>CM037781.1:49985912-50035912 GCA_021229015.1 Solen grandis
TTGACTCAAATAGAAAAGTGTTAATTAGACATAAAAGACATTTTACTTCTTTTTAATTTTCTGTGGGATATAATGCTAGTGATATTGTTTATGAGCATTATTTAGATAAACACTGAAGGATTGAGAGCCTCAAATTATGCTATGTTCTGGATGCATATAGTGTAATATTATATTTGGCCATGCATTAAAGGAAAAATGGATGGCTTATAATACAGACTCTAATTTGTATGTGGTAAAACACATTTTTCTGTGTTTTAAGAAGTAGTTTTTTTGGGGGGTTTCATGTCCCTATGAGACAGTATTTCAGTCATTTTGGGATTTTTTTTATGAGTGATATTGTTCCTTAGTTGCCTTGCTGTGGTAACAGTCACCATACATTAAGTGGCATGATACCTGATACCATCAAACTACCACAATATACTGGCTGTGTCAAGCAAGGGAGGATTACCAGTACCATTTTCAACTATTTTGGCTATCCAAACCACATCCTTGATCCTGGTTCTGGCATGGACACCCTGACCATTCAACCACCCATTATAAATTAATTATTATAATACCCCCCACAATGAAATTTGTGGTGGGGGGGGGGGGGACTATACTGGAATCGGGTTGTCAGTCAGTCTGTCCATTCGTCCGTAGACACAATTTTGTGTGCGCTTCTTGTTCTAGTTATTTGCCAATTTTTATGAAACTTGACAGGAATCCTTTCTATTATGGGAACTTGTGCACCTGCAATTTTCTTTATGATTCATCAACTATTACAGGAGTTATGCCCCTTTGAATTTTTTTCTTTATAGAATATATACAGGAAATAAATCTTGTGTGTCTAACTCTTCCCACACTATTGTTGTGATTTAACCCAATCTTACACAGATGGACAACATATATGTGAAGATGTGCATGTGTTTTTGGAATTGTTACCATTTAAGTCTGAGTTACTGCCCTTTGAATTTTCTTCCTATATATAATATATAGGGAATATTTCATTTCCATCAAATATCTCTTGTTAAAATAGAGATACAGTTCCCATATTTGGTAGGTAGATAGATAGATAGATACCGTATGGGAAGAGGAAGATTGGGATTGATTTCCAGGATGATAGGGTCAAGGTCAAGGTCACTCGCTAAAATATATTTTTCATTTCCATCAAATAACTTCTTGTATGGTATGATGTGAGGTATGATGATCAGATTTAGTATACCTTATGTGATTAATAAACTTTTACAGGAGTTTTTCATTATGATTTTACAGAAGTCATTGTCCTTTTGGCTATTTTTATTGACTTTTCAAATATGTCCCCTTTAAGACTGCTTCAGGCTTAATACAAAAATAAATAAATGAAAACATTGCCTGAATAACTATTGCCAGCAACCTTGAATCTTGATTTGATTTCCTTTACATTTGAAACAGTTGATGGGTACTTGTATATTTAGGATGACACATAATTGCATATACATGCATCTGTATGCCTTTTTTTTGTATCCCTACATTTCAGAATTCATGTGAAATAGCTATTACAAAGTTAGTACTGCTCACAAGCATTGAGTCTGGTTCTTTGGGGTGGTGGGGGAATGGGGTATGTGGGGTGGTGGGGGAATGGGGTATGTGGGGTGGGGTGGTGGGGTATCCGTTAGCCTTTGGCTTACAAATCTAGTTATGGAAAAGTAATTAGTAGAATAAAAAGTAGTAGCAGTCTTGACAAATGTGAATACACATTTATTTTATTTATCTGGAATCTAAATGAAGTATAAAACTGTTGCATTTATGTAGAAGCATCTGCTTTTAAGTCCTTTGATGTTCTTTGGTTTTATATTGGTTCAGCCTCTAGGACATTTTATATGGCATATCTTATGTGATAAATGGTTAAGACAGGTCTTTCTCTATTTTATATACTCATTTGCAATTGCATTGGAATGTGCTTAGTCTCTTACCCTGATAAAAATAGGGAAAGATGTAGTTTTGGAGTTTCTTCTGGCTGAGACAGTAATGGTGTCTGGAAGAAGAAATTGAATGCACAAAGGACACCTGGGTAGCACCAGTCACCTACCACAAGCCAGCTGGATCGAAGGTTATGCTAGTGACCAGACTTAACCCTTTCCCTCATATAGACTCATTTTGATGCCCTCAGTAGGTACCACATAAAGCCTGATCTGCAGAAAACCACAGTTAAACCTTACCAAATTTAATTATAAAGTCCTCATTTCCAGACCACTGAGGAGCAGCGAAGAGCATAAAACCTGATCACTCGCAGGCTGATCTGGTTTTATGCTGTTTGCATAGGTCTTTTCATGGTGTCCGCTATGAGGGAAATGGTTAAATTCAACCCACAGTAGTAAAACAATAACCTCTCAGCCATGGATGCCCTTTGAAATAAAAGGTATTGTTATGTTGCGCCTGAAGTTCAGTGATCTGTACTGGTAGTTAGGTTCCCCCCCGCCCCTAATCGAAAGAATCCCATCATGGTCTTTGATCTTTTATAGGATCATCATCCTTTGCCATGCATATGAAGTGAATCATTTTTGTTTTTCATACATATAAACTAAACAACAACCCGGAAAAGTTCCTGAAAAAAAATCCATGTAAAACTGGTGAGATATTTATCAATCAAACATAACACTGACGGAAGCCAAACTGACAACATCAGTAGTTTAATTACATCAAGAGCTTACTTTTGTGTTCTCAATAGAGTCTGCAGCCACAATTCATCAATATTGTTTAATTAGCTGTGTGATTGGATCATGTTTCCCAGTCTGACTCAGTGTGCTGGGCCCTTGAAATCTATCAAGGTCAAGGACAAGTGCTGGGCTACAGGGAACCAGCTAGCTGGAATATCTCTAGCAGCAAATATTCTTCTCTGGAGATCCATATTGAGGGTTGACCACAAAATAATTCTTGATCCATGTAAAATAGAAGGAGGATGAACAGTTATGTGGTCAATCCTGAATATTTCTATTCCAACAAAACATGCTTGGTATAGGATATGATACCACCAAGTTAGCATAGACAAGCAACATGATACCATACCAAATTCAGTGTGTTTAACCCTTTCCCTCATAGAGGAAACCATGAAAAGACCTATGCGAACAGCATAAAACCAGATCAGCCTGCGAGTAACTCGCAGGCTGATCAGGTTTTATGCTGTTCGCTGCTCCTCAGTGGTCTGGAAATGAGGATATTGTAATTAAATTTGGTAAGGTTTAACTGTGGTTTTCTGCAGATCAGGCTTTATGTGGTACCTATTGAGTGCGTCAAAATGAGTCTATATGAGGGAAAGGGTTAAGTGGCATGATACCATACCCAGTCAGTTTAGACAAGTAGCATTATACCATAGCAAGTCATATTATCTTCACTTCTTGAAGGTGACATGGTCCAGAGGTAGTTTATACATAACCTTCAGTTTCAGAGGTTGATGGTTTGAACCCCACAAGAATCCTTCATGGCTTCTGAGGCACAAATAATTGGTCCAGCCCAGTAACATTCAAATTGTACACATTGTATTTAAAACTTGTTCCCCAATCAAACTGTAAAGAAATGACTTTAAACAAAACTATTTGTTGGGCTCTTCCTGTGACAAACAATTACGGTATTAAAAAAATTACATGTATGGTTGTAAATGCATGATTAGCATTAAAGTACCTTATAACTAGGGCTTCATTGTCCAATCGTTTAGTATCATTCCCCATAAGATAAAACTGTATCTTAAGCATTTACAAAGAAAAACCTTTCACTACATAGCTGAGATAGTTGTGTTTCTATGTACTTAGCACTCCCACAATTTGAGGGTTTTCTCTTGCATAATCACAATCAAACACAGAGTGCAAGACATAAGGTGTTAGAGCCCTTGAACAAATCAACCCCAGATAAAGTGATATACAAGGCTACTTATCTGACTAGCGGCAATTTTTCTTGTCATTCCAAACAGCTTCCTGATAGAAAGAGTGAGTGAGTGAATATATATGGTTTGACTTTAGTTTTCAGAAACAAGTGGATGAAAACCAGGCTTAACTGTATCAATTATGCCTGATCAGGATTTATATTAAAAGCTACTTTATTAAATATTTTGAAATATTAAAAAAAAAAAAAAAAAAAAAATCTTAGTATACAATATGTTCAGCATAATGAAGTACCCCCATCATAGAATTTCTTTTTTCACATCAGGTGAGAAAGAATTTCTTATAACTTACACTAATTTTTCTCCGTGGTACCTGGGTTGGACTAGTACAAAGCAGGAAAGATTCTTAGCCCAGTGGTGCTCAAACCCACAACATTTGGATCTAAAGTTATGTATGATACCACTGGATCATATTGCCTTTAACATCTGAAACTTGCTATCATTGTCTGTGGTTCAAACCTTACATTAGTCCATCAAATGACGTATTATGGATTCACGCACAGCAGCCTTTTACTCTAATAAATATGAACCTATCTATACCAAACTTGGTCACAATGTTGATGGACACTCTGTCTCATCCAAGTTTAATAACCAGTCATAATGTTCCAGACACTCCTGAGTTATGGCCCTTAAATAGATGAAAAAATGTAATATTAACAGTGTCCACTCTCTAACACTTACAAATGAGAAACAATCTTTATCAAACTTTAAAAAACAATGTTTATGGGCAAGTATTTCAACCAAATTTGATAACCAGCCAGAATGTCCAAGATACTCAAGAGTTATGGCCCTTGAATCAATAAAATTGAAAAACAGGCATATTTTATAAAAACCAGTGCTTTTTAGGTTTTCGCCTCTGCAGGGCGAAAACCTATTGTTCTTCTTCTGTTGATTTGTTTTTTTTTTTTTTATTTTTATTATTTTTCCAATTCCACCCATTTTTGTGTCCAGCCTAGCGGGCAGATGAAAAAAGCTACAGCTATGAAATTTTGGGCATGAAGTCATCTTTATCTGAACATGTGCCTAAATGGTCAAACGTTTCACTTTTGTTTCTGATTTAGCCACTAGGGGGCGCAATGCATGTAATCACTGTTTTGCTAATAACTCAAAAATTTGAAACCTGATTTAGATGCGGTTTGTTACATAATGTTCCTTGTTGACAGCCCAATCAAATATGATGGAAATCTCATCATCGTGTACTGGAAAAAAATTGTTCTAGGAGAGGTTGAATGTTCGAACCTTGGAAAAAAGTGAAATAATGAGGGTAGGTCTACGAAAAACCTTCCCACTTTTGTTAGAGATCAGATAGAAGAATTCTGTTTGCTGCATACGATTTGCAAGACATATACGCACAAAATATATGGGGTGGCGAATTTAGGAAATGCGTGGTTTGTCCTCTAGAAACGGTCAAACTTCACTAAATTTTAGGAAAAATTAAAATTTCAAAAACATGTTTTTGTCGCTCCTGACTTTATTTTCTGTTCATTCTTCATGAAATTTTCACACGATATGTATTGTTATGTTTGAAAGGGCCTCACAATAAAAAAATTAAAAAATCATTGAAAAGGTCAAGGTCATATTACGATAATAGTGTTTTTATTCGGCCACAAATAGCTCCAAATCTAAAAATATTTCATTGAGAGTATATGTACAAAAGTTTTAGTTCTTAAAGAACTCTTTCCAGTGATGTTAAGTTTTTGAAGATCGGACTTGATTTGGTCATTATACGGCAGTTCAAAGTTTGATCCTTTTTTGGAATAATTGTAAATCAGGTTTTATGCTTCAAATTCTGATACATAAGAATAAAAAGTTTGACTTGTGCGACTAGTATACTTGATTGAACTATTTGCTGCTTTGCTAGGTACCAAACAGTAAACTTTTAATCAATTTTCTTTCTCATTTTGCCGCTAGGGGGCGCTTTTCTTGAAATCATTCTTTTGCTTATAACTCAAAAAGTTGAAGCCTGATCCAAATGCGGTTAATTGAATTATGTTCCTTGTTGATAGCCTATTAAAATATGATAGTTTCTAGGTATGAGTGGCTGAAACTTTTTGAGCTAGTAACGGAAGGTTGAAAGTTCGAATCTCGTAAAAAACTGCAAATGAGGGTAGGTCTACGAAAAACCTATCCATTTTTGTTAGAAATCAGATAGAAGAATTCTGTTTGCTGTAAATGATTTGCAAGACATATACGCACAAAATATATGGGGTGGCGATTTTAAGAAATGCGTGGTTTGTCCTCTAGAAAAGGTCAAACTTCACTAAATTTTAGGAAAAATTAAAATTTCAAAACATGTTTTTTTTGTCGCCCCTGACTTTATTTTCTGTTCATTCTTCATGAAATTTTCACAAGTTATGTATTGTTATGTTTGAAAGGGCCTCACAATTAAAAAGTTAAAAAAAAACATTGAAAAGGTCAAGGTCATATTACGATAATTGTGTTTTTATTCGGCCCCAAAGTCCTCCAAATCTAAAAATATTTCATTGAAAGTATATGAACAAAAGTTTTAGTTCTAAATAGTTCTTCCGTATAATGTTTAGTTTTTGAAGATCGGATTTGATCTTTTCATTTTACGACAATCCAAAGTTTGATCCTTTTTTGGAATAATTGTTATTCAGTTTTTATGCTTAAAATTGTGATATAAAAGAAAAAGAATGTTCGATTAGTGCGACTTATATACTTGTTTGAACTATTTGCTGAATTTCTAGGTACCTAATTGTAAAATTTTTATCAATTTTTTTTCTCATTTTGCCGCTAGAGGGCGCTTTGCTTAAAATCACTCTTTTGCCTATAACTCAAAATGTTAAAGTCTAATTGAAATGCGGTTTTCAGCATTTTGTTCCTTGTACCACAGAATGTGATGATTTCAAAGTATAGGGTATGGGGAAATATTTGCGTTAGAGGAGTTTGAATGTTCTAACATTCCAAAAAAAAAACAACCACAACAAAACTGTGCAAATGAGAGTAGGTCTTCAGAAACCTTTGCGTTCTGTTTCATATTGAAAATTGTGGCTGAGTTGAAATAAAGTGTTCAAGTTGATAAGGTTAAAAGCGAAAACCAAGATACCGCTTGCGGTTCTAGTTTTATGTTTGATTTTACTTTCTTTTTTTTTTTTTATAAAAAGTAATATGACTGCAATTATTGAAGCTTCCATGAATGAAAAGTAAAATAAAAAAAATCATCCTTAGAATTAAGTGTGCTTTTTGTTGATAGATAATGATTTAAGGGAAAATACATAAACTATTGAAGGTTATCCAAGTAAGTACTCTAGTGTTTTTACTTGCACTCTGGAACTAGAAATCATGCGCACATGCAGTTTAGATGTAAAAGAATACTCTGTGATGATTAAGCATTATCATTAACACATCAACTAATTAGTGCTACTAATTAGCATTCCCAAATATTGTCATCAGATGGTTCACACTATCTCATTCTCATTCTAGACAGTCATATTATGTAGATTTCACTGTAAAAATTCTTGCCCACTTAATCTTCACAGATGTGGGTAATGTAAGATTTCATTAGGAGAAGTGCAGTATGTGAAACCTCTTCACTTGTCTGCACAGTTGCAAACTCGGGTTTGTAAAACCTTAGAATGCATTTATACCTTGAGGTATGTAGATAGAAGGGGATGTTCGCATCGTAAGCCAGCAGGGGGGGTGCTCCTGTCTCGAGGGGAAACAGCAGTGCTATAGTCAGTGAAAGCGGTTTGTGTGATGGCTGATCAGTACATTAACTCCTTAGAGTTTTCAAGTTCTTTTAATTTTCAGATCGTCTTTATCTGTCTAAAGATACACATGTATTTTAGGAGGTTGTGGTAGCTAAGCTCAGTAGGTAGAGCACTTACATTTCTTTCTTGTGTAAAATATTTGTCCCTATGTTGAAAAAGTTAGTACAACTAATGCTTATCATGCACCTGTAAGGGATGGTTGACAAATGATATTTGTGCCCTCAGTGGGGTTTAAACATGCAACTGTCAGATCATCAGTTATGTATACTACCTTAAATTTAGATAATGTACCCTTCAAACTTGCCCTGCTACCTGGAGATCCTTGATTCAATCCTGGCCCCATTAGTATATGTATGATACTTAGGTTCAAACTCCAATATCCTGCTTAAATCTCCTAGGCTGCCTGGACTGGCTACGCAGTAATGTTACAATGTGAAGTGATGGTTGAGGTCATGTTAGCTCACTTGTTGAGCACTAACACTGTCAGCAATAGGTTATGGGTTCAAGCCCTGACTGCACAGTTTTCTCAGACAAGGAATTGAACCCTGGAGCCCATGTTTACAGGGCAAGTGTTCTACTGTTTGAGATACTGGACAGCTTCCACAAATCTTAGAACAATATAGGGTACTTATAGGTTGTAACATCTTCCTAATCAATTTGGAATTTGTTGTTGTCTGTATGATACAGTAACCCTGAGGAGCAGCGAACAGCATAAAACCTGATCAGCCTGCGAGTTACTCGCAGGCTGATCTGGTTTTATGCTGTTCGCATAGGTCTTTTCATGGTTTCCTCTATGAGGGAAAGGGTTAACGTCCCTTCATTGGGTACCACATGTAACCAGGGCAAGTGGCATTTCCAAACTCATTATGATATGGGTAACTCAAAGGCCATTACAAAAATGTACAATCTCTGTACAATTTTGCTTTAATATATTATGAATATTAGATAAAAGAATATCTCAGACAGGTGCTAACGGAGATAAATGAAATTTTTGAAATGTAATTTTGAAATACGACCTAGCAATTATATTGAAATAACGATGTGCCTGAGATCCAATTATTTACTCTATATATAGCTATAGATATTTGGCAGAGGTCTGGATAAACACTTTGAAAAGTACAGAATTATCAGATATACAAGCTTTAACTTTCTATTGTTTTTGCATTCTTTCAAGGATTTTGTTACAGGTTATATATCAATATCATACCATTTTATCTTAATATATCCATGCCTGAGTTAATACATGTTGCACAGTGTTTGAAAATAAATATTTCCTTTGTTTTATGTAAGGTAATATATGCTTTTTGGCCTGTATAAAATATATGACTGATTATACAAACAAGTTTTATTTTGGCATGAAATATGCCATAAATCAAAGAACTGAAACCATTTTGGTTTGCAGTATTGTTTACAATAACAAATGGACCGTTAAATTGGGTCACACTTTGAATTTTTGTTTCTTGACATTCTTTGGTATCAGAAGACATTTAAAGAGAACATAGGGAAGGGTGTCAAATTTGTTTTCTCTTTGGGATGATTTTAATAATAATGGACGCCCACAAGTAAACTTCCATAGGAAATTAGTCATAGTGATTCAAGAAACAGGAGTGCTTCTCATTTTGGATAGTTTTTGGCTACAGAAATACTAGAATAAGTTTTATACAAGAGATTTGAGAGAAATATTTTAGTGACAAGTGAAAGCCAGGTGAGACCGCATGCATTTCTGGCTGGTCAGGGTTTATAAAGCTACTTAATGATATTTGAAATGTATTCAGATAACATTAACAGTAAACCTTTCTCAGCCCTTCATATATCCAATCAATTCTTTTCCTTAAAAAAATTTTTTTTTTTATGTCAGTTGGGGAAATGAGATTTTACGCCACATGTCTTATAATTTTGCTAAAGTGACTGAGTGTGTTATCACGTGTCTGTGGCATGATACCTCGGAGAGGCTGACCTACAATATATCTCAGCTTCCTGTAGCATAAGTCCTGAAATGACTAAACTAACAAACTTTATTGTAAGTACATGCATTTGAATATGTTATTATTCCAGTCTACAAGGAATCTATTTCTGATATGTATACCAGACTGTGCACACAGCTGGTCATGGACTCCATGGCCTGCAGTGACTGGTTTAGATAACCATATGTTGTGGATATCATGATGTGCTGTTTTAATGCCAATTTAAAATTTATCACACATAATGAATGCCTAATCAATGGCCCATTTAACAGAACCTTAGTTGATATCTCTTAATTATATTGTAAATAGTGTTGGGCTGCTTGATTAGATAGAGCAATTTACAGTTAGTGTGGAATATAGATAATGCCTAGCTCAAGACTTTTTATTTGTGTACTGCTTGTAAAATCATTAATTTTTGTAGGTGACTTATTTTTTGGTTGAATTCCGAAATGGTTCTAACTGAATGTGTTTCTTTCCATGAAACATGTCCATTTACTAGACCATATGAATCACAGAATATATAATATACCTACAAAATTAGCCGTAAATAGAAATTCAATGAAACTTAATTTCTACTTAAAATAATGTTTTTATAGCATTTGAGTTTTTCTTAAGAATGTAAAAGGCTCATAGTTGGCCAGCAGGAAATATGAACTATGGTGGGTAGATTTAAGAATTGGAGATAGTTGGCCAGCAGGAAATATGAACTATGGTGGGTGGATTTAAGAATTGGAGATAGTTGGCCAGCAGGAAATATGAACTATGGTTGGTAGATTTAAGAATTGGAGACATATTTTCATGGCCATTCTAAGCTGTTGTCCCATGATCTCAAAAGTCTAGCATGTAGCCATATAATCAGTTTTGTCACGCCCAGTCACGGTAGCTGAGTGGTCAGAGTGTCAGCTTGTTACCAAGTGGTCATGCATAAAATTCATTGGTGGTAGCGTCACACAGTTGGAATTTACTCATATAAGCAGCCAACACCTTTTCAAACACTGAGGTCTATGAATTCAAAGCTTTTGTCTTTTCCTTATCGTTAACTCTCAGACTCAACTGTTTGCATTGATAAAAATACCACCGCCTTCCTTTGTGAATAGAGAATGACAGTATCTGTGTTTGACATGTCATCGGGACGTAATCTTGACGCAGGAGTACCATACATCATGCTTGCTGTACTATATGCCCGTCTGTGAAACCGTCCCCACATCCCATCCGTCCCCACATCGGGAGATCTTCTCATTAACTCATGAGAATTGCATTCATCTGATCATGAATCTGTAAAAAAAAAAAAGACTTTTGTTTTTACATGTGTATTAATACCCATTAACATTGTGCTATAATAGAGTTTGCTTTAATTCATCCTTTTAAAACTTTATGTTAACTCATATTGGCAAGCAGAGCAGACCCAGATTAGACAGCTTCTTCTAGGAATAGGGTCTCTTTTGTTTGCTCATACAATATTGTAGCTTAATTTCTGCACAGTCTGCATGAAAAAGAAAATTATTTATTGTTCCATATACTATTTAACCCTTTCCCTCATAGAGGATACTGTGAAAAGACCTATGCGAACAGCATAAAACCAGATCAGCCTGCGACTAACTCACAGGCTGATCAGGTTTTATGCTGTTCGCTGCTCCTCAATGGTCTGGTAATGAGGATTTTACAATTAAATTTGGTAAGGTTTGAGTTTGGTTTTCTGCAGATCAGGCTTTATGTGGTACCTATTGAGTGCGTCAAAATGAGTCTATATGAGGGAAAGGGTTAAAGTTCAGTGTTAACTAATATTCATCAAATTATAAATTTGTTCATAAATATTCATGATGTTTTTTTTATTTTTATTTATTAAAGTTTTTTTGAGAAGAAGGAGATGTGCAATATGGTCTGGGTTGAAACATGTTGTTTGACTTAGTGTCCTAGATGAAATAAGTTGTGTTACTGGTGGTAAGAGCAACCTTAAATCATAATTTTTTTATTTACTGCTGAAAAAAAAAGTGAAACATAAAATGATAAAATTGCAAAATAGGAATGAAATTCAATTTGAAAGCAAAGTGTCATTTTGCAAAATAACAAATATATTTAATGAAAGTGATATTTAAAGTGTGAATAATCATGGTTTATATATTAAATAGCAAATACTACCTGAGCATGATGATGCATTCTTTAAAAAAAATGGCTTCCGGTATCTGTTGACCATGACCTTTTTTTATTCGGCCATGCCAACAAAGATACAACCTTTTGGCCTTTAAGGTTAGACAACCAGGAGACTGAGACTGTTAGACAACCAGGAGACTGTTAGACAACCAGGAGACTGTTAGACAACCAGGAGACTGAGACTGTTAGACAACCAGGAGACTGAGACTGTTAGACAACCAGGAGACTGTTAGACAACCAGGAGACTGTTAGACAACCAGGAGACTGAGACTGTTAGACAACCAGGAGACTGTTAGACAACCAGGAGACTGAGACTGTTAGACAACCAGGAGACTGTGCTCCAGCAGTGAGACTCTGCAGTTGGATGGGGGGAAAAAATGATAAACCATAGTATGCCAGTTGTGATGTCATTTCACAGTTAGACAGGAAACTATTAACACCGTGTGGTTTTGTGTAATGGCAGACGTGAAATAATTGGATATTCTTTCCTCAACAGTAGGTGGAAGTTTCATTTATATCTGATGCTCATTATTTTTACAGAAAAATTTATTGAATATTCACTTTTTGTTGCTGTTGTGATAACTTATGAAAGTGTGAGGGTAACACACTATTCAAAGTGATATTTATAATGTCATTTATAGCTCTGTTGTGTGTGAGATGTACATGATGACGTTGAATGTATTAATAGTATTATAACATATATTTAGTATGTTAGTGGCTTATTTATAGATACTGCAGTGTGTCAGCATTGAATCTGTCTAAAGAAGTCAGTAGGAAAGTTAACCCAACAAACAACATAATTTTGAAGACATTGATAAATCATTTTAAACCTTTGAAACTCTTTTTATCATTCTGTACAGGTTTTATACATGGTGTTCTCAAACCGGAACCTGTGGCCAGGTCACATGTTAACCATGTAACAAGGATGGTTGTGGGTTTGGTCACCAACTGCAACATTAGAAATGGTACTACTACTGGTATATCTCACTTGCTAGGGCAGTCCCAGGGGTGGTTGCCCTCATGTCAGGATAATGCACCTGGATGTAGTCCACATATGTGTACCCATAATTTGCGATATCGTTCTACTTTTGATTTGGCGATATCCCCGCCGAGCGGCTCATTGATGGGACTATCGCCATGAGGAGCACTATATCTGTCTTACGTAGAATGACTGAAATATTGTTAGTGGGGCGTTAAACATGAGCAAAAAATAAACAATGTTATCAAGGATGTTATGTCTATATGATGGAGGGTTCAGTCTGTTAAGGGGGGCAATAACATAAGCTATCATCCTGGGAAAGGTGTGCAGGTTGATCAGGTTTGATATATTGGTTGGATCATTTTTCCATAATTCCATGTCGTAGCAGCTTAAACCGGGGTTAGATTTTGAATGAAATTATTTTATTTTTTGACAAAATTTTTTTAAAAACTTTTTGTTATGATAGTAATCCAATAGGAGATGTCTTAAGTGCAACAAGACTGGGTGGGTTATGGATTCTATGAGATTAAAGTTCTGGAGAAATAATTGAAACAGGAACGAGATGTAATTATACTGCTGTGATACCATCTGAGTGTACATATCTTTCATCATTTGATAAATACATGTGGACTGTGTTTTTCTCTGCGCTTTAACACATTAAGTGTAGTTCGAGGACTTGTTAGCCCAGTGTCAGGATAATATGACTGGGCGTGGTGTCATGCAATATGTCTTTGTGGTGCAGTATCGTGCCATTGGTCATTCTGTTGTGTGGTATCATGCCACTTGATCCACTCTGTGGTGTGGTATCACAGTCAGGCAACACTGTATCTGTCTCAAAGCCCCAAAATGATTACAATGTTGTTGTTGGGATGTTTAAGTGAAAACTAAACTTGTGGGTTGTGTATTTGGCTCAGTTAGCTACTTCAGAGTGTCTGCCCTTTTAACCCTTTCCCTCATATAGACTCATTTTGACGCACTCAATAGGTACCATATAAAGCCTGATCTGCAGAAAACCACAGTTAAACCTTACCAAATTTAATTACAAAATCCTCATTTCCAGACCACTGAGGAGCAGCGAACAGCATAAAACCTGATCAGCCTGCGAGTTACTCGCAGGCTGATCTGGTTTTATGCTGTTCACACAGGTCTTTTCATGGTGTCCTCTATGAGGAAAAGGGTTAAAGTGTGGTCATGGGTTTGAGTCCTGGATTGGCCTCACCTTTTTTTCATATTCATATATGTTTTTCAACTATACTTCTCATGATTTTTACTGAAAAGATTTGGTGTTATCTGAAATTAATAAAAGGCAGATAATAATGGACTGACCATAAACATGTTCAATCCTCTATTTCTATATGCACAGTGTCAAGGTCATCTAATTGAAATAAAAGTTTAAAGTTTAATCTCTAATATTACCCTCCTATCTGTGTTTGTGTATACTTCGGCTTGTCTTCTTTTGTCACCTCAGTTATTTTCCTCTCTTTTTTTCTGTCTTACATGCATTCACTCTATAACCATCAGGTCATAGGTTTCCATGGCTTGAAAATACCAAGTGGTATCAGTATAAATATCTTCATTGCTTGGCATTCAACATATTAGGGTATGGTATTATGGCATGATACAACAGTGAGACAACCCTTTATCTGTCTCATGAAGACAACGTCGACACCCAAGCAAAAAAAAACATCTCTCTGGATGTAGATAGAGGAATAAATTGAGAACAGTCATAGAGAAGTATCCAACCCTTAATGTTAAAGTATGGAAATCAAACAATCATTGGTGATGAATCTCACACTCACACCAAAGGGAAGAGAGAGAGAGAGAGAGAGAGAGAGAGAGAGAGAACTTGTACATGGAGGATAAGTAACAGCAGTTATGTTTCATGCTCTACAGTTATATCCTGCTCAAGTTTCCTCTGTTCTGTTATAGGGAAGCAGGCTGCCTCCCTTGTATATTCAGTTTAAGTAGCACTGGGATGACAACTGGTTAGTTCTGGTTTGAAAACAGTCTCGTTAGTCACCATTTTGAAAATCCTTTCTTTTAATTCAGATTGAATGGTTGGCAGATTCCTCATCTTCTCAGTGAAAAATGATGATATGGTTTGGTATTTCATGCTATTCTTTCTGCATTTTTTTTTAAAGTCTATAAAGTAAAACTCAACCATAAAAAGAGTGAAGAGTGCCATGATCCAGAGGTAGCGCATACTTTACAGTGGACCTAAAGATCGTGAGTTTGAGTCATATTGAGGCAAAAAAATCTCATGACCTTCCCAGGCATAAAGTACTGGTCCAACCCAGGAATGGCTTAGTGGAAGGCTAGTATATTATGTTGAAACAACTTTCCCAATGATGTCAAATGAAATATATTTAAACTAATACACTATCCAAATATGTTTCAGCAGGCCATGTCTCAAAACAGCAGACAATCCTGCAAACTTCTCCAGTTGTTAAAAATAGCACTTGAGATTTTCATGACCGGGGTTTCATGTAATCTTAATTGAGGCCCTTCTCAGGTTACAGGTTCCATATGTATCTTCATAAGTCTGGCCATTATGAAGATATAACAAGCTAGATTCTAATGTTCTAATGTTCCATTTTGAGCTCTGAAATGCAACCAAAATAAGTGTTGTTTTTCTTTAGAATAATCCCAAAATTTCACCACCATATCATTACTTGGTGCTAAGTTAAAGTAATATATAAATACTTTTTTGGCATTTATCTTCATTCTTTTTTCTCCAATGAAAATACCCCATAATTTGATTTCTTTACAAATGTTGTTAAAGGCCCATTACATTTCATAATGATTCAATTTTCATGAAAAAGAATATATAAAATAACATTGAAAAATTGTAGACCAACACAAACGGTACAAAATGTGCGAATATCTGCTGTAAAATAACAGTTACACGCACTGAATATGTTGATCAAATTGCGCTATTTAGTATTTTGGATGGATGTCAAAATACTCTCATTGTTTACATTTTGCATTTGCGAGTATGCCTGAAGACAGACTGTAGTCGGAAATAATTTGAATTTGAAAAAACGTCGTATCACAATTTGTTTATCTGATACGTCATCAATTTGTTCACTTGTGATTCGTTTAACGGAGACATATGGATCGAATGTTATGGAAAATTGACGAAGATATGCGGGATATGCAAATTAGTTTTTTTTCTAAACAGTTAAATGTTCTTAAATAAAACTCTTTTTATTTATGCATTGGATAAGCATTTTCTATGAAAATTCATAGGTGGATTAGATGAGTGCAGTGCACAAGAATGATAACTCTACCTTTCATAATTTTTGAGTTATTGACCTTTGTTATTTTTCAGGCTTAATTTTTGTCAAGAGCATATTAGTCAATAAGTTTGAGATATCAACTTGAAAATTCATAGGTGGATAGATCTCATTAAGGAAGAGTGCAGTGCACAAGAATGATAACTCTACTTTTCATAAGTTTTGAGTTATTGCCTTTTGTTAATAACTGAAATAGTTACAGTGAAGGACAAAATCTGTAAGAGGTCACAGTGACCTCAAAATAGTGGAACTAATAGGTCTTCACATGGGTTTAATATCTATAATCATTTCAAACATCAATATTCATTACCAAAGTTTTAATTTTCATTAAAAATGAATTATTCTACTCTCCAACACATCTTCTAACAATCGAGCATTTGGCGGAGTATAGCCATGTCAACATGGCTCTTGTTTAGAAAAGTGTTAATAGGATTTGATGTGATCACTGTTTTAATCAAAACTTCGTCAAAGATCTCCTTCCGATGAAGCAATTTCATTTGATTCTCCAATTTCCATATCAGTCCAAGCCCTTGTAAATTTTCCACAAATTTGACATAATGTGATTTGTAATGGGGAGATCAATGGAAGCTACCACCATACACAAGACAATATCCAGCTGATATTTGCAGAAAAAATGTCAATATACATAATATTGAGAGAAGGTGAAGGTCCCATGGTTAACTGTGCAGGGCCTATACTCAGTATTGATCGGTTCCGATTCGGAGTTCCGTAATATTGAGCCACCACTGACAGGCAGTGTAACGTTTGGAGAAGCAATATTCTGCGTATTTGCATACTGTTTGAGGGATATATTTTCCCCGTCTGCTGCTGGCGAAGTTTTGCACTTGTGTTGGTAGATTGACAAGTGTACTGGATGGTATATTGCGAGAGACTGAGTCATCCCCAACAATAGAGTCTGCTTGAACAGTTGGAGGAAAGAACACTCTCATTAAGGTTTGTCTTCCCTGATTGGTAAATAGCCCCTCTGTCTGGCTCACATTTAACTGGGGAATAGTACAGTAGTCACTGTGTTACTGTGGTGGATTTATTTATTCTCTGTTGATGAGTAAGTATTGCATATACTTTATCCTAGCTTTTTCTTAACATGTCAATCATTATTTATTTATTACCCAATCTGGTCAGTTATTTTTAATGCTTGTCAGTATATGTATAGTGATTGCATACTGGTTACTGGCTTGTCATTATGTTTGAACTGACCCATAGCATAAAAACTTATTATATTTGCCTTACTATTGAAAAACACTAGCAAATTTAGAACTGGCAATTTTTCCAGTCTTTCCTAACTGATAAAAGCCATTGTCATTTTTACCAGTACTGCGAACCATTAAATGCTTCTGGAATTCAAACTGTAAATTGGTTGACCTGATTATTGTGTCAGAAACAGGGACATCGCTAATGCATGTTATAGCAGAGATGGTTCAGAGAGCAGAAGACTGTTAAATAGGAAACAATCATGTTTTTGGCAGCTCCAATCCTGAAGATGGGGGATTCTTTTTCATGAGGTCACTGGTTTCCTGTACTTGAGGTTTTTAAGCTGGGAAACGGTGGCAGATTGGTAGGGAAGTGTGGTGGGGAGTTGTCAGACTGCTTTACATCCTTCACAAATATTGGCCCTTAATTGCATCTCAGGCTGGAATTCCTTGGCAACTTAGGTTTTCAATTATAAAGTTCTATGATTGCTTGCTGTGGGGCAGTAATTTCCCGTAAGGATATTACGGTATTTTGAGTTTTATTCTTATAATAGTTTGTACGACTAGTTATTTTAATGTGGCTATAAATATTTATCGACATTAACATATCATAAATATTATTACATGTATGTCTGTTTTAATGGCATCTAATTAGCATATATCCTATGTATATGATTTGATCCCATTTTCCTATCACTCAGTAGTTCTGATATTGGAAAAAACAATTAATGCTAAAGACGTAATGATAACTTGGTTCTTATGATATTGCTGTTGTATGTTTTTGAAGCAAGCTTCATCACCATCATCCTCCTCCTTTTCACTGACTGGAAAAATAAATAGTCTGAAGCTTTGAACTTTATGACTTTGCATGTCAGATCGTAATATCCAATTCTACTTTTTGGGTGTACAGCAAATCTGTCTCATTATGACAAATGAGCTAGTGTTAAATTAAAGCTGCGCTTTTTTTTTTTTCGTGCTTACAAGATTATTTTAAAACACATGAAGATTGATGTTTTTTTGGTGTTTTTTTTACAGAAATTGTGTTTGAATTCTTTCATTTATGCTAATTATAATCTAATGTCATATAATATAAAGAAATTCCATCATGTTCTATTGAATTATGATGTTTTACCTGGCAAATGTCTGTACATGGGGTTCTTGATAGATTTTGTTATCCAGCATAGGTCAATTCATTAGAATATTAAATCAAATTTAATTTAAAGTTTCAATATAGATGATTCCATCTTTAAAATGTTGTTTTGCTTGTGTCCCACTTACAGTATTTCAGTCATATAGGGACTTCTGTCTACATGAGACAAATATAATGCTACTTCATTGCAAAAAAAATGCCTTTGTCAAGTACAGTAGGGTACCACACCCATTTTAAACATGGCCAAACAATCCTGTAGCTACTGTTATGAGGGGCCTCCATGGCCGAGAGGGTAAAGTCGCTGACTTTAACACTCACTCAGCCCCTCACTGTGTGGGGTCACAGGCAGGGCCATTTGGATTTTCATGTGAGGAAGCCTTCCAGCTGGCTTGTGGTAGGTCTGTGGTTCTACCCGGATGCCTCCGTGCATTCGGGGTCTTCCTCCACCTGTAATTAGCTGGACGTCGCTGTATGACTGAAATACTGTCGAAGCAACGGTAAACTCAAAAAGTCAAGTCAAGTCTACTGTTATGAAAAATGCTTAGCACCTACAAGGGAGATATATATACCATTGCTGTTTTTTTTAGGTGCTTTTTAAAACATGACGTCAAGAATTCACATTTATTCTTGTGCCGTCTGATGAAGTGTTTGAAAAAAAACAGAAAAAAACATGCAACCATTTAATCAAGATGTGCATTTTTTTCACATTTATTTAATTACGAGTGTTTGTGTTTTCAGCATTGCCAAGCAATTACAAAGCTGTTGTTCCTTTGGGAAGATTAATCTGTTGCTCTTGATTGAAAAGATGCTTTAGTGCTGGGTCCCCTGTTAAGGTTTTGTGGTATTATGTCCTGGAATCTCAGTGAAAACACATGAGCCTTTTGGGCACATGGAATATAAAATCAAAGAGGGTAACCGTTCAAGAAGTTAAAGATTAAATTGTAGTTACACCTAGTATTTTAACAGAGTGATCAAAATTTTAAATTGAAATTCATTTAGAGTTTAACAGATTGGATGAAAATCATATATGCCAAAGATTTTAAAGTGCAAGAGTATTATTACCACTGTGATTTAAAATACTCCCCTCCCATCCTCCAGCAAAAGGGAAATCTGCATAATTTAAGGATTTACAAATGCGTAACTGCTCATGGAATGAGCTAAATTGACACTACTTTGGTGATAATCTGTTGGAAATTGACGGAATGGTTTGGACCAGATGCGGGCAGGTAAAACTGTCATTCTTGTATTATAAATAGAATTAGGATTAGCTACTGATTGGTCAAATTTAGAAAGATAGGCCCCGCATTTCGCTTGCGATCAATCAGTGTTTAGGCAAATTGACCATGGTTTTAATTGTAGAATTAAATTGCAGGACTTGTATTAAAATTCAGAATTGCAATTATTCACATTTTACATCAATTTTCTTCCAGACATTGTCCTTTTTGTCAAACATTTTGTATTAATTAACAAAATGATTAATTGATGTAATTTGTGAAGAAATGAAAGACTGAGTTGCAATAAATTTCTTAATGGTAGCTCCCTGATTGGCACTCAGAAAATGGTAATACCAAGTCTGAATGGCATGGTCTAAGAATAGTGTGAGTGGTTGTGGTATCATGGCAGTGGTACTGCATTGTAGCAGCAGTAACATAAGTCTTCAAAGGACTGAAATACAGTTGGTATGTCATTAACACAACAAACATATATTGCAGGATATTGGTATCTTTTCTTCCCATTGTTATTCAGATACATGTATAGCCTTTAATGCCTTTTCGGAAAAGTCAGCAATGATCAGTCTGTATTTGCCTTACAATTACCAGTAACCCTATTTTGCACAGTGGCTGCATTCCTCAATTATTTGATAGCTTTTGGGTGGAGTTCAGTAAATTCGTATTTCCCTCAATATCTACTTCAGCATGGTTCTATTTTAACCCTTTCCCTCATAGAGGACACCATGAAAAGATCTATGCGAACTGCATAAAACCAGATCAGCCTGCGAGTAACTCGCAGGCTGATCAGGTTTTATGCTGTTCGCTGCTCCTCAGTGGTCTGTAAATGAGGATTTTGTAATTAAGTTTGGTAAGGTTTAACTGTGGTTTTCTGCGGATCAGGCTTTATGTGGTACCTATTGAGTGCGTCAAAAATGAGTCTATATGAGGGAAAGGGTTAACATGTTTCATTATAACAATAAGGTCAAGGACTGGATCCTATATCTGTTAAGTTGACTTATAAATAGTGCATAGTTATAATGTTTTCTGATAAAGTACACTATCTGAGATAATATTGTTTATTTTCAGAAACATAAAAGAGAACATAAAAACACAATATGTGTCACGTGGCATATTTTAAGCAGGTAGTGTTTTTTACATTGAGTTAGGTGTTTTGGAGGACTATAGATCAGACTGATGCTGATAATGGAGCTACACTGGATATATTTCCACAAATAGAAAATATGTTCATACCTCAGTAACATATTAGCATTATGGTTTATTTGCAAAATAGCTGTCCGATTTCTTTGTTCTGTTTCCTTTGAAATTCTTAGTTTCTTGGTTTTTGTTGTGGTGTACAAAAAAAAAAAAACTGCCTCAAGTGGCAAAGTGGATAGAGTATCTGCCTTGGGAGTAGGAGGTCATGGGTTTGATCCCCGACTGTGACATTGAAAATGGTACCAGTAGCTCCAGGTTTTGTAGGACTGGTTGGTCCTGTGTCAGGATAATGTGACTGAGTATAATATCACGCTACATTTCTAGGGTGTGATACTACAGTGTGGCACCACTATATATCTGTTTCAAGTAGACAAAGTCTCCAAATGACTAAAATACTTTTTTAGGATGCTAAACCAAATAAAACAAACAAAAGAAAGAGTCCTTTGTTGTGAAATCATCTAAGTCTCTATTCACTGATTCAAGTTGAAGAGCGTTTTGCATGCAAGGAATGTGTTGTTTGTAATAAAATGTCCTTTTGCATGATTTGATGGACTTCTCCTGTGATGAGTGGCTATAAAGACGAAATTGAAGTCCTTCTGATTGGCCGTAATGTTGGGGATGCTGATTTACAGAGATGAAACCTTGTGATGATGCTGTTCTGTAATTATCAACATAAAACTCTGGCTGCAAAATTGACAAGATTTCTTTATAAAAACAAGTTTACAGCAGAGTTCTCTTATATCTGTAATCAATTTGCTTTCATCATAAAACCTGTGATCAAATGCCATTCCAGCAAAACTTAAAACTGGCCTTTATTTTGAGGTGACTGTTTTTCAGAGGTTAATTTATCTATAAATCTAGTGCTGGGATGCAGACATTGGCCTTGGTTCACAGGTTTGCTGTTATTTAGATGTAAATTATTTTTAAATCCAATGCTGAGAATTTAGTTACGGCATTTGTTCACAAGTTGGCTGTTATGTAGAGGTGACTGATTCAAAGGCTTGAAATTTGCTGTATGTATCGTCTCTACTTTCATTGAGAGAGAAGGGCCTACTAAGATATACTATTAAGTTTTACCCTTCCTGTTTTTCAGCTATGAAGTTTCTAAATCTTTGAGTGTCACTTATGTTTCAACATTTAAAATGGAATCTGAGTTTGCTTTCATTCATGATTTTGCACATTGTTTTCCCTTCTTTGGAAAAGTTCTTAAAAGGATGGTTCATATTTAATTTCTCAAGGTCAGAGTTCATCTGTAATTCTTAGTCATCATGGAGATCTGACCATTGATCTTCTACTAATTAGGTGCCAGGTGCTTGCTAAATGAGTTAATTCCTTCCCAATCTTGTTGCTATTAGTAACAGAAGTCTGTATTTGTATAACCTAAATAGCAAGGGTCACAAGCTAGAACCCGAGGGATACACAGTAATCACTGGATAAATTATGTGCAAACCAGTTACTAGTCTGATGAATAAAAATTCTGATTCACAGCCTGACTCCTCTTAGTTTGTTTCAATTATCAGACCAAAGAAACTAAACATATTATTTTCTTTTACAATTACTTCCCCTTAGCTTGGTGGCTTGGTTAACCCTTTCCCTCATAGAGGACACCATGAAAAGACCTATGCGAACAGCATAAAACCAGATCAGCCTGCGAGTAAGAGTACCTATTGAGTGCGTCAAAATGAGACTATATGAGGGAAAGGGTTTAATCAAATTAGAACGTCTGCTATATTGATTGTATTGAGTTGCCTTGTCAAACTGATAAAATGGATGCCATCTATTTATGATAACATTGATATATGTCTTACAAGTTTTGAACTAGTCCTATAACACTTTATCTTATATGGACGTGTTTTGACATCTTCGCAAACAGAGCAAACGCAGCCCAGGCTCCTGAAAGGGTGTCCTCTGCCAGGTTCAACACAGTCTGCCTTTTAGCAATCTCATTAAAATCATATCCTAATTTGCACTCAGCTACTACCCTCGATTAGCATCTGACAACATGCATTAAGGGTCATGTCAGATTGACCTTTTATGTAATTTATATGCATAAACATGTGCTTGATTTTAAATCAATTAAATAGCGTGTTTCTAACTGACTTCAGTAAAACATTTGTCACAGGGTGAGAAAAATGTGCAGCTTGACCGGGACTTGAACCTGGGCCCTCTTGCTTAAAGGGCGAATGCTCTATGGATGAGCTACCCGGCTGCTGACACATCTTTCTGCCCTATTGTGAGATTGATGCGGTTACTTCCTCTGTTTATACCTTAAGATTCTGTAGCCACCGATTTGATTGGCTTATACAAAAGTCAATCTAAGACGACCCTCTATACGATGTGGTCAGATCCAGTTAGCATCGAGATTGGCCTTTTAGCTTAGAAGAATCAATTGTTTCGTATACCAGTTTACGATCAGTAAATTGATATTCATCCATTTATGAATTTGTAAATGAATAATCTTTAGGTAAAGGGTTGAAACATGTCTTACCAGCCCTAGAACACACAATACTGAATTCCAAGCACTGCAGACAACAGTGCCATTTGAATAACGTCTGAATGCTGAATCTGGCCCTTGTGTTCAGTTTGCGGTAGGTTGTTGGCTGTCTTCCACCTGTAATTAGCTGGACACTTTGGTACATTCCATCACAAAAACAACAAAATGTATCTGTTTCAACCTGATGTGTGATGCATGCATATACTTTCGTTGGTTGCAAAAGTTGGCTATAATTGCACATTATAAGAGCAGAGCCACATATAACTCTTGTTTTGGGGTCCAAGTCTATAACTGTGTACCAGTCCCAGTGGCCGAGTGGTTAGAGTGTCTGCCCCAGAATCAGGAGGTCATGGGTTTGATCCCCAGCAACGACATATTAAAGTCGTTAAAAATGGTCCTGGTATAGCTCCCTTGCTTGGCGCTCAGCATATAAGGGTAGTTCCGGGACTGGTTGGCCCGGTGTCAGGATAATGTGACTGTGTGTGGTATCATGCCTCATGTCTACAGCGTGATACAGTGTGTGGCAGCACTATATCTGTCTCAAGTAGACATCATCTCTAAATGACTGAAATACTGTTGGGACGTTTAACCCAGTAAAGACACAAACTATAACTGCATTATATTTGACCACATTGTAATTATGTGACATCATCAAGACATGATGAGGTCAGTGATATGGACTGGATTACATCAGTAAATCATTATAAAGGAGCACATCAATAATGATGAATCTATTACTCTGTTTTAATTTTGATTTCAAGTTATATTTATGTCGACTGGAAAACAAGTTTTTACAACTTAGACTACATTATTTCTCGCAATACCAGTACTTTGCACCTGGGAATGTCCTGAAAAGATTTTGCTCCTACCGGCGATCAAACTCAAAACTTCTGGTTCTCAAAAAATGAACACTAGGACTCTACCGGGGTGCCTTGTTTATGAGACAGATATGGAGTTTCTTTAATCTCATTATGTAGTTTGTTCCTATGGTATGAAGCAGGTACATATGTTAAAATGCCATTTACTTTAACTCTTTCCCTCATAGAGGACACCATGAAAAGACATATGCGAACAGCATAAAACCTGATCAGCCTGCAAGTAACTCGCAGGCTGATCAGGTTTAATGCTGTTTGCTGCTCCTCAGTGGTCTGGAAATTAGGATTTTGTAATTAAATTTGGTAAGGTTTATCTGTGGTTTTCTGCAGATCAGGCTTTATGTGGTACCTATTGAGTGCGTCAAAATGAGTCTATATGAGGGAAAGGGTTAAATTAAGCTTCATTGTTTTAATCCTTTACCTCATGAATATTCATGTATTTATGAGTTTGATGAATATTACATTACTGAACTTTAAATGTTACATGAATCAGTATATTTTTTCTTTTGTGTGCAGGCTGCTACAATATCAGACAGCTACTGGATATCTAAAAGAAGAGATGAAACTTGCTGATAGGTTTTGCCCATGTGTATAGCAGAGAATACGTTTATTTCAGTTCACTGTCTCATCTAGCAGGACACATGCATACTGATAACTGATTATTTATGCAAATTGCTCTATAAAACTTCTCTCCAGGCAGAAAATTTAAAAGTGTGACATTAGACGTGTAATCTGAACATCCCTTTAACTATTCAGTATGAACCTAGGGATAGTGAAAATGTATTCAAAATTTCATTTTGCGACAGAACGAAATAGACACTCTGTGTGAAATTGGACACTGTTAAGGGTGGTGTGTTGTACTGTTTGACCTCATTTGACCCCAGTCATTGTCAGAGATAAAAATCTTCAAGGTTTGGCAGTGAAAGCCCTGTGTCAAACAGTGAAATTTATTTATATTCAATTTTGAAACGTTTGGGTGGTGTTGGTTGAGTGAATTTGAGTGTTCATGCTTTTTTTCTCTGGTGTGTTTTTCTTGAGCTAAATCCTGAGTTCTGGATACACTATCCTATGGCTTGAACGGATTAACATTATAAGGTAGGATTTTTCCTGTCTTTTATTTTTCAATGATAAAAATGTTGCATAAAAGTAAACAAGAAGCTGCTTAACTTATATGAGGTGCGATAACCAGTACTATTTGATACTAATATACTTGTGGTCATGTTTGGCCCTTTAATTCATATAGATTCATTTTCACACATAGGCAAACAGAGCAAACCCAGATCAGACAGCTCCTATATTTCATATTGTATAGAAGCTGTCTGTGCAGGGTCTTCTGTGTTTGCTCATACAATATTGTAGCTCATGCAGTTTCTTCACAGTTATCTGTGGTTAAAAATATTCCATTGTTTTATCATAAGCCACTTAAAGATCAATCAATTAATATTCATTAAGTCATTTTGTACATGAATATTCATGAGATAATGGGTTTATTTTACAGCCAACCTCAGCATTGAATTTATGTAGAATGTAGCCTCTGAATAACAGTCACTTCTACATAAAGGCCAGTTTTCGTTTTCCCTTGAGTGGCTGTAGCTCATCTATGATTCTGTCTCCAGTTAATGATAGAGGAAGTTATAATTGAAATTTTCCAATTGGAAGGCTGGTCGATGGTGGTATTGAAATTTATAATGACTTTAGTATGCTGCAGCTGTGATTGAACCAATGACTCTCAAGTTACAGGAGCAGATGCTCTAACCACAGAGAATGGTAATCTTATTCATGTCATTTATTTGTTGACTTTCCTATATAACTCAATCAAAATGGAAGGTGTTATGGTGGATAAATTATTACATCATCTGACAAGCTGATAATATGTGTTTCCATGGAGTTTCATATATGTGTTGTGTAATATCGCAAAAATATTGCAGTCATACATAATCTTAACAGCTGTAATTATGATTAATTCATATTTAATTTTATTATAATTAAGATATGCAGCATTCCAACTGGGAAATGCGTGGAGTATGTCATTATACATGTTTTAATTGCCATACAATTATTAAAGCACTAGTCTTTTGTTCGTTATTGTCAGCTTTACCTTTACCCTTTCCCTCATAGAGGACACCATGAAAAGACCTATGCGAACAGCATAAAACCAGATCAGCCTGCGAGTAACTCGCAGGCTGATCAGGTTTTATGCTGTTCGCTGCTCCTCAGTGGTCTGGAAATGAGGATTTTGTAAATAAATTTGGTAAGGTTTAACTGTGGTTTTCTGCAGATCAGGCTTTATGTGATACCTACTGAGGGCGTCAAAATGAGTCTATATGAGGGAAAGGGTTAAAGGGACAATGAATACGCATACAATTGACTTCAAAGGTTGATAATATTTATGTAATCATGCAATCATGAGTAGCAGACAAAGGTTTATATACTGGTAATGTACAGATAGGTCACCTGTGGCTGTTGAGTGGGGAATAGAGTGTTGCCCCATCATCTGGCGGTCGTTGGTTTGATCCCTGCCTGCAACATACCAAAGCCGTTAAAAATGGTACTTATACTGAAAGTAGGGATCGTGCAGTGATTATACTGACAACTGAGCATTTATTTTTATTATTGCATATCAACAATATGGATATATATTGAATTGACACTATTTTTTTTTTTTTTTATTAAAAATCACAACATTTATTTATATTTTTCTGTAAATGTGTATGATTAGTTCATGTTGAATAGAAAGACAAACGAAATTATTATAATGCTTGCATGTCTTCCTTCATAATGCACCAGAGCTCTGTCTATTAAGGTTTATGCCGTGTAATTCACTTCCGGTAAAGTCAACAAACCCTAGTGAAACATTAGGAAACCTTGGTTATCTCTGTGAAAGGCAATAAGGTCCAAAATGTAGCGAAACCATTACAGGGGCTATACCTTAACCCTTTCCCTCATATAGACTCATTTTGACGCACTTAATAGGTACCACATAAAGCCTGATCTGCAGAAAACACAGTTAAACCTTACCAAATTTAATAATAAAGTCCTCATTTCCAGACCAGAGGAGCAGCGAACAGCAAAAAACCTGATCAGCCTGCGAGTACCTTGCAGGCTGATCTGGTTTTATGTTGTTCGCATAGGTTTTTTATGGTTTCCTCTATGAGGGAAAGGGTTAAGTTATGAAGGAATGTAACCAAGTAATATCCTGTCCCTATCACTTTTTTTGCGAAAAAATTCTCTCTTTATCTTAATGATTTTTCTTTCACTACTTTTCCTATAAGATATGTCAATATATTAAAGAGTGTGTCAGTTATTGACCAACAAAAGATATCTCCACTATATCAATATTGTTTCAATATAATTGACAGCCCAAGTGACAACTCATATACATGTATGAAGGGCTCACCATGACCTTAATTTCTACAGTCATGCACTTGTAAAAGTTTTGGGTCGGCCCTCAGCATCTTCCGCTAACAAATTCTCATGAATGTCATACATATGCATGTTGAATGTCAATTAACATATACACTGTCCAGTAATTTGTTCCACTTCCACTACCTACTTCTTGACGCCATTGTGGCCCCCCTCTAAGGCCTTTGATAAAGTTGAAGTCAGCCTTCAACCCATGTACTCTGAATGAAACTTGAGGTCATCAAACAAGTGAGACGCCTCCATGAATTGATGACGGATGTTGACTGGCAACAGATCCCCATCATTCATCATGAAGGTTCAATAGGTTTGGGAACTAAAGGCTATATTGCACATCAGGCAGTATATTTTAAAGCTTGTGAGAATTCAGAAGTGTACCCATGTGACACAGGTTTATATGGTTGGTGTCATCTACAGCCGGTATAATGGAGATATTGTGTTATATTATTTTATGATCATATGTCATGATTTTTACAAGCTGCTTGTCTGTGAATCATTGTGTTTTGAAATATCAGCAAAAGGTACGTCTACAATGAACATTGTCATGAATACTGGTAATTACATTTGTACGATTGTCTGCGGATAGTTGATTTTGCGATTGTTGTTTTAAAATGGATGTGTTTTTTGTTTGTTTGTTTTGTTTTTTAGCTCATGTCACATTTGTTTTTATGAAGTTATGAACAAAAGAGATAATGAAATTTGATCATCTACTCATTAATTCTGAGACGAGATTTCCTTTAAAATTCACCATCAATATGATCATGATTTATATTTCACTGTAGAAGATATGTCATAAAATGACCTTAAATATGATTTAATCGTCAGCAAGGTTTTTATACTATTTGCCTTTATCAGTTTGGTTGGTTGGGTTTAACAACCCACTGTCTGGAATATGGTCATTTGGGGAGAGTTTGTCTACATTAAACAGACGTAGTGCTACCTTTCCAGGAATCATGCTACACATATGTGGGATCATCCCACACCAAGTCGCATTGCCCTGAAACTTTTATTTTCCCTTCAAAAATTGAAAATGAAGCAACCGGAACCTCAGACATCCCTTTATTGTGAAACTCGTAATCTGCCTTGTACACCCGATGCATTGAACGCATGTGTCGCTGGTTGAATCTTCTTAAAATTATCTTCAAGGTCTCACTCTAAGGATTACAAAAATGTCCCTCCTTGACTGATGGGCGTATGTCGTGGTGCACACTCAGAAAATGAGACCCATGTTGTTGAGATGCATGTTAATTGTTGAAACTTTAATTGTCACTTGAGTTACTGCAAGGTCATGATGCATTTGGCTTGAACTAATGTCAGGAAATAAGAGTTAGTGTAGTTGGGCATTTAAGACGTTGCTGACAGAATGTTTGCTGTTATAAATTTCTCTGGAAGAAAATTTATGTGTTTTGTATAATTTCATGAAAAGGAATATTGATTTATTCTTTATCAGTCTGACGCTCAGATTTGCAAATGTTTAGGTCCCAAATGTTTTCCAGATTACTTGAGGTAAATCAATGGTTCTACCCTGGTGCCTCCTATATGCAAACACTACATGATTGAGATATTGTGACAGTGTAGTAAACTCCTGAACAAAACCAACCAAAAATTGATGCTTGTGACATGTACTATACATTTATATTATCATACAAATTGGTCAGTTTGTTCTTTTTACTGTTTTAACATTATTTACTGAGTATTTAGAGTGTTGACCCTTTGACTAGGAGGTGGTGGGTTTGATACCAAGCCAAGATATACCAAAGTCATTAAATATGGTACCGGTATATCACTAGCACAAGGACTGGTTGGCTAGATGTCGGGATGATAGGGTTGGGTGTGTTACCATACCGGTTGTCTATTATGATATCACAGTGACTTAACTTGACTATTTGAGTTTACCATCGCTTCAACAGTATTTCAGTCATATAGCGACGTCCAGCTAATTACAGGTGGAGGAAGACCTGAATGCACGGAGGAATCAGGGTAGAACCACTGACCTACTGCAAGCCAGCTGGAAGGCTTCCTAACATGAAAATCCGAATGACCCTGCCAGGATTTGAACCCACACGGTTAGGGGCTGAGTGAGTGTTAAGTTCAGCCACTTTACCCTCTCGGCCAGATATCAAAGTGAAATAGCACTATATCTGTAGACCTCATATGACTGAAATATTGATGATGGGATATTAACCCTTTCCCTCATATAGACTCATTTTGACGCACTCAGTAGGTACCGCATAAAGCCTGATCTGCAGAAAACCACAGTTAAACCTTACCAAATTTAATTACAAAATCCTCATTTCCAGACCACTGAGGAGCAGCGAACAGCATAAAACCTGATCAGCCTAGGTCTTTTCATGGTTTCCTTGAGCCTGAGTTGAAGGGAATAAATCAATATTTGAAGAATTGTTTTCCAGATTATAGGAGGTCCAGATTAAATTAAATAATTCCTTGTGATTTAATGTCAAAGATAGTGAAACAATGATAAGGAGATTGGAGAAAATTAATCCTTAACTTAAAATAATGTTACACTACATTATATTTTTTTTTAAATACTTTTATGGAGAAATCTCAACATGGGAGATTTGGTGTAAAATGCAGTTATATTCTTGAAATGTACATGTATAATAAGGAAACTTAAGTACTGTACATCTCTATTGTTTAGTTGTATTAGATATAATACCATAATAGAATGCATCATAATTATGTGAAAATGTAATTTAAGTCAACAAATCACTGATGAAAATCTTGACACAGTATTTGACTGTAATATATCAGAATTTGCATTATATTTATGGATTTTAAGCATACAATCTTTCAAATTAAAAAATGTAATTTTAAATAATTTGATTAAACATAACTTATACAAATGCTTAAGCAGGGAACCAGCTTATACTAAAAACCGCTCAAACACATTGCAGACTACGTCCCGGTTCCCTGTGATTGTGATAGCATGATGATAACTATCTCTGTTACATCCAGGGAGGAAATTGTGCAATTTTCTGCCGTTTTTAGGCTGCATTTTTATGAAGTGATAATTGCTTTTGTAATGCTGAGTTTCAAATGATTGATTTTATTTTATGAACCTTCCATGCCAAAACATTTCAAATAGTTCCAGGTGATGACTGGCATTGTGCAATTTTTGCCATTGCAAGTATTTATCAAGTGCTTAGCATGCCTGCCCTATAACACTTAAGTGGGTCCCTTGCCATGACAATCCCAAGTTGTTAAAAACAGGACTAGCATATTTATATATCTCCTTTGATGCTCTGTATGTAAGGGTAGTTTCTTCAAGTGCTTAGCATGCCTATAACACTTAAGTGGGTCCCTTGCTATGACATACAGCCTCATAAATATTGCAGTGAGGGAGCATGTAATATGATATCCACGCCACAGAGCAAGGCCTAAAATGACTGATATATGATTGGTTGGACATAAAACTTAAACTGATAAACAAATGTTGTTCAAATGCTTCTGCATCATATACCACTGATATCAGAAATATAAAGACCTAAAAATTGATCATGAAGAATCTTGTTCAGGTTATGATATTGCAGGCTGATGGTCTGTCTAGATACAGGGTCCAGACAATCTCTTGCTGTAACAGGTTATTCCTGTCTTAATGATTTCTTGACCATAAGATCAATATAGCATGATATATCCGTTTCTCCAGCCAGTGGTAACTGATTCTGGCACCGGAGACAATTATTTTGATCCAGTCTTAGATCCCGGGCTGGCCAATATCTCGATAGAGATTGGTGAGACATCTATGAGGCATCATCTTCCTAGACTCAGTAAAGTTCCGAGTACTTTTGCTTGTAATGTGTATGTGATATCATTATGGATTTTTCTCTCTTAGACATCAGCGTCTGGGAACAGCAGTGGCTTAAATGCTGTTAGTCATGCCGTGGGTGGTACTAGCTTTTGGTTAAGATGTCATAATACTCATTTTGTCTCTTAGCAACTGTACATTCATGCAGCAGACGGGTATGAAATCTCCTGTTTGTTTATCCTGGAAGAAATTTTATTTTTGCAGCATGAAATTAGCCAGACTCAAGGGCTGGCTTCAGACTGTTTCCTCTTCCACTTTTTTTTATCTGAGCACTTAAAACAGTGTCACAGTCTGCCCATAAGGGCAGTAAGTTGAGATCAGACTGCAAGATTCTTACCAGCTAATGAGATTAAATACTCTTAAGATTTACTGTTCCAAACAAAGGATCCTCCATGATCAAGTGAATATAGTCACTGACTTGTAATCACCACTCACTGTTGTAGGTTCAAGTTTTGGCCCCGACATGTCCTCAATATATTTAAGTTTGATCACAGGCCCAGATTTGAGTATCATACCTAAATTCATGTTGAAACTTAAATATTTTGAGTCTCAATATGAAAATCTAACTTAAATATTTAACACCATTTAAATTTTCGAGAACACAGGGCCTGTTCAGATCTCTCAGAGTTTTCATGTGAGGACAAGCTTTCCAGCTGGTTTGTGGTAGATCACTGATATTACCTAGTTTTGAGGTCTCCTTCTATGAAATAATGTCTCAGTGACATCGATATACTCCAGAAGAACAATTATTCTCTCAGACTAGACTATAACATGCACAAATTGTTCACTTTCCAAGGTGTTGATATGACACGCTAAGATAAATGTACAGAAATAATTGAGTTAAGGAGAGTCTCAAGTTGAGAAGTTTGGGGAATTTTCAACGACTGCATTGCAGGTATCAATTATCGATTTAAACAAGTACCAAAAATGACAGCTGTAATATAGAATAATGGGGATGAAGATACTGGTATTTAACCCTTTCCCTCATATAGACTCCTTTTGACGCCCTCCATAGGTATCACATAAAGCCTGATCTGCAGAACACCACAGTTAAACCTTACCAAATTTAATTACAAAATCCTCATTTCCAGACCACTGAGGAGCAGCGAACAGCATAAAACCTGATCAGCCTGCGAGTTACTCGCAGGCTGATCTGGTTTTATGCAGTTCGCATAGGTCTTTTCATGGTGTCCTCTATGAGGGAAAGGGTTAAGAATGAAATTATGACAGATAGGAGGTTTGACTCGGAACATGATGGATATAAGAAATGTTCTCTCTACTGGTGAGGTGGATAAGGTTTTGCCGCCTGTGATTCTGTGATTGCCAGAAATGTTGACTGCCAGAAAATTGATGTTGGTAGTGGTGTATCTTGGCCAGGTGTGTTAGGAACACCTTGGCAACTTGTCATCTGGCTGTGGTGCTGTACTGCGCTAGCTTGACTCTGATCTAATTCATTGATATCCACCATCTTGTTTTTGGTGTGAGGCAATATTATCGCATGCCAATATCCTCTTGATATTTTATCATATAATGGTAATGGCATATTGAGGGCTGATAACAAAACTCTTCTAAGTACATATAGAAAAGAAGAAGACAGAAGAGTTTATGGATCTTCCCTTGGTATTCATATTACTTTGAATTAATTTGTTGCTCATGATTGTTCCATGGAATTACTCATTTTCTAGAAGAGGTACATCCTTGTTGTCATGTACGCCATACAGCTTTGCCTTTGACATTGCGTTATGGAACCAACTTCTTTTTGATTGACAGTACACGTGGTTCAGAGTCAGTATCACTGGTTACATTTTATGAGGCCACATGTAAAACATGACGTAATCACCCGCTGCCGCAAACAAGCTCCGCCCATTCAGTCCAAATATCACGTATGCAGCATACACTCATATTTTCTACATATCAAGACCTCACGATATATTTTTCAAATTTTAAACAAAATCCAAGCGTCTAATTGGACGAGTAAGTTGGACATACTGTAAACAATCATATTGTATTGATATGCTTCTGAGCACAGAGGGATACAAAACAGTAAAAATGGCTATGGTAATTATGCAAATCAGCAAAACTATGTAACACCGGCAGCTACTGACAGTCCAAAAACACTCTGTCCATTTCCGGCTGTCCATTACTAGTCGTTCAACAGTGGCACTTTTTAGCCAGGACATTTTGTCTTGCGCTATTGATTTCTTAAGTGCAACTTTAGTGACTTTTTTAGCACAATTTAGGCCTGCTAATGGCCTGTCATTCAGCGAATCCAGATTTCCTTTCATGAATCAATACAATGGACAATTCCATAACCTTTCCAAGAGACTAAGACATTTTGCTCTTCCTTTTGTCGGAAATACTTGATCTATGACCAAAGAAATTTTGTGGATTCTGGTATTTTTTTTCTTCAGACTTTCTGTAGGGAACATTCGTCTGTTTGGTTTGATTTAATGAAGGGATATGATATAAATATAATAAATTCTGCCATAAGATATGATAACATGGACTCAGATAACTTTGACTTTTTTTGTGGGTCCACATTCCTAATGTTATCACATTCAATACCTTAATTTATTATATTTATTAAAAAAAAAATCACCACATGATCAACAAACATCTGAAGGCATTTAGAGTAACGTATACATTTCAATGAGAACAGAGGAAAGTAATATCTTTTTTTAGCCAGTGTTTGAGGTTATTATTATATATTATCAAACGGTAATATTACTGATTATTGGTATATGTACTTTAACATGGATACAGTATAGAAAGTTTCAATAACTTCCTTATTAAGGTATAGGGTTTGTGAGAAAAAAGATTACTGTAAAATATTCTTTTTATATCATTGGGAAACTAGTTCTTGCAACTCATACGTATCTTTCTTGACAGATAAGTTTGTGCCTGCGAAGACCATGAAAGATTCTTACTCTAATGGGGTTTGGACCCATAACCTTTGTAGTTATTTAGTTACTTCTGGACCTGAGCTCTTCAAATAGTGATCATGGTAAGACATGATGAGCTATCACAGTTCATATCGAAGGGAGGCAGCACTATGTCTGTTTCATGTAGACTAATTCCCCGGATGACTGAGGAACAGTTGGTGAGACATCTAACAAACAAGCAAAACCCCAAAACAGTGACAGCAACAACAGTAGTAAGCATCTAATGAGATATACTCAGGAATGCGAGGACAGTCATCATACCTAGAGGTGTCTGACTTGTTTTGTGGGATTCCTGGCTTAAAGGCAGGAAGAAGTTGAGAAATGAGATTTCCTGAAGGTATAATGCCAGGTTATATTGAGTGAAGACAATATGGTTCTATTGGCATTAAGTGATGATAATTCTGTTTGTCTTGGGGATGAGTCAGAAATGTGACAGACTGCCAGTATTGACATATGGATCAAGGTTGTATGAGTTTCTAGGAGAGAGCTGGGAACCAGTACAGATAGGATGGTGTAAAAGTTTCTAGGAGAGAGCTGGGAACCAGTACAGATAGGATGGTGTAAGAGTACATTGTTTCAGATTTTGGAACTTTGTTGTCTGTCTTCTTAGCAGTCTTTGATGATGGGTATGACTCCGTGGTGATGGGCTTAGTGGTTGTGTGTTTGAATCCTATATAGGGTACTTGAGAGTCTCAGATCAGCCTTATAGTTGTGTCTCTGATGACATACAGAATAATCACAAGGGTAGTCTTGGCCAAGTGTTTGGATAATGTGACTGGGTGTTGGTGCCACAAAGGTCTATGACATAATATGGCAGCAGAAATGTAGGAAGAGTGAGTCCCTAAATGACTGAAATACTAAATGACTGTCGGTAGCACTTTTTCCATCACGCTTCAGCAGACGACACACGTGTTCCAAAGAACACTCTTGTTTTATCTGCAGATTTTTCAATGAAAGTGGACAAGCGTCTAATCACTATGAAGAGTCGTTGTAAATCATATATTATTGAGCTTGCTCCTGGATCTATTGCAGAGTTATGGTACTTGGATATTTCCCGTCACACCAAGTTATATGGTTCAAAATACTTCTCGTTTCTTTAATTACCCCCGATTGGGCTTTTACCCCAAACCTCTTGGACCAAGGCATGTCTATATATGGTGTTCAACCATGATGTTGTCAGTCAGCTTTAAATCTGTTTCAAATAGACATCAAATCAAAGAGATATTAACCAACATGGAAGAAGAGGTCCGTCTCCCCCCAAAAAACTGTCAAGAATTGAAATGTCAGACTGTTTACTTAAACTTGCTTGATCTTTGTTGTTGTTATTTTTTTGGTATATGATTCATTAAGGACTGGTGGGTGTGCTGCTTCTAATTATAAATGCACTTGATGAAAATTGTGTATCAATTAATTCTTAATTGATTTGAAGTTCAATATTTAACGAAGGTGAAGTTCAATATTTAACGAAGGTACAATTAGCAGATTGTATCATTAAAGTTTACATTTGTTTCATGAGAAATCAATTATTTGCAGCTAGAATGTAACACTCTATAAGTTTTTGCTTGAGTGTAAAAAAACAATAACACAGTGTTTCTTGATTGCTATAGGACGGTTTATGTCTAATTGAAATGAAGTATTTTTTGTGTTTGCTTCTGTTTTGATGTTACTTAAAGGTTATTAGGAAAGGTTAGTTTCTTTGATGAAATATGCAATTTGCACAGTATGTTATCCAAACATTCAGCAAAAAATCAATTTCTTGTTTTTGTTTTGTTTTGTTTTTTCTCACATGCATAAACAGTCAAATCTGTCTTACATGTCTTAAGCAGTCAGTCAAGGGAACAATAGAAAGTGACCGCCTAACAGAGGTGATTGCTATATGAAGGTTAGACATATACCAAAATGCTTAAGTTTGGTAATACTGACCACTAAATGCAGGTTGACCACTTAGTACAGGTGGCCCCTAATACAGGTTCAACAGTATATTCAATTGTCTTAGTTTTAATCATGATCAGACTGAAAATGATTTTCTAGTTGATCAAGCTTTTTTCCGTGTCTCAAGGCACAAACATGAGGTAAAGATGAAAACTGTATAAAAGATGAGAATTCTATTTGGAATAGGTTAAGTATAAATCCAGAGCTATAAATTGGGTAGATCCGGCTTGGAGGAGACAGTGAAAGTCTAATAATGTTCCTACATTATGATTCCCAGGGGCATCTCTGTCGACATTTAAAGGTCTGTTCATTGATTTTACTCAGATCTTGGTGTAAACTGAATATGAGAAATTTCTAGTTTATTGAATTAATTCAATTATAGGTCGAAATAAATATAAAGGATTTTGTCAAAATCTTTCTTAATCAGGAGTGCTAGGTATTTTAAGAAAATTTTGACTTAACCCTTTCCCTCATAGAGGACACCATGAAAAAACCTATGCGAACAGCATAAAACCAGATCAGCCTGTGAGTAACTCGCAGGCTGATCAGGTTTTATGCTGTTCGCTGCTCCTCAGTGGTCTGGAAATGAGGATTTTGTAATTAAATTTGGTAAGGTTTAACTGTGGTTTTCTGCAGATCAGGCTTTATGTGATACCTATTGAGTGCGTCAAAATGAGTCTATATGAGGGAAGGGTTAAGAAAATTTTGATTTAAACCTAAAATGGCAGTGTATTGAATGTGCTTTAGTTGAATAGAACAAAAGCCTCATTTTGAATCTTTTGAGAGTATTATTCTTTATTGGTATTATTAATTTCTAGGTATATTTATGCATGGCATCATATTTTTGTAATTGAGATGTCTGTTAAAAGTATGTTTCTTGTTGGCTTAGCAGTCATTGGTAAAACCATAAAATTAGTTCCCCATGAAAATTAATAATCTTGTTTTAATTTTCCATCCTGGTTTAATTTTCAGTTATGGTTTATGATAAATATAGGGGAACTGAGTGTAAAACTGTTCTAAATGCACGTAGAAATAAAAGGAGATACAACATTGTTGCTGTTAGTCATCCATAGGCAAGCTTAAATCTAATAAAGATGTTAATTTCATAATCTAGAAATATTTTGATATCTGCATAGCCTCCTTAAAGTGAGAACTGTTGCACTCATAACTAGAGAACATAATGATACAACAGATGGGTGCACCGCCTCTGGAAACATCGTGCTGCTTCGGGAACCAGTGCCTTGTTTAATAAATGATCAGCGTTACGTCTGCTAATTAATCAGCAGCAGGTACAGAACAGGTACTAATTTTTCTACATGTAGGCAAGAACTGTGCGGGTAACAAATTTTTCTTTGACAAGTGCCAAGTATTACTCATTTGTATGTGGCAGACCTTGAATTTATCACCTTTTTTATTTTGAGAGCTAATGGAAATTAATGATGTAAACGTAGTCAGGGATTCTCTGTCGGCATTGGTTTGTCAGATCATGTATTACAAAAAATCTGACAAAAAACAAGTTTCCTGAGAATAGCTGGCATTGATTGCATTTTAGCAACAGTGTTTTTATACTCCAAGTTATCTTGTTGTTTAGTAAGACTATAACTTGTAAATGCCTCCAGTTTTTTAAGGAATTGGTAGCGAAAAGTTTAGTAAAAAAAATGAAAGAGATGATGTACTTTGTTTTTAGCTCACCTGAGCCAGAGGCTCAAGGTGAGCTATTGTGACCGGTCTTCGTCCGTCGTCCGTCCGTCCGTCGTCCGTCCGTCCGTCGTCCGTCAACATTTTGCTTCAAACGACATCTCCTCCTTAACCGCTTGGTCAATTTTGATAAAACTTTACAGGGATGTTCCTTGGGTGGTCCCCTTTCAAAGTTGTTCAAAGAATTGAATTCCATTTGGAATTCTGGTTGCCATGGCAACGGAAAGAAAAAACTTAAAATGTCTTCTTCTCCAAAACAACCAACTGAATTTCAAAATGTTTTGGCACAGATGTTCCTTTGGTAAGTGTCTACCAAGATTGTTCAAATTATTTGGATCCGTAAAAAAACATGGCCGCCAGGGGCGGGGCTTATTTGCATTATATGTATATAGAGAAACCTTTAAACAACATCTCCTCTGAAACCACTGGACAGAATTTGATTAAACTTGGCAGGGATGATCCTTGGGTCAACCTTCACAAAAGTTGCTAAAATAAACTTGATCCATGTAGAACTCTGGTTGCCATGGCAACAAAAAGGGGAAAAAAATGAAAACTTTAAAAATCATCTTCTTCAAAACTACTGGCCAGATTTTAAAATAAATTGGTACAGATGTTCCTTGGGTCAACCTCTACCAAAGTTGCTAAAATTATTCCGATCCGTAAAAAAACATGGCCGCCAGGGGCGGGGCTTATTTGTCTTATATGTATATAGAGAAACCTTTAAACAACATCTCCTCTGAAACCACTGGACAGAATTTGATTAAACTTGGCAGGGATGATCCTTGGGTCAACCTTCACAAAAGTTGCTAAAATAAACTTGATCCATGTAGAACTCTGGTTGCCATGGCAACAAAAAGGGAAAAAAAATGAAAACTTTAAAAATCATCTTCTTCAAAACTACTGGCCAGATTTTAAAATAAATTGGAACAGATGTTCCTTGGGTCAACCTATTTATCTCAGGTGAGCGATATAGGGCCATCATGGGCCTCTTGTTTACTGTCACAATTCATGTTGCTGTTTTTTAAAGTTAATTAAAGTACAGAAGCATAAGCATCATCAGGAGATGAAAAACACTATGCTTTGCTGAAAATATCTCTAGAGATAAATATTCAATGGGATCTGTTGTCTGTAATATAGCCATTTCATTGGTCGCTTCATGATTTGATGAGAATTTTAAACCAATCAAAATGCACCTTAAAGTACACATCTTTAAAAAACAGCAAAAGAACATGCCATACAACCCAGAGCCAAATGGATTGTAAATTGATGTCCCATGATGTAGCATTACATAGAATTTGTCTGCCATTTATATATACATGTACATCCATCTGCTATGGATACTTTCTTTTTTAAATGCTTTTGGATGCTGGTGATTGATAGTGTATGAAAGTTTCCTAAACTATCTATCTGTCTTCCATGAATATTGTTAAAACTGAAGAATTATTAGTGTTCAATTGTAAAATATTCCTGTGAGATCTAGATATTACAAAAAGGTATGAGAAATTCACTGATGAAAATACATAATATTATATATTCTGTTTTAACTTTTTAGCTCACATGAGCACAACGTGCTCAAGGTGAGCTTTTCTGATCGCCTTTTGTCCGGCGTCCGTCGTCCGTCGTCCGTGCGTGCGTGCGTGCGTGCGTCCGTGCGTCCGTGCGTCCGGCGTCAACAATTGCTTCAAACAACATCTCCTCCTAAACGGCTTGGCCAATTTGAAAAATATTTTGCAGGAATGTTCCTTGGATGAAACTCTACTAAAGTTGTATAAATGGTTCTGGTCCATTGCATAATTAGGTCACAGGCACTAAAAATAGATTTTAAAAATGAAAATTTAAAAAATCTTCTTCTCTGAAACCACAAGGCCTAGCCTTTTGATTTTTGGTATGTAGCATGATCTTATGACTCTCTACCAGGATTGTACAAATTATGACCCTGGGGTCAAAATTGGCCCCGCCCCAGGGGTCACTGGCACTAAAAATAGATTTTAAAAATGAAAATTTAAAAAATCTTCTTCTCTGAAACCACAAGGCCTAGCCTTTTGATTTTTGGTATGTAGCATGATCTTATGACTCTCTACCAGGATTGTACAAATTATGACCCTGGGGTCAAAATTGGCCCCGCACCAGGGGTCACTTGATTTCACATAGGCTAATATAGGAAAAACTTGAAAAAATCTTCTTCTCCGAAACCACAAGGCCTAACCTTTTGATTTTTGGTATTTTAATAGAGTTATAAAGAAAAATCTTAAAAAATCTTCTTCTATGAATCCATAAGGCCTAGAGCTTAGATATTTGGTATGTAGCATCATCTTATGGGCCACTACCAAGATTGGTGATAAATGACCCCGCACCAGGGGTCACTTGTTTTACATAGAGTTATAAAGAAAATCTTAAAAAATCTTCTCATGAATCCATAAGGCCTAGAGCTTAGATATTTGGTATGTAGCATCATCTTATGGGCCACTACCAAGATTGTACAAATCATAGCCCTATGGTGATAAATGACCCCGCACCAGGGGTCACTTGTTTTACATAGAGTTATATAGGAAAACCTTAAAAATCTTCTTCTATGAATCCATAAGGCCTAGAGCTTAGATACTTGGTATGTAGCATCATCTTATGGGCCACTACCAAGATTGTACAAATCATAGCCCTATGGTGATAAATGACCCCGCACCAGGGGTCACTTGTTTTACATAGAGTTATATAGGAAAACCTTAAAAAATCTTCTTCCATGAATGCATAAGGCCTAGAGCTTAGATATTTGGTATGAAGCATCATCTTATGGGCCACTACCAAGATTGTACAAATCATAGCCCTATGGTGATAAATGACCCCGCACCAGGGGTCACTTGTTTTACACAGAGTTATATAGGAAAATCTTAAAAAATCTTCTTCTATGAATCCATAAGGCCTAGAGCTTAGATACTTGGTATGTAGCATCATCTTATGGGCCACTACCAAGATTGTACAAATCATAGCCCAATGGTGATAAATGACCCCACACCAGGGGTCACTTGTTTTACATAGAGTTAAATAGGAAAATCTTAAAAAATCTTCTTCTATGAATCAATAAGGCCTAGAGCTTAGATTTTTGGTATGTAGTAGCATCTAATGGTTCATTACAAAGATTTTCAAAGTCTTGGCCCTACGGTGATAAATGACCCTGCGCCCAAGTCTTCTCTGAAACCATATGGCCCATTGCTTAGGTATTTGGTGTGTAGTATTGTCAGGGGTAAAATGTTTTAGATTAAGTTATATCAGAATCCTTGTCTGTTTAAAAACCTTGACATCAGTTGAAGCAATGGTACGGGACGATTCAGGGCCCCCATTCAACTATATCGTAGATTGTGATTTAACATGTTGCTGCTTATTGCTAAATGTTCAATCCCAACATCTCACTCTGAACATAATCTTCACTTTATTGCAAAACGGATTGTTTTCTGTTAAATTTAATTACATTATTGTATCTTCTCCATAATTATCTGCATGGTCTTTGATGTGTCTGTTACAGGAACAGCAATCTTAAACTTTGAACACATACAATCCATTGATAGAAAAAACGTGAAAGACATAATTATATTCTTCTCTAAAGTTTTTTCCCAAAGTTATGGCCCATTTTGTGTTGACAATTATGCTGTATGCTTAATATTACCATGTTGTGGTACCACTTAACCTCTACCAAGATAACCAAGGTACCCTAATGAAACATTAGGAAACCTTGGTTATCTCCATGAAAGGCCATGAGGTCCGAAATGTAGCTAAACCATTACAGGGATTTTACCTTAATTGCTGTGTCAGTGCCATGTAACAAGGGTGTTACATGTAATCACTTTCAGTGATATATAGCTCTTAAACTTTGGCCGTTCTCACATCTCTTAATTCTCTGATGAACTATGAATGATATTCTCAGTGCTAATCAGGTACCTGCAGCTCTTGGCGACTCTTTGTCTAGATAGCTAAACAGGTTTCCAACATCAGTCAGAGAGACAGGGAATGCTCACAAGCCTTATCTGTGGCTTTCCAACTGACATATTGTGAAATACAAGAATCCCCCTGTATAATGTTGTGAGTTGATTGGAATCCTTGCGCTTGATTTATGTTGACAACCCGAGTGGTTGTCCCTGTAAGAAGTAATCATATTTTCTGAGTACATATCATTTAGTCTAATGTGTTTGTGCTGTAGCATCAGAGGTGGTTGTAGCTTTCTTATACATATCAGAGACATGTGAAGATAGCACATGTGCATTTCTCATGTTTTTTATTTCGTTAACATGTTTTTCTATTAATATATTTATATATGTGTATATATTGATTGTCAGTGTTTGATTAGTCGTATGGCTGTAAATTGTTAGTTTATGGCTGTCCTTGAAGATATTTCTAATGAGCTAGGTGTGATTTCTTGTTTCTTTGCCAATATATTGCAGCTCCATTACAGCGCTATAATGGCAATCCAAATCAAGGTACTTCATTATATTGGACTATGTCATAGCCGTAATAATGCAAAGTACAATTGTTCTCTTCAGATTATTCTAGGTCAAATATTGATGACAAAGATTCTAATGTAGCTATTGGATAATCTGACTTTTTAATTTGCATATATCTGTAAACATTAGAAAGGTTGATGTCTTAAGGGGACATTTATCAAAAACAGATATAAGTACAAACAACCTAAAGACTTTAGATGATTATAAAATGCATTGTCCAATATTTTGACCTTACTGATACCCTTCAGCACTTTGATGGATGTCAGGAAGAATTTGTAAGTACTAGTTGAGTGACAGCTTGAGAATTGATATTAAATTGTGCATGGCGGTACAGTTCATCCAAAGTACTCTTGAGGCCTGCAACAGTCATTAAGTCTAGACCATCCTTCTGTTTATTCCAATATATTCAGAATAGAACGCACATTCTTGCTAGAATTGGCTTGGTTGGATTGAGTGACATGGCTTTTTGGTCTTCCCCTATTTCAGCTAATTGATATTCATTAATTATCTTACCAGGTGCTAAGTACTGGTCCGACCAAGGAAGCATGGAGAGTGACTTTGTATGAGTTGTGAGAATATGATTCCCAATCAATGTAAAAGCAATGATTAAACCACAGTTGAACCTGTATTAGCAGTCACCTGTATTAAGTGGTCAACCTGTATTAGCGGTCAGTTTTGATATTACCAAAATAGCATTTTGTTATATGTTTAACCCATATTAAGCATGACCTCTGTTAAGCGGCCACTTTTTCTTGTGCGCGTGACTGACCATTTAAGAATGTGTATACATGGAGGCGTATGGACGGTTGATACCATCTTCTATTTCTATAATAAACTTCAGTTCTGCAGTCAGCGCTCAATATTCAAGTAGGAGTATGACAGACAGAGTTGAAAGTCTTGGCGATGCAAAATATTCAATATCTAACTTCATTAGTACAGCAATGGTGTACACAGAAATAGCAGGTCACATGGTTCATTCAATTCATGATGTTAAGAAACCGGCAGTGTGTCACTAGACTGGTACCCATCTTGATCACAGATAGATGATTTAGGTGGGAACCAGGCTAGTGTGCCTATAGCTGCTTATATATCAGTGCATATGGTGCACAGGGAGAACCTTTAAGTGGTCAGCCAGATTCTTTTTTTTTAAAAAATGACATATGCATGCTTGCACACAAGCTTCTTGAATGAAAGACATCTGCCCATAAACTTGATGGGTATAAATCTCTCTTTGGCAGGTACTGCATCTATGAAAATACAAGCATTATAATCTTGTTCCTATGTTTAGGGTTAACAAAATGTTTGAAGAAGGTCAGAGCTTATCTGCACGATTACATCTGTTTAGATAGCAAGGAAACCTGCAACAGTGTGGGCATGTGTTACTCAAGCCTACCAGGGCTTATCAGGCCTCAGGAAGGATGTGGAGGGATTATCTCGGGTCTGTTTACACTTATTTGGGTCATCAGTTTGAAAATTAATTGCAGCAAATGATGATTGAAGGTAGAGGTTGTTTATTGCAAGACAGTTAATAAAAAAAAAATGTACCAGGTACCAGGGTGGCTGCAGTAGTCCACATGAATGTGGATCCAAAGGTCGTTGGTTCAAACATAGTTTGGGCGAGGGTCTTTCACAGGCACAGGGTACTGGTCAGGAACTTTGTCCAGATGGATAAGTATAAGTTATGAGAATTTGATTCCCAGTCAACATTTAAAAAACAAAACAAGAAAGTTAAGCTTAGAAAATGTTACTTTAATATGAAAATAGGTTCTGGTTGTGAGCTTTTCAAGGAAGTTAGTAAACCAGGCCCCGTGTTTTGGAAAATAAAATGGTACTTAACCCTTTCCCTCATATAGACTCATTTTGACGCACTCAATAGGTACCACATAAAGCCTGATCTGCAGAAAACCACAGATAAACCTTACCAAATTTAATTATAAAATCCTCATTTCCAGACCACTGAGGAGCAGCGAACAGCATAAAACCTGATCAGCCTGCGAGTTACTCGCAGGCTGATCTCAGGTTTTATGCTGTTCGCATAGGTCTTTTCATGGTGTCCTCTATGAGGGAAAGGGTTAAGTATGATTTTCAGTTCATACTTAAACACAAACTATGCCCATCAGTGTCAATAGGGGTTTTAGTATGATACTCAAATTTGAGCCTGATATCAAACTTAAGTATTTTCCAGAACACAAGGCCAGGAGTATGTATGTTGACGCCACATGCTGTAACTGAACTGGGTGCTATTCTGAGATCGATTCCAGAAGGCTTAAAATATGACTATATCATCTTAAGCTGTCAGTATCTCTTGACAAAATGTATAAATCAATACAGAGCAGATCTGTTAAATATAATGTGTGGTACTATAATGTGAAATCCAACATAACATAGCCCAACACTGAACTCCAACACTGTAGTAAAGTTTTTATTTAAAGTGATCCATAACATATTTGGCATAAACCATTTAATCTTCCATATGGTCCACATCAATGAACAATATTTACATTTTTATACAACAAAATGATAACAATTCATGGAAAAAAAAAAATAAACAAACAAAACTATATTGGTTAGAATAAACAGTCATGTCCAATATAATACTGTATCTACATTTGGACTTCACATAGCGTTATAATGGACCTGCTCTTTACAAAGATTATTTAATCAGTAGCATTGATTAAGTTTGAGGTAAATAAGTGCCTGCATGTTGTGGTATTGTGGTTAATAAATAATATTTAAAGAGAAGGATAGTATGGCTACATGCCACATCAACATTTACTTTGAAGTCATACATTATCGTCAAGTCAGCTGACCTGCACTTAAGTTGTCCAGACAGCTTTGTGGTTAACACTGGCTTCTTACCAATGCAACCTTGGTTCAATTCTATATGATTTATGTGTAAGGTATTTGTTCATCCATTCCAACACATGGGTTTAATTTATTCTCAAGGTACTCTGGTTTCTTTCCACAACAAAGTCCATGCAAATTTAATCAGCAGAGCACTTGTTATCCAATCATTGTAAAATTAATATTTAATAAGCATTTTAAGCTGTATTTATTTAATTTTCTCACTTTCCGGTGCTAAATGCAGGTCAGTGTAAACAGTAAGCAAACAAAACGCATAAATATGTACCATCCTAATTTAAGTAAAGCTTCTCAGAACTGAGATTCTCTTTATTCTATCTCAATATAAAGTATTCAATGAATTTTGATAACAGAATTATCTTGAAATTTTTTTTGTCTGTAAAATTAAATAAAACTCAAGGTTAACAGCCATGTGAAATTGCAATGTTGCGATTTATGAAAAAAAATACCAAGGCATCTTCATTAGGGAAACAGGTAAATGGTTCGATGAAATGTATTTAATAAAAGCTTTGCTTCATAAATATTCATGTACAAATGTATGATAAAGGTAGTTCCAGGACTGGTTGGCCTGGCGTCATGATAATGTGACTGGGTGTGGTATCATGCCACATGTCTATGTGATACTGCAGTGCGGCAGCACTATATCTGTCTCAAGTAGACTTAGTCTTGAAATGCCTGAAATACTGTCGGTGGACGTTCAACAGAACAAACAAGTAATCAAACAATTTTCATGATCAAACTCTAGGTATGCCATTAGATTCTTAAGTGATTTAAGCACAGTCATTGAGTGAGCTGAAAATGTGCTGAAGTATTTTCAAGAACAATAGGAGCCAGATCATGTGACGGCCAGGATGTCCAAGTCATACCGACCTGTTACGATATTGCAGTGGAGCATCACTGTTTATGTCTCAGAATGACAAACTCTCTAAATGACTGAAATATTGCTGTTGGGAAGTAAAACTCAATGAATATTATCAGTGCCAGATCCAGGAGTTCAGGTTAAGGGGGGCACTATATTAAAAAAATGTAGGCAGTGACAATGCAAGCGGCTTGCCGCTTTGCCCGAGTCATGAGAAGGGTGTAGTTCTGGTTTCACTGGGGATCCAGTGGAACTTCCAAGTAAAGTCTTTTAATTTAAAGCTGTGAAATAGTGCATTTTTGTAAGTATTTTTGGGGGTTATGTGTCTACATTTATGTATAGTTTGGGCATTTTAGAGGGTGCACCCCCCACCTTGAATCTGCCAGTGATTATTAGAGTAAATGTAAAATTGACTGCAATGAATGTACTCTGATTATAAACAGTTGTGTGAACCTGTAATTTACAGTTAGAATAGAATTTAAAGATTCTAGAAGAGAAATAAATTAACAGATTACAAAATATCTCAGCATATCAAGCATTCATTTAATCACACATGATGCCACTCCTAGATGGAGCTGCAAGTGAGACGTGCACTTTGATGCAGTATCTTTGTTAGAGGTTATTTCGCCATCACCAAATTAGCTTAACTGCGTCTGTCTCCAGAGATGCACAATTCGGAAATGTCTTGACAGTGTCCTTACCACATAGCCATCTTGAATGACAAAGCATGGCTGATTTGCATAATTATTCCTTGCAATGATGCATGGGGTTTTAATTTGGGCATTTGCAATGAAATTTGAAAGATACCATGAACTCTTTAGTTTGATATTTAGATATTTTTAATGAGAGTTCTGAATTACTGAAAATTTATTGAGATTCAATTCTATTTGGTTGACAGCCTTTAGACCTTGTATTGAGCATTGCCGCTGAAAGGTTATTGATGAGCATCAGGGGTTCAAGGATGTTGATTTTAGAATTAGAATTCCATTTACAAGAAACAAACAATTCTTTGTCTCATAATTATGGATTATAGATGTCTCTACCCAGATTTTTCTATAAATTGAGAACTTTGAAGAATGGATTTTTTTAATGAATTTTCATATTCATTATTTTCATGATTTTGAAATAAATGTTTCTTCATTTTGTATCAGTTATTTTTTTTTGCAATAAATATTTCTTTCTATAAATGGTCATTTTGATTTTTTTGAATAAATGTTTTTATAATTGTAATTTAATAATTACATGGCAAGGGAAGACAGTAGAGAGGGAATTCAAACATACAACCCTCAGCTAGAAGAATCCATCCATTATATTGTTAAGTGCTAGTTGGTTGTATTCCCTGAGAATCCGTTGCCTCGTAAATTGTTGTGTTGATCTGGTTTCAAGCACCTCAGTCTGGAGAGCTTCAACATCTGGCCTATAAATTTGTTACTCTGGTGGAGCAGCATGGTCCCTCTGCTGCTAAATGACTCGTAAATTTGAATATTTGCACATACATGTGTAGGAAAACATACACAGTGAAGAAACCCAGGAGTGTGAGGAAAGCTTGTATTGAGAACTGGAATTGTCATCAGTTTCCGTGGATATAGTCTCAACACCAAAAGTTTGGAATTTAAATGATTTTGCATATTTTTGTGTATTTTTATGCTTGTGAGTAACTTGTGTGGAAGAGAAAAAAAGTCTGACGTTACGCAGATGTCATAGCGGAGTTATCTTCCTCGAGACGCTGTTGCATCATGGGATATTAGTTTTCCAGGCAGTAACATTGACTTGAAAATGTAAGAGGCTTTAGAGTGTTTTGCATGATGTTAAGGATCTATGAAGGTTTTGCCAGAAACAAGTCCTGCAGTTGAATTATATAAATACATCTCATTCCAATCCATATTTCAATAACCTTATGGCAGTTTTGACATTTTGAGAAATCGGAAATCATGACAGTTTCCATAAAAACTTACTAAACATAAAATGTATGCAAATTTGTTATTCTTTATTTCAAAATAAGAGTTTTAGATATTCAAAGTTTTGATTTACAGAAAATTTCAATGTGTTATTTTTCCATTTTATTTCTTCAGATGTTCATCTTTATTTTAATGGCAAATTGCAGACTGATCTTTCCTCACTTATTGCAATCATATTCTCCATATGATGACTCCATATTACTAGAAAAACATTGTTTCATACCATTTCAAGTTTAGAAAACTTAAGTCATCAATTTTACATGAATATTCATGAGGTAAAAGATTATCGGTTACACAATAAATGCCCATAACAAGGCCTGACTAGACTGAAAGAAGTTGTAAGGTTAAGTCCCTGTAATGGTTCCGCTACATTTTGGACCTCATATCCTTTCACGGAGATAACCAAGGTTTCCTAATGTTTCATTAGGGTACCTTGGTTATCTTGGTAGAGGTTAAGTGGTCCAAGACATAGCGAAACCATTACAGGGACTTTACCTTAAATCTGAATAGGATTTGTAGCATAAAATTAATGGGGTGTCGTACATTAGTGACTGACTTTTCACCATGGCATCCTGACCATATGTATGTATTTAGACATTACAGTCAAGGATAACCCACGAAAGTGCATTTAGCCCTTATTTCCAGATGGGTCCTGTTTTTGGACCCCTTGTTTCTTTAATGTGCCGGATGTATAGCACCGATACATGCAAAACCCTCTAACCACCATCTTGATGAACCTTCACTGGACTGAAAAAATGTCCCATAAGCTTCCAAGGTTCAACCAAGATTTGAACTTGGTCCCTTGTTTTAGCAGTCCTGCACATAACCACTGAGTCAACTCTCTGCTCACAGTATTAATTTTTTGCCCCGTTCAGATCTGCAGTTTAATCAGGGTACTCAGGTTTCCACCATTAATATATGGGCTTGCTAACATCAGTTCTCTGGGAACCTTCATGACTGTCTTTGCCACCAGTACAGACCAAGATCAGCCTGCACATCTCTGCAGTCTGATCATGGTCAACACGGTTTTCTATTCAGTTCATAAATTTTCAGCAAGCACTCCCATACTACTGGCACAGTCCAAAATGAAGAAAAAGGATAGGTCCAAATAAGAATTAAATTAAGCGTGGTAATGCATGGTTAAATGCTTGAGGTTCGAATGGTAATGTCAGTCCTGGGCAGCATATAGGATTATACCAGCAAATTCCTGATTTGAATGAAACTGACATAAAACCTCCATGTTATGTCAGAGTCAAATTTTATCCATATTTATTAGATTTCGTTAACAAGCTTGGCATTATGCCTTCAGTGGAGGTAATTAGTCGCTAATGTTTCCAAATTAAAACAAAACAGCTATGAAATTATTAAAAATTCAAGTTAATGTGAATGACAGCTCTTAGCAATTGTTAACGACAGCAACAAAAAGTCTAATGCATACAAATATCCACTTTCAGCCTCCAGCAAAATACATTAACTGATTAAAGTAATTAATAATGTTGACAAAATGATTTATGTTGCTCAAAGTAAGTGTACAAAAACTCCTTAAATTTATATGTTGTTTTTCATGCATTTGAGATTTTTGTCATTCTTTTTTCTAATTTCAAATAATTACTGTATGACCTGTGTCATAATAGATTTCTACAGGGTGTTTGATGTATATAAGTATCTATTTCATTACAAATAGGCCATTTTTACAGATTGTAAGAAATAGGACTTCATGCATGAAGAGTGCCTGGAGAAAATTATCTAGTGAATAATGTAATTAGGAAAACATTTAAAGGTATTTATAGGAATAGATAATGTATTTATAATCAGTGTATGGAAACTCCTAATAGCTCAGGTTA
>CM037781.1:50036012-50086012 GCA_021229015.1 Solen grandis
GAGCATTACTCATGACCTTATGGGCCGATATCAGCCATAATCGAAATTGTCCGAGATTTTATAGTAATAAATATTGTCATAAAATTTAAAGATGGTTGCTTAAGAAATGAAGATGCTAGAGTGCACACAAACTGAAAATTGGCATATTTTAATATCAAAAGGGGCATAACTCCGGACCTAAGAAGTTAATATCAGCCATAATCCAAGTTGGTCGTGAGATGATGGTAATAAACATTGTCATAAAGTTTGAAGATGATTGCTTAAGAAATGAGGGTGCTAGAGTGCAAAGTGACAATGGTAATGTGAAATCTAGCTTTTTCAATATTAAAAGGGGCATAACTCCTGACCTAATAGGCCAATATCAGCCATAATCGAACTTGACCAAGATTTTATTGTAATAAACATTGTTATAAAGTTTGAAGATGATTACTTAAGAAATGAAGATGCTAGAGTGCAAACAAACTAATTGTGGACGACGGACGGACGGCGGATTGACGGACGGACAACGGACATTCATCGATTCTTATAGCTCATCTTAGTTTAAACAATATTTATTTCAAAATAGCATACAATATAGAACAATTACAAATACAACAAACGTTCAAGGATTGGGAAAAAAAGTCAGGAGACTTATCGAGGACCCTCTCCTTAGGGTATTTACACAATAAGTGTTCTGGCAAGGTTATTTTACAATAACTGATCTGGTCTGTGAAACAAAGTGCTTTAATTTTACACACACACACATACACACACGCGCGCACACACGCACGCACGCACACACACACACACACACACACACGTGATATTCGTCGTCAATAAGTGTACAATAGTGAACGGCTGAAAACTGAAAAAGAGCTTGAATAAGCATTAAAAAAAAACCAATAAAAAATAACAAAAAACAAAACAAAAAAAAACACACAAATAATCTTGAGGCCCCGCAAGTAGTGTTTTTTTTTTATTAGATTAGGAGAAAGCGATGTGTCGCCTCAATATAATGATGTACCTTTATGAAGATGATCTTATTTTGTTCAAAAGATAGAGTGTCACTTCCAAATAAAAGGTTGTTAAGGATAGGTGGACAAGGAAGGTCGGAAAGCATATCCTGTCTCTGCAAAAAGTAGTTTGGACAAAAGAGAAGATAATGAGCGACAGTCTCAAGTTCTCTACATGAGCAGAAAGGCGATTCAATAAGGGATCGGCGATGAAGATCGTGATTAAGTGCACTACATGATAATCGTAATCGCGTATGAAGAATCTGGTGTTTTTTAGATCCTATATTAAATAAAGGGTTGGTCTTTTTGGAAGCTGGGCTCAAGGATAACTTGAAAGAAGAAAGTGAAGTTTTGGAAGTGATGGAAGTTGGAAGGGAGTTCCAATCGCTGATAGCACATGAGCTCAGGTGAGCTAAGAATTAATAGTTTCTTAGAAAAAAGCAATCAAGTGATTAGGACTAACTGCAGAAATGCATGAAAGAACGGTATAAATTATTCTTTATTTCTCATCTAACTTCCTTATATAATGTCCAATTTTAAAAAAAGAAAGGCCTTTATATTTCCAACATTTCACGTGTTTCTTGTTTCAACTTTTCTGTTACGTGTTCTGAGATATAGAAAGTTATTTTTCAAGGAAACGGCAAAAAATCGGCAAAACGATGTTCATGTCTATTATTGCCCTTCGACAAATAACTTTATAATGAATGGTCCAATCATTAAAATCTGCATACCATTAGAGCCGCATTGCATCACGCTAATAATACTGTTCTTTATGTTATTTTCAAAAAATAATAGTTTCTTAGAAAAAACAATAAAATGATAGGGACTAACTGCAGAAATGCATGAAAGAACGGTTTAAATGAATTCTTATTTCTCATCTAACTTCCTTATAGGATGTCCGATGTCCAATTTTAAAACGCTAGGTACCATTAGAAAGGCCTTCAAATTTCCAACATTTCACGTGTTTCATGTTTCAACTTTTCTATTACGGGTTTTGAGATAAAGAAAGTTATTTTTCAAGAAAACGGCAAAAATCGGCAAAAAGATGTTCATGTCTATTATTGCCTTTCGACAAATAACTTAATTTATGGTCTGATCATTAAAATCTGCATATCATTTGAACCTTATTACATCATGCAAAAAAAAATTTCTTTATGTTATTTAAAAAAAAAAAAATAGTTTCTTCGAAAAAAAGGAATCAAGTGATCGGGACTTACTGCGGGGGTGCATGAAAGAACGGTTTTACTGCATTCTTAGTTTTCATGTAACTTCCTTATATTACGTCCAATTTTAAAAAGCTAGGTACCGTTAGAAATGTCTTTTGATTTCCCACAATTCCCTCGCTTCATAATTGTATGTATCTTTAAAAACTTTAGAGCTACGGGCGTTTAAACCTTTAGCATACGGCAAAAATCGGGGATAAATATGTTCATATAGTTTTGTTTTTCCCTATAACTTAATGAATATTAGGTCAATCTTTAAAATTTAAACACCAAAAGGACGGCCGGGTATTGATCTACAAATTATATTCATACTCTTATTAACAAAAATCAATAATTATCGAGATATAAGTAGTAAAGTGCGTTTAGAGTTGCAACACTTTTGTTTTTCTGCAATAACTCAACTGATTCAACCCCGATCTTCAATAACTATATATCATCTGAAAGGCCTTTCAAAGCACTACAAATTATACGCATAGTGTCTCGATAAAATATTTTTTGTTTTTGAGATATTTAAGGCCGAAGAAAAAAACGATAATTGACATGTGACCTTGACCTTAGCTATGATCCGGAAGAGGAAATGGCTGATGACAATAAGAGGCTGTGTTGCACCTTCAGTGAAAATTTTATGCAAATTGGTCAAAAACTTTGTCTTCCAGTGCTAAAAAACGTATATTTTGGATACAAAATTTGATAACGTATCATGACGTCATTTTACTTCATACGACGCCAGTCTTCTCAGAGCGGAAAGAAATCAATAGGACACATATTCTGTCCCAATTTCATGTTTCTAGCTTATCTGAGTGCTTCGTAATACTTCCATACATTTTCTGGTCCAAAGTTCGAAACTTGGTTCAGCCATAGATCCTTGATCTTTTCAATTATTGCAAAATGTATATAATCCTGCACAACAAGAACTTAATATATACATTCTGTGAAAAAATCAAGTAATCGATCCAGACATGACGGCTGTAGAGCACGTACAAGCTTTTGTAGCTTTTTTCAGCCCTGACGTCATGTGACGTCACATGAAGAAAAGAACTATGACGATCAAAAGCGCCAAAGTCACTGTGCATACTGTTAAAATTTCATGCTGCTTGCTCATCGGCAACCTTTTTTAATTTGAACCTCAAAAGGAAGAAAAAAGTAGAATAATAATAAGAAGAAGAAAAAACATAACAAACCCAATAGGTCTTTCTGCTTGAGGCAGAAAGCCCTAATAATAAAAAAAAAAAAAAAACCAGTACAAACCCAATAGGACTTTCTGCCGAAAGTCCTAATAAAAAACAGTACAAACCCAATAGGACTTTCTGCCTACGAGCAGAAAGTCCTAATAAACCATGACCTGTGAAAAATTTGATAAGAAAGACATCAACGTGTGAACTGATATTCAAATGGTGTAGAATGAAGGTGTCCGGTTACTCGAAGTCCGGTTTGGAAGGTAAATGTTCTGTCTGCTGGTGATTATTCCCAAGGGTTTCGAATGGAAGTGATTTCTATAAACGAGTAGATTGTTATTTGGGTACTTGAATTTACCTAAATGTTTACGCACTTTACAGTGAAATATTATCTCAAATATTGACCCAGCAAGTATTAAGGTCTACATCATGATTTGAAGCAATTGAAAACTATACACACGTGTCTCATTTATTTTGAAATGCGTAATAAACCGATTGCTTGCATGTCAAACGAAGTAAGAAACAAGTTTCGCGTTGCTCATTTATTATGTTTGAATACTGTAAAATAATTAATTTTCGTTGACATGAAATTTCGTTCCTCGTGTACCTAAGGGAATTTCGTGGGTCCAATATTCTATATCTAGAAAACGTTAGGTCTATATATATATAAGAGACAAGTTTTCGTGGGGATTAATATTCGTGGATAAAATTAACCACGAAATCGACGAAAATTAGTGTCCCACGAAAGTAAATGATTTCACAGTAAAGTATACAGTTTTCTTGCTTAATTATCACCAGCACTACAACCATCATCATCATCATCATCATCACCATAATCTCAGCGATGTGCAGTTATCAGCAAAGTAACGGTCAGTATCAAGTTACTTTAGATACGTATTAAAAATTATGGTGTGATACCAGCTGTTATACATATGCATTGTGTACTTATTGTTAGTGAGAGATTCTGTAAGAAGTATAAACTGTTAACAAACACATAACTCATAAATAATGATGTGCAGGACCTAAGAATCCTAAACGGAAATAATTATTAAGCTGTAAGATAAACATATTGTTTATTTCTGCAATTTCGTGTCGTCGCGATGTCGGACTTTCAAGGCCGGCGGCGCGAAATATACACTTTTGTCGTGTCCTCGTGCTTGATTGTCGGGATGGCGCGTCGTCGCGACGGCGCCCTTAAAATGCGCAATTGCGACACAAGCAGAGCGAAAAAAAAAATAAAAGAAAATCTAATGCGATTTTGTCATTTCCGCGCGCTAAAATGTGGTGCTGTCGCGCGTCTGTGCACCAAAGGATCGAAGAGCGAAACGATGACAAAGTGCATTTGTGCTTAAGAATTTTGTGAAAATGATTTTCAGAAACTCAATGATACCTTACCAGAACTTGATCAACCAGTCACTCTTAAATTTTAAGTGCTATAAAATGCCTTAAACGAGGTAAAGCATTTGGTAGTGATTGTTTACAAAATGAGTATTTTATCGTAAGTATATCGTAAATATATTATTGTCACATCTATGTGTTTTTCAATTATAGTCTATACCAATAAATGGAGGGAGGGGATCATAATCCCAATACATTAAAAAGGGTAGTATAAACGATGTCATAATCATAGAGGTATAACCATTGCTAGTTGTATGTCTAAAATATTAACCGCTATACTTAAGGTCTTCCAATCCTAATAGGAATTATAGCCATATTCCATATCTTGCAACTAGATGGTTATATTTCTATGAAACCTTGTCACTTTGAAGACATTCAAAAATAAAAATATTTCACCAAGAGTTTTTTTTTTTTTTTAATTTATCTAATTTGGGGGAGATAATCCGCATATAAGTTAACAATGAAGACTATGGAAAATATGTATTTTCTGTGAATATGACAAACTGAATTTGATTTATGAGAAAAACTCATGGTAAAAAGGTGCATTTTATGATTTTGTACCACCTTTCGTGAAAAAAAATCCAAACTTTACCATAGGAAAATGGATTATCTTGGGACTGTATTCAGTTACACAGGGAACTTTCCTCTTAACCAAGAACATCTAATACTAGTAGGTAAATCACTGAAGGTTGCCGGGATTCGAACCCAAGCGGTAAGGGGCTGAGTGAGTGTTAAAGTCAGTGACTTTACCCTCTCGGCCACGGAGTTTACCGTCGCTTCGACAGTATTTCAGTCATGTATATAGCGACGTCCAGCTAATTACAGGTGGAGGAAGACCCCGAATGGATATGCCAGAAATCGAATACCACATGAGTAAAGACACTGTTTATCTTGTAAAAATACTGATATATGTCCGTGTTATGCTGATCTTAGAATAAAATATTAAAACGCTGTTACTACATATATCCTTCTGTATATACATTTATACAACTATTGTAATCAGCTAACAAAACTGAAATAGTTAAATTTCCAGTCTATGTTAAACTACATATGTACGAGTATTAGAAATAAAGATAAATAATAAGTTCAACCTCCGAGAATTTTTTTCTGGATTTTTTTTTTCTGATTTTCCCCAGTGCTTGTATAATGTTATGTTTGATTCATAATTATGATTGCTTGTAACACAAATATACTGTATATGTTATAATTCTTATAAGTTGACAATATACATGCAATTATAAACGTGTATGTATTGTAAACGATGTACTTTGTATAAGTCTCAATAAAATGTTTGTTATGTATGGAAGATTATTTTATTTATGTAAATATTACAACATGCTTACTTCCGAATGTTTTATGAAGAATGAAGTGTGCTTGCATGTATGTATACTTTTCAATGATGCCTTATTGTATTTATGTAAGACTGTTTTAAATATCAAGTGTGTAATGCTAAATGCTTTGTGCTTAATGACTAATAATATGCCAGGTGAAAACTACTGATTATTTGTACAGACAGTAAACACGGCGGGAGATCAGCTGTGACCCCACATGTAAGGTACAACACAGCAAAGCGCCCACAGCAGGTTTACACACAAAACTCTACAGATTTGCATAATAAATGCTAAAATAATCATCATTCATAGATACTTAGACTACTATAAAATCATTATTTTGCGTTCAATAACATTAAATTTTGCTGGTGCAGTGTTAAACTCTCTATCTCTATCTTGTTGACTCAGATCAGACAGGTCCTGGAAGGATTTTGGTCTGCTCTGTTGACCCATATAATAGCCCAGATTCTCCATAATCTGCACGGATACGTTGTCTTATATACCATTTTATGTTCAATAGATTAATAATCATCAAGTCATTATATGACACATAGATATTCATGAGGTTATGGATTAAATGCTATTTCATGGGTATGAATAAACCGAAATCCATGTATTCATGGTCAAGTATATTTCAAGAGACCAAATGAAACCATTTGTTCCTTGACACTATATTGCATGGCATCATCGAACATTAATCCCCGCGAAAACTGTATAAATTTAAAAATGAGTGCTTCGAATCTTTATACAAGTGGCCGACTGTAACATGTGATTCATTTTTACCCTCGACCGCTACTGCAGGTTTGATCCAAGTACAAACGCCCCTATGAAAGGTGCTTGGGGCCGATCGCACGGTGTTTGGGCTAGGTTTTAGGCTGTTAGTAAATCCCCGGATAAACATTGATATTGTCCCTAAACAGCGACTCGCAGACTGGTAAACGAGGTTTTATATGGAGACAATAATAGAAGAAAAAAAAACAATAATTTCAAAAATATATCCACCCGGGATCCTCTAATTCATGACCTTTGCTTAAAGTATTGATTGTACAATGTATTTACATAAATGGTGTTATCTGTAAAAGTTCAAAATATGACAGAATACGGTATCCCCGAATCAAACATGTGTTTGAGGTACCAAGGGACACGCTCCGCAACATGACATCTTCAGCGAATTCGTGTTATTAAAATGTTCACCACATACGCAAAGAGTGAATGTGATCAGTCCCAGAAAAGTAAATTCTAAAAAAAAAACGTTTTATAATTCTAAATATAGGTTGAATATTGTTCGTAACGCTATTGCCTGTAATGGAGAAGCCATCTATTTAATGTTTCAATGGGTGATCATGCGTCTGTAGATGGGCAATACACACAGATAGCTGAATTGAATTCTTAGTCAATGATCATCTGGGAGCGAGCTGCTTTAAGTGATTGTATTGTTTATGAAACAAGAAGACCAAGATGGCCCTGTGTCGCTCACCTGAGTAAGATTGCTGTGTTAGGCATGATGACAAAAAATGTGGCATATAAATTGTTTTTCTAACATTTGACTAAGTGACCTACATTTTGATCCTACCTGACTTTGCATTCAACTTGGAATTCATGCAGTCATCATTCTTATCAAGTGTAATGAAGACTGGTACAAAAATGTAGGCCCCTAGAGTGTTCACAAGATTTTTCTAAAATTTGCCCTGATGACCTACTTTTTGACCCCATGTGGCCCAATTCATCCGAGATTTGATGTAAACAAACATTCTGATCAACTTACATTAAGGTAAGACTGAAACTGTGACCTCTGGAGTGTTCACAAGATTTTTCTAAGATATGACCTGGTGACCTAGTTTTTGACCGCACGTGACCCAATATCAAACTTATCCAAGATATCATATAGACAAACACCCTGACAAAATTTCATGAAGATTGGACCAAAACTGTTGCCTCTAGAGTGTTCACAAGGATTTTCTCAGATTGGACCTGGTGACCTTGTTTTTGATCCAACATGACCCAATTTCAAACTCATTCGTCATAGCATAAAGATGAACATCCTGATAAAGATTCATGAAGATTGGGCCAAAAATGTGGCCTCAAGCATATTCACAAGGTTTTATTAATATTTGACCTGGTGACCTAGTTTTTGACCCAACATGACCCATTTTCGAACCCATCCAAGATATCATGTAGACAAACATCCTGACTAAATCTAATGAAGATTGGGCCAAAACTGTGGCTTCTAGAGTGTCCACAATGTTTTTCTAAGATTTGACTTGGCGACCTAGTTTTTGACCCCACATGACATCATTTCGAACTCATCCGAGATATCATGTAGACAAACATCCTGACCAAGTTTAATGAAGATAGGGCCAAAACTGTGGCCTTTAGAGTGTTCACAAGCAATTGTTGACAACGGACGACGAACGACAGACAAAAAGCGGTCATCAAAGCTCACCCTGAGCACAAGTGCTCAGGTGAGCTAAAAAAGATACTAACGGAGATTTGAACCATCCCTGGGTAGTTGAACCAACGCCTGTGTGTGTGGTGTTTGTAATGATATCTGTCTAGTCCCGAATTTGTTACGATGAAGCAGCCTGTGTTGGCGGTCACCTAGCAGTCTGGGGACGCACTTTGAGGTCGAAAGCACTGTGGGACCCCAATGGGCGTTATTCACTATGGGGTACGACCCCCAAAGTGCATAAGACTGGCCGCATTTTGGGGGTCAGCTCTGAAAATTTACCCATACTAACGCACTTTGGAGTCCAACTACTACTCATCACCTTCGTTGTTATAATCATTTTCATAATTTTCATAATTTCATTAGCAAACAGCAACATCTATTATATACATGTGTTAGATGTAAGTAGGCTCGTATCTTATCTAGAACAAGCAAAGCAAGCAACGTGTCATGTTAGGTCTGCTTTTCTATCAATTAAAATTACCCATAAATCTGACGATGCTGATCATGATCATGATGATAAATTTTAGAATGTGGTATGAAACGGATTTGTTGTACTTAGATAGGACCAGAATCAGTTATATTTCTATATGCTCCAGATAGGCCGCGTATCCACGTAAAATACGCGGCAAAAATATGCAGTACGCTAGAATTTTCAAAATCCATCGTACCAAATACGTGGGAAAAATCCGTGTGCGCAACAAATTTCAGTTCTGTCAGTACCGATATTCTGTAGCTGTTACGTCTAGAGTGCATAAAAAACGAGATTTATCGGCTTTTATTAATGGAAACCATAGGTATGTACCGATATAGCGCGGACAATGCCGAGTACCGTAGTATCATTCAAGGGAAGTCACTCTCAAATGCGCAAATATGGCGAAGCAATCAGAAATTACTAATTATTTTCACTATTCAAAATCGCAGTCACCGCCTGATGTGCTGCACAAACAGGCAAATGAATTCGTTGCAGCGTTACTGGAAGATATCATCAAATCAGTTGTAGCACCAAAAACACACAACCACACAAATAATTAATTTAGTTGGCATAATACGCGCCCGAAAACGGATAAACTAAAATCGCTGACATCGAGGTGATTGATAACCACGTGCAGGTAGAAATGTTGTACATGTGTACTTATACTTAAATGTTTTCAGTGTTAACAAATTGTAATTTAACTTGTCACTTGCTTGTTTTTTTAAGAAAGAAGTATGATTTAAAACTATAATTTAGAAATAGAGATCGATTATTGTATCATAGTTTGACGAGATATAATTTTGGAGATCTCCTTGTAAAAACAGAACAAAAGGGACAGAGCAAAAGTGCTAAAAATGAATTTATTCACTTTTTAGTTTATTCGTAGTAAATCCTTTGCTTGCACTTTTTTTATCAAACTAAAGCTTACTCTCTGAGGACAAATTTAACAAGAAATGTATATAAGTCTGCTCTTTCAGAATACATACTTATTTTCAACACTTGATTACATAGAATACATATGACAGTCATGTGACCTCTTCATGCAGATGAAGGATTGTCAATAAACTTTTGCAAAATATATTTAAAAAGATACAGATTTTTATAAAATGAAAAAAAAAATAAATACTATTTTCATTATAAAAAAGTGTAACATGTTTGTCTTTAGAATATGAAATTAAAGGTGTTTGAGATTAACATTGTGTTCTCTCTATTGTACAAGTGGTACTGATGGAAGTTGGTCGGTACTGATATGTTTTGATTTTAATCAGTACCGTACTTATTGGATAAAAAATTATCTGGAGCACTGATATATCTATAGAAATTTACTCTTAGCCTTCTAAGGAAATAACATCGAGGCGCTGAACGAGATACAAATGTCTGTTTATTTAAGTCAAATTGTAAAACTTGTCTTTTTATATTTTATTCATGTCAAATTGTAAAATTTGTCCTCAAAGTTCCTGTAACGCTAATATTGTTATATCAGTAAATTAACTGTAAAGAAAATAAAAACTTTCGTTCGTTCAAATGTATGCTATTTCAAAAATATTTGTTCAAAGTTCTGACCCAGAGTGTGTTAGATTTCAGTCTATCGGATCTAGAAATGCAAAAATGCAATGCACCCTGGTGTTCAGAATTGACCCAATAGTGCGTAAAGCACTATGGGGTCGGACCCCTCTGTATTAAGCAGCTTGTGTAGGTGGTAAGCTGGATTTTGCAGTCTGTGTTAGTGGTAACCTGTATTAAGCAGCTTGTGTTGGTCGTAACCTGAATTTAGCAGTATGTGTTGTTAAGCACTCTGTGTTGGTGGTAACCTGTAATAAGCAGCCTGTGTCGGCTGTCGTCTGTATTAAGCAGCTTGTGTTGGTCGTATCCTGGATTTAGCAGTCTGTGTTGGCTGTCATTTGTGTTAAGCAGTCTGTGTTGGCTTTCACCTGTATTAAGCAGCTTGTGTTGTTGGTAACCTGTATTTATCAGCCTGTGCTGGCGGTAACCCGTATTAAGCAGCTTGTGTCGGTGTTAACCTGGATTTTGCAGTCTGTGTAAGTGGTAACCTGTATTAAGCAGTGTTGGCAGTTACCTGTATTAATGAGGCTGTGTTGGCGTTCACCTGTATTAAGCACATTGTGTTGGCGGTCACCTGTATTAAGCACCTTGTGTTGGTGATAACCTGTATTGGCGGTCACCTGTTTTAAGCAGCCTGTGTTGACGATTACCTGTATTAAGCAGCCTGTGTTGACGATTACCTGTATTAAGCAGCCTGTGTTGACAGTTATTTTTTATCATTATGAAAGCCTCATGAACATTGTCTGACAATCGTTTGATTACTGATGTATTATAACACTGTAATAAGTCAACAAACTTGAAAACACTTGGACGTCTTTAGTAATAAGAAGAAAATATATATGTACTTTTTTTCGAATATTTTCATAAATTGTACAGACAAGAAAAAAGTGGAATTCATCTTTTATATCTGTACCGTGACATACATAGATTACATATACGCATGTGTCGTTCTTCCCGGTTTGGGGTATATCTACCAGTTACTATACGCAAACTATGTGCTGAAAGTCTAAATCTAGATAAAACAGATCTAAATTTCTTAGGCAAAATACCAAGATAACCTTTGACATTAAAAGTATAGTAACTTTATAATTTTTGTACAAAATAAGTATAGTATTATTTTCCAGATCACTTTTCCATTGCTGTTTAAAAACACCGAGTACCCGCTCTATAATATATAGATATGGAAAGTGTTTAAGTTAACAGAATAGGGGCTTGACCATACATAAGAGAATCCGTAGTTGTCTAACAGCTGTTTCACATTTCTAGCCCAATTAACTTTACCAGCATTACAATCGTTTAATTACAGTTTGTATACTAGTATTAAAATATTGTCTGAAGACACCACTTTGCAACAATACTTAATAATCCGGACAAATCTTAATACATACAATGGATATCTATCAAGCTCTCCATACACAACGATGCTCGTGGTGGATTTTCTTACGTCCAATAAAGGTTTATAAAATTTCAAATGTACCCGTTAAATTTGTTTTGCTTTCCCAAACCCCCATATCTCACTTGATTAACTGAAAATAGATCCTACAAAAGCATCAAAGAGTTGACACATTACCTTAGGGGATACACTATACTTACTAGTTTTATATAATAACATGTTCAATGCTTTTAGGCTTTTAATTATAAGTGCTTGCTGATTTAAAACAAACGACCCTGTATATAAACAAAATAAGTAATTTAAGTCGTTTACAATTTAAAATAAATGTTTCAAGAGTTAATCCACACTCATCATTACATAGAATAGTCAAATCAATACTATACATGCCTCAAGTTATCCTTAAAACTTTCCCACTTAGACCCATTTTATACAATTTAAACCACAGACCGTTTAAATAAACACTATCAAAAACTTTACTTAAATCAATAAATGCACAATAAAGCCTTCCTTTCCTACTTTAAACATTCTGGATAGCAGCATTTAAAACAAACATTGCATCTACTGTAGATATACCCTTACGAAATCAAAACTGTGCATCACTTATAATATTGTTTTCATCGTCCAATGTATTTAACCTTTTATTTAATACTGCTGTAAATAACCGCGGTAATTATTTACATCATTAGTATCGTTCTTTTTGTGAAGCGGTACAGTACAACGATTTCCACAGTCCAACTACTAAAAAAATTAGAGCTACTAGAGTTAAACGAACCAGAATGATTAAGTATCCAATCTTATGTCCATTGTCCATTTCGTCCTATTCTCTTGAATATTTGTGATCATTTAAAAAAAAACTTTCACTTTCACTTTTTTATTATGTCACTGGTTTGTAAATACATTCTAGTACACGGGATTTCATTGGACAATCGGAGATAGTCAGCCATTGAAATGCAGCGTACTAAAGAAGAGTTACGTCATCATAATGAGTGATCAAAAAAGAAAGTAGAAAGCTTTTTGAAATGATCGCAATATCAAAAGTGCTGTGCCTTATAGGGCGAAATGCACATAAGATATTGAAATATTTTTTTATATTCTTGTCCGGTGCCCACCTCCAATCTTTAACCAGGTATCATCAGGTTACTTGTCTTATGGCCACCTCCAATCTCTAACCAGCCTTGGTTTTTATCCCAAATTACTCGTCTAATGTCAACCTTGTCTTACTTGTCTTATGCCCACCTCCAATCTCTAACCAGGGACATTTGGGTTACACGTCTTATGCCCAGCTCCAATCGCAAACCAGGGTTATTTGTCTAACTTGTCATATGCCCACCTCCAATCTCTTACCAGGGACCTACAGGTTACTTGTCTTAGCCCATATCAAATCTAACCGGGTTTCCAAGGGTCTCTGATCAGGGACCTTCAGGTTACTCGTCTTACTTATGTCCACCTCCAATCTCTTACCAGGGATATTCAGGTTACATGTCTTATGCCCACCTCCAATCTCTAACCAGAGACATTTAGGTTACTCGTCTTATGCCCATCTCCAATATCAAACCAGGGAACCTTGTCTTACTTGTCTTATGCCCACCACCAATCTCTTACCAGGGACCTTCAGGTTAGTTGTCTTACTTGTCATATACCTACCTACAATCTCTAACCAGACATTTAGGTAACTCGTCTTATGCCCAGCTCCAATCACAAACCAGGGTTACTTGTCTTATTTTTCTTATGCCCACCTCCAAACTCTAACCAGGGACCTACAGGTTACCTGTCTTATTTGTCTTATGCCAACCTCCAATCTCTTACCAGGGACCTTCAGGTTACTAGTCTTACTTGTCTTATGCCAACCTCCAACCACAAACAAGGGTTTCTTGTCTTACTTGTCTTATGCCCACCTCCAAACTCTTACCAGGTACCTACAGGTTACTTGTCTTATGCCGACCTCCAATCTTTAACCAGGTACCTTCAGGTTACTTGTCTTGCACCCTCCTCCCATCTCTAACCAGGGTCCTTTAGATTACTTGTATGATGTCCACCTAAAATCTCTTACCAGGGATACCAAGTTACTTGTCTGGTACCCACCTCAAATCTCTAACTAGGGACTTTCAAGTTACTTGTTACTCTGATACTCCACCTCCTATCCCTTGCCTGGATTTTTTGGATAACATAGCTAGTGCCCCAACTCCAACCTCTAATCAGGATACTTCAGGTTACTAGTGCATATCTTTGTCTTGTTCCCATCTTTTGCTAGATCCCTTCGGGGTACTTGACTAGTGCCCCACCACGCATTTTTGCCAGTATCCTCATGTTGCTTGTCTGGTGCCCCTCCGTCCATCTCATGGCTCATCTTTAGCCAAAACCCTTCAGTTACTTGTCTTTTGCCCAACTGCCCATCTTTTGCCAGAACCCTTCAGGTTACTTGTTAAGAGCACATATTTTGCCAGATTCCTTCAGGTTACTTGTCTAGTGCCCCACCACCCATCTTTTGCCAGAACCCTTACATATATTGTTATATTCATAGTCTGTCCGACTGATATGGTCTTAAAATATTTCAAAATTATTTATATGTTTGAAAAATGTATCCTATACGTGTAAGCTGTAATAAAAAATTAAACTTTTAATTTAATGCTATTTGTAATACATGTACATATTCTAGTCTCCAACGTATGGAAAAAGAAGAAATATTTTACGTGCTCTTTTTCTCTCTCTTTTTTTAAAATTTTGCTGCGTTGTAATCGCTTGGGGTCAGTAATGGCAGTCTTCGGGTTTGTTTTTGATGGAGTAATACGTTCGTGTGTCGGTAGTTTATCCTTTCTTGAGAGCTACAGAGCGTTATAGTACTTTTAAATTCTTCGCTTTTCGTGACTTCTTCCGTTCTCTAGTAAAATCGTTGAGCGACACGCTTGAACCCCATTCAGAGTTGGCTAGGTATGGTAATTTTCATAGTTGTCTAACATATCCCCCACCCCTTAAGATGGTAAAATCAATCTATACATCATACATGTCATAACAAATCATTTCTACAGAACGTGTGTTCGCTGAAATACCAAACATTTTATACATACAATCGTTGACAATAAGTTTTCCTTTTCTTGTCTTATAGGTATTATGTTAAAATCAATCTTTTTATATCAATAAGGTTATTAAATGAAAACGTCGTTTGAAACAGAAAATGAATGCGTATATGAAAAGTGGGAGGATTTGTGGTTTAAATATTTAAAAAAAGGAAAACTTTTTGATTGAGTATCTCTTAATGACTGATGATCAGAGAAGAATTTGATTAAACGATAAACAATGAGTACAAAACGTTTTCATGTTTGAAAACAGTTCATTTGTAATTACTGTTAACATGTTTATCAATCATTTTTTATTAGTCTTTAACAGCGTAAAAACTGCTTTGTGTGTGTGTGTGTGTGTGTGTAAATTACTAAACTGAAAAAACAAATTGATTGAATAAACACAATGGAGAGAAAAGATGATGACAGGTAGAAACTCCATACCTGTAAGGATTTCCATGTGGAGAAAACAATAAATAATCCTTTCATTCACTAAAGGGTTGATATTGATAAATACTACTCTTGTGTATATGTAAGGCCGACCAAAATGGGCAGTACAGTCATCTGTGTGTAAGTCCAATAACACATCTGAAATCAGTGTTCGTGATATCACTTGCAGTTGGAAAAAAATATACAGGTAAGCTCGGTAAGTGTATTCCAGGTAAACGTGGCTTTTCTTTCCTTATAGAAGATCGGAAGTACTATTTATAAACGTTCAACTTATCATGTCTTGATGGCAAAATACGCAATGCGACGTATTGACTGCCAGACATCAAATACACCATTTTTAGGGAGTCAACAGACGAGTTAAAGTGACCTCCAATAAATTTTCTGATTTTATAAGTAATAAGAGTGCATCTTAGAAAGTTTTTCATCGCAAATTATCGATAAGTGTTCTTTTAGGCATTTACATAAGTTAAGTGTCCATTTGAATGGGAAGAAGAGGAAATAAGAGGAGAAAACAAAGCGATGACAGTGGAAACAATGAACCGGAAGAAAAACGGGAGAAATGGAGTGGTTCCCTGGAGGGCATGGTATAAAAAGCTGACCAGGCCTGTCGACCAGCTGACCTGCTGACCAGTGGGGTATAAAAAGCTTATCAGGTATCTGCTGACCAGCATAGACCACATATAATGAATAGCCCCCAGGGACAATACAAATAAGGGGCAATAAAATAATATGGCTCAGAATGATGATATATGCCCACATTTTGAACATTCTTATCTATGAAATTCTAATCTGTGTATTTAATATGTATATTTATAGGAATTACATGGAAATTTGCAAATTTAGAATTCAAATGTACTGTATTAAAGGCCTGAGCTTTCAAAAATAGAATCAATTTAATCACTTATTTTTATTATTCTAATAATTAATGTCAGTTGAATTAGTATATGCTGTTATTGATGCATGTTTATAATTGCAATATATAATTGCAATATTTGTCAGATTAATTTGTTATTACCCAAAAGCAGAATTATACAAATTTGGCAAACTATCAACTTCAGTGAGCTGATTTTCTCAATTATATAGTTGATAATATGAATTATAGTTTCAGACATTCAACTATAAAAGAACAGCAATCATTTTGAATGCTTAAATCTGAACTAAAAGCATGATTATTTATTAATTGTTTGAGTGATAGATATAAAACTAAATGTTTTATTTTAGATGTCTTTTTAATGTTTCTGTCTTTGTGGTTGTCCAATACAATGATCATTCTCTCTTTGCTTTATTGAAGTTTAATGAGGGTCAGACTGCAGAATAATCCACACCATGCGCAGACCCCGGGGTGTGACCCTCACCCCTTAAAAGAGTGTACTTGTTTTTTCCATGCCAAAGGGTCAAATTTTGCCAATGCTATCTTAATTTAAGATAACTAAAGTATTTAATGAAAGGGTAGATTTTGAGTTCTAAATGTTTTTTATCTATGAGATCTATGATTGGTCAATTTGGACCTCCTAACCTATTGTCTCGTAGATTTTTGCCTACTTTATTTTTATGGTGATTATTGTCAGCTTCAGGGATATGCAAGCAGATGCTCGCCGAAGACCGCACACCCCGACAAAGGCAGCCACCCCTCCACAAACAAGGAGAGCGACATAGGAGGAAACTTGTCTAATACCGGAATTTTGACAAGAGATGTTCTTGGTTGGCCTAAATGTAAAATTGTAATTTTGAAAAATTATCATGTCGGTATTTAGTGGAAGTTTGTATAATTTGTGGTTTAGACAAGCACCCACCCCTGACCTTCTATGGGAATCCTACTCGTTCTACTTCTACAGTTCTAATTATGTGAAAAATAGGGGGTACAACAATTTTTTTTTTTTTTTTTTTTTTTAAATAGTATTTATATATGGTGGAGTAATAATCCTAGAATGTCATATGTTATATTTAACCCTCCCTAACCCAACTTAGGAGAAAGCCTAAATTACGCTCTGGGAAGGTGTTTATTGCCTTTTAATTTGTATTTATATAAAAAACTGTAGGCTAGCCGAAACGAAAGAGTCTAGTCATTTGTTTTTTAGTTCAAGTTTTGTTTAATAATTAAATGTATTGATATTCTAGGATGTATACGTTGCTAGTACAAGGTTTAGGCAGTTTACTACCGATGGTTGTTAGTGGGCATATGTTATGGTTAGAATACCTGAATCACACATTCACTCATTCGTCTCATTTATACAGTTTATTGTTCATCTTCATTCTTTCTAAGTATGTAATTTCACTTAGGGGATATCTGGCTATTCCAGATGCTGCCTGAGTGAAATGCTGGTGCCTAAGATAGAAATGTTGGTAGGGAACCCTCATACTACGGTTCAGGCACCAAGGGCAAGATGTGCCCTTTCAATCTATCTCCAAACCTTTTTTATGGTGACCAGACGGGTGGGTCTGGCCACCATGTTGTGTCCGTGGTTTTGCAAAGCGACCTAATGGCTGAGCCTGAATACGCCTAGAGGGATTTAAGATCCCCAACGTGACCACTGGTCACCTTGTTTGGTTTCCTGTGCTTTACTTAATTGTTAGATTGTTTAGAGGGGGTATTGATGAGTATGTGTACACTATCCTCCTTTATATTTTGTCTAGATAATTTGTTGTTTTTAGAAATTTGATTAGGGCATGGAAGAAAACGGGGGACGGACAAAATCCCCCCGGACATAATCCCCCCTATGAAATTTTGTATAGGGGGACATAACCCCCCCCCCCCCCCCCCCCCGAAATTTGTCAAGGCGGACATAATCCCTCCCAATAGATTTTATGGGGTGGAAAAAACACCCCTCGTGAATTTGTCAGGGCGGACAAAATCCCCCTCGCTATAATATTTGCTTCGATAATGATTTTTTTTTAACCTTTTCACGCCTGTTTCAGACATGTTAATAAAGGCCACCTCTGTCTTAATTAGTTAATTTGAACAATCCCTTAACTAATTACACCAGTTAATAATGCATGTTATATTTTTCTTTAATTTGTATTAATATATATAAGTGATATATATAAGATATTACAACTTAGACTGAATATCCACTAACTTCCGCTTGAGAACTTTTTTTACTTGGACCCATTTTTGTTAAATATGTTTCCCCCTCATTATTATATTTGCTTTGATAATGATTTTTTTCACCCGTTTAAGACATGTTAATGAAGGCCAACTCTGTATTAATTGGTTAATTTGAACAGTTCCTTAATTACACCAGTTAATAATAAATAAAGGTGTGAACATGAAACATTTAATATGGAAGAATAGAGTGAAACACGATACAAAATCATTGCTCAAATTTTATTGTTTTATTATTAATACATTGTTCTCTTATCAATAAAAATATATAAAAAACAAACATATTTACATGGTTACAAACATAGAAGCACATATGAAAATCCGCCAAATCATCACTTGTCACATGGTCACTTATTTGGTCTATCTCCAAACCTTTTTTATGGTGACCAGACGGGTGGGTCTGGCCACCGAGTGTATATCAAAATCCCCTAGACTCAAAATCCCCTAGGCCAAAAATTGATAAAGTGTTCAAAATCCCCTAGATGAAAATGAAGGGGTAGTCAAAATCCTCTAGATGAAAAATGAAGGGGTTGTCAAAATCCCCTAGATTCAAAATCCCCTTAGTGTTATAATGGTATTTGGGTAGCCAAAATCCCCTAGATTCAAATTTCAAAATTCTCCATTGTTTATTAATAAATTTAATATTGTTGTTTCTATCACAAGAAAATAATACTTGATAGTTTCAGTTTGTATACATGGACTTTTGGTTTATGCTGTATAAATAATTTCACAGTTTTATTATCTAACAGAGGTGCTAATTTGACAATTAGAGATGGTTACTGATTGCTATTATTAATCAAATTAGAATGCCTAATGGAGACAATTAGCTCTTTAATTGGACCAACTGATGCTTTTTAACTTTTTTGGTTGGTTTTTACACGCATTTAATATGAGTCAGTGAATTTTACAGTTTGTAGATTATGAAAGATTCCTAGCCATATAATTTGACTATTATTTTCCAAACTGTTACAATATGGTATATATAAAGGCACTTATTTCTTATATCTTTATTCCATCATGGAGTTTATTCCTAGTAATAAGGGTTCCCGTAAGCTTCTTTATGAGGGTTATGCCTACACCAAGAAATATTCTACAAAGTCCTCAACACGGTGGGAATGTTCCCAGAGAATCAGTCAGCAATGCAAAGGATCTGTAAACACGGACATACAAGCTACACTTGTCAAGTCGACTACTGAGTATAGCCATGCACCGGACTCCTTCTTCACAGAGGGTTTGAAGGTCAGGTCTGAGATCAAGTCCTCTGCCTCTTCCAACCATGGTCAAGCTGGTCAGATAGTTACAGACAAGCTAGCCCATCAGCCGAAAGAGGTGATTGTTTCTGCCGGACCAGTGAGACTTCTGACAGTTATTCGATCGAAGAAGGCAACTTCTCTGAAGAACCCGCAAACAATCAAAGACATCCTTTCTCCTTTTCCTGAGGAATTTGTAAAATGTTTGAGAAAATAAAATCAAATCATATATTTAAACAAAATAAAGATTGTTTATTTTACAAATTGAGTTGAAAAAATTCTCTCTCTCTCTCTCTTTATACTAGTACTGAGAACATAAAAAATTAAATAATAGAAGGATGTGTGTGTGTGTTTGTGTGTTATTGTGTGAGAGAGAGAGAGATGAACATCAGTGCTCTTTCACTAATCAATATTTATAGTTATAATCAAGAATACATTTATATAATAATATTATACATTAAAAATAAAAAAGTAACTATTCAATTATTTAAAAAATGGTATAATAATGAGTAAAAGAGTAACACACACTACCATTATACAAAAGTCCATGTGATAGAAACAACAATATTAATTTATTAATAAACAATGGAGAATTTTGAAATTTGAATCTATGGGATTTTAACAACCCATATACCATTATAACACTTAGGGGATTTTGAATCTAGGGGTTTTCCCCTTTTTTTTGGGGGATTTTGAACACTTTATCAATTTTTGGCCTAGGGGATTTTGAGTCTAGGGGATTTTGAGTGTGTCTATTGTGTCTGTGGTTTTGCAAAGCGACCTAATGGCTGAGCCTGAATACGCCCGGAGAGATTTAAGATCCCCAACGTGACCACTGGTCACCTTGTTTGGTTTCCTGTGCTTTACTTAATTGTTAGATTAAACGCTGTAATCTTTCTTGTCAGGGAAGAGTAGGGACAGTCTATTTATAGGTCCTGATTTTATTTTGAACATGACAGATTCTAGTTCTTTTCTAGCCTGTTTATTAGAGTTACATTCAAAGAAAACATGTTCAAAGGTTTCCTGGCCATTACACTGGATGCAAGGTAATTCTGGTTTTCTTTCCCCTCCTAGATTGCTTTTCCTCAATCTTAGTCTGGTTATTATTCTATCTATCATAGGACAATTGTTATATTGAGTTATATATGTTGGAATTGTACCATATTCAAAATGCTTTTTTATTTTATAGTCATTAAAACATTTTTCTCTAAAAGCTTTGTTTACCTTAGTGTTAATAATGCTATAGATTTCTTTGGGACTTGGTTTGACTTGTATATGAGTTCCATGAGTAGATCCTGCTTTTGCTTCTTTGTCTGCTATTTCATTACCAAGAATGCCTACATGACTGGGAATCCATACAAAATTAATAGTTATATTTATTTTCCTTAGTTATTCATTGAGTTCAAGGCATTCTAAAATGAGATCCTGTCTAGCATTAGATCCACAGTTGTGTAAAGCTTGTAGTACACTAGGGGAGTCAGTAAACAGCGTGATTCTTGTGGAGTTTGACCTATTTTGCTTTTGTATATAAGCCACTTTAATACTGTGTTTATTGCTGTTACTTCACATGAAAATATAGATAGTTTATGATCCAGTTTGATTCCTTTTTTTAGGACTGCTCGATTATTATTGTTTAATACAACTATTCCTGCACCTGCTGTGGACTTATCTTTGTCTTTACTGCCATCTGTATAAATAGAACAATTTGTTTTAGTTTCATTGATATATTGATCGGCTTAAGCTAAATATCAGTGATCATTTTTGAATGTTGAAAAGCTTATACTTTGACAGGACTGGTGTGATATACACATCAAAGGTGTCAATGTTCAGTCCATCCCCACCCCTCCCAAAATCAGGGGTACCATGGCAGGTGAGAAAACTTGACATGTAACACCCCCATCAATATTTTTGGCAATATACGTATACATTATTTGTACAGTAAATATTTAACAACCAAATGGGTATATACAAATTACAAAATCTGTATGCAAAATTTTATTGGAGACTTCAAACGAATAAGAAAGAGTATGTCTTCTAAAATTACTATAAATTCTGCATTCATTTTTATTCATAAATCCATTATTATCCGATACTGCATAATACCTGTGTAAATGGAGAAAACATGGCACTTGTGTTTAGACATAGCCAAGTGAAATATGTGAAAAAGTATCTCAAATGTGATGATTGAAATAGTGACACTGTGTTATCCAGGCTACAGGAGATGTTCCTGCTATTTGGGATATACATTTTGTAGTACCAGTTGTATCTGTAATTGTTATTTCTTATAGATTCAGGCTCTTAAACTACAATATGCATTATAATAGCTAAATTATTGCATTTGATGTGTCGGTGTAAGATCATTTTTCTATTATTATATATGTTAAAAAAATGTTCCTGATCATTTATGAATTAGTTGACCCTATTTTCCAGCAGACCACCCCTACTAGTATTTGCTTTCCTGACCACTTTGAATTCTGCTGACCACCCTATAGCTGACCATATCTAATAAATACATGTGCTCTATGGAGCTATTTACGACCATGTTAGCAGCTATATAATTCTTTGATTATTGAAAATCATTGTAATTTGATTTAGCTGACTGAATGTCACCCGCTGACCACTATTTTCCTCCACTCTTTCTTTTGCTGACCATTCAGATTTTGCTGACCACACTGAATTCTGCTGACCACTCTGAATCAGACCATATCTAATACACATATGTGCCATATGGAGCTATATATACTACCTGGTCAGCAGCTATATCATTCTATGATTGTTGAAAATCATTTTAATTTGATGGTTATTTTGATTTAAATTAGCTGCCTGAATGTCACTCGCTGACCACTATTTTCCTCAACTCTTACGTTTGCTGACCATACAGATTTTGCTGACAACTAAAATTCTGCTGACCACTCTATAGCTGACCATATCTAATATACACATTTGCTATTTGGAGCTATATACTACCTGGTCAGCAGCTATATCATTCTATGAATGTTGAAAATCATTTTAATTTGATTGTTATTTTGATTTAACTGACTGAATGTCACCCGCTGATCACTATTTTCCTCAACTCTTACATTTGCTGACCATTCTGACTTTGCTAACCACTTTGAATTCTGCTGACCACTCTATAGCTGACCATATCTAATACACACATGAGTTTTATGGAACTATTTACTACTGGTCAGCATGCAGCTATATCATTCTATGATTGTAGAAAATCACTTTTGCTGACCATTCAGATTTTGCTGACCACTTTGAATTCTGATGACCACCCTGTAGCTGACCATATCTAATATACACAAAGTCATGTGCTCTATGGATCCAGATGCTCCCTGGTCCACATCTATATTATTCTATACTTATTGGTATCATTGTAATCTGATCATTGTAACCATACTTCTCCAACTGACCACTTTTTTTTCTGATACTTTTTGCAATAACTTTTAGTAAATACCATCCTCTCTCTTTCCTTCCTCTGCGTGTGTGCATAGTAGTTTGATGTTGGTAACAATTTAAGTATTATAACATAAGTTAATAGCAAGGAAGTATAAAACATATGTCCATATGTGAAATATATATTCTCTCTCTAAAATCTATCCATCAAGCTTCATTTATTATTGTTACTTTAACAAAGAAAATGTGAAGACCTGATTTTTCTCTTCAAATTGTATAAAAGTTGATTTATGAACCATTTTATTTCACACCATCCCCGGTGGCCGAATGGTTAGAGCAGGAGGTCATGGGTTTGATCCATGGCCACGACATACCAGTCATAAAAAATGGTACTGTCATAGCTCCAGGACTGGTTGGCCCGGTGTCAGGGTAATGTGACTGGGTGTAGTATCATACCACATGTCTACAGCATGATACTGCAGCACTATATCTGTCTAAAGTAGACATCGTCTTCAAATGTCTGAAATACTGTCAGAGGGACATTAAACTCAACAAACATTTTATTTCACAAGTGGGCTATTGTCCACCTTGCCAAAAAAAGTAGTGGGCTTTTGTCCAGTGGCTTATATCCTAGTAGGCCTATTTCCTAGTGGGCTTTTCTCTGTACCCCCTTTTGTATAATGTATTAAAACTTTCAGCATCTGAATTGTAACTAAAATTTTGGATACTCAAAATACATGTATTAATATGCATAATTATGATTATTTTTCACCGTATGCATGTTTTGTTGGGCAGTAAAATTAAATAAAAGATTTCTATGAATTAATCATTATTTATTGCAAAGTGAAAAACATTATGTGCGTCACATACTTTCTTGCAGTTTGACTATCCGCAATCAACGAGATTTAATCAGACAAATCATGTAAACCATTGATGGTTTGAAAGCGATTAATTTGCAAATAAAAACTAATTGAATTACTAAAAATATAATGATGATAATAATGTTGGTCAAACATATATTGCTCACACTATAAGGGGTATCAGCAAACAAGAAGTGAGGGAAAATGTCTGACTTTGAAGAAATCAACTTTGTCTTGTGAGAGAGCAACAGCATTGAAAAATGATATCTCTAGTGTATAATGCAGTTTATTGGAGATTTTATTAAGAAAAACTTAAGGATGACAGAGTAATAGGATAGATTGAGAATAATAAGATAAAGAAGAGAAATAAGGATAGCAGGATGAGTGAGAACATAGAAAGTAAAAAAAAAGTACAAGGAGAAATCTGTAAAAAAAAAAGGAGTATGTGTTTTTTCCTAGTTAATGTCTACCCATATTTTTTTTATAAAGTTAATGAATTTGAATTTTATTTTAAAATGTTAGTTAATTATGCATCATAGCTCTAAATGTTGTTCTGCTGTCAATCTGTGCTATTGTCCTTCATTATTAAACACTTTTCTTTATTATAAGTAGTTTTGACCCTTTTATACTATAGTAAATACCAGTAATACAACACAATGCTAAATAATTAAGGTTTCTTAGGGTAATTAAGACCTGCAAGGGTGCATTCAACTGTGACCAAGACTAAGCATCCATATCCTGGCAAGGAGCCAGTTTGATCTAAGGGTGACATACACGGGAGACACTCAAAATCCCCTAGACTCAAAATCCCCTAGGCCAAAAATTGATAAAGTGTTCAAAATCCCCTAGATGAAAATGAAGGGGTAGTCAAAATCCCCTAGATGAAAAATGAAGGGGTTGTCAAAATCCCCTAGATTCAAAATCCCCTAAGTGTTATAATGGTATTTGGGTTGTCAAAATCCCATAGATTCAAATTTCAAAATTCTCCATTTTCTTCAAATTCTCTAGGGGATTTTGACTACCCCTTCATTTTCATCTAGGGGATGTTGAACACTAAATATCAATTTTTGGCCTAGGGGATTTAAGTCTAGGGGATTTTGATATACACTCGACATACACACTAATTGGTTTTTGGGGATCTCCACTGTGAGCTCACAGCAGGGTCACTTTCTTGCCTCCTTCTTTTCTTATCTAATCTAATCTTGTCTTAGGGGGGTCAACAAAGAAGGGCATTTTGGATTAGTTCACAGTAACATTGCATAACACTGAGAATGCATCCTACCGATGAAGGCTTATATGTTACGATTAAAGATGGTCTGATTTTGATTTCAAAATAAAAAAAATTATCATTAATGTCATCTAAGTAGTAGCATAAAATTCTCTACTCTCATAGGTCACCAGATTATACCAACAGCCAGTCAGATTGAGCCCATCAGTTGATTGACACCTGTCATTTCAATTCTTATCTGGTTGTGTACAGGAATCACTTGGGGCCTATGCTGTGATTAGTGATTTGACTTCCATGCCAGATTAAAATATGCAAAACTGATCCTTCTTTTTGGGCAAAAGGGGAAAAAACTGCATGTATGTTAAATGTTCTGTTATTTATGGTGGCTGATTTCTGCCATTTCGTGTGGCGGGTTTCGGGGCGAACTTTCGCAGTGAAATGTCAAAATTTCGGGGCGAGATTTCGGGGGCGAATAGTCAAAACACGAAAAGTCAAAGTTTCGGGGCGAGATTTCAGGGCGAAAACTCGCCCCGCCACGCGAAACATAATATTTCGACTTTTTGTCTTGAAATCTCGCCCAGCCACACGAGAAATCAATATTTCGTCTTTTAGACTTTTCGCTTGGCGCCCCGCCAACCCGCCGGGCTAGAATCCAATATTTCGCATTTCACTGCGAAATCTCGCCCCGCAACACGAAAAATTAATATTTCATCTTTTCGACCTTTTCGCTTGGCGCCCCGCCAACCCGCCGGGAGAGAATTCAATATTTCGCATTTCGCCTTCTGGTACGCATGCGCAGACACCTTGTGCAGGCGCAGACGCTTTCCAACGTCCAGTTAATTCTGATGTTGAAACTACTGCACGGTAAGCGATTTTATGGGTTATTTCTTGTAATCAAGGTGCTAGATAGATCTGAAAGGTCAACTTTACTGTTGACATCGTAAAGGACCATTTAATTTTAGTCCCTTTTGTATATATTGAATTCAAGATGCAAAAATATCTGACGCCAGACAAGATGTATTCAAATAGATCTTCACACATTTATTGTATTATGTAGATAATTTTTAACAGTATGGGAGTAATTTTCATTTTCTATATAGATGTTATGCTAAAACATTCTTAAATAATCTATATCCTCATGGTGATAAATATAGGTGAGAGCTAGTTAGCAACTCAAAAGCTAGTCCTGGATGCTATCCTCGATGAGCTGGGACTTCAAACATTGAAGAGGAACTTCAGTGGACAGAGGGTAAAACACAAACTGATCTCTAGATCTTTGATGTGTGTATAACTCTGTGATAGAGAGAGAGAGAGAGAGACTTTGTGGAAAGTTGGATTCTTTCATAATGACTTATCCTTAGACAGATAATTCTGGCTATATCTATTTGAATTCAGTATATATATACTAGTTTACTATCAATCTAAATCATGTGGTACCTATACTGCTGTGGGTTCAAATAACTGTCCAAGCACTTCAGATCTGTCATGTGAAGAAGCCTTCCAGCTGGTCTGCAGTAGGTTGATGGTTCTACTTTGAAGCCTCACTAATATGCCTAAAATATTGTAGATCTATAGAGGGCCCAGGGTCTTCTAACATCTGTAAGGTTCATGAAAAGATCACACTCAGACAAAATAAATTAGAAGTAGTCCTTCTGTATTTCTAGTTATCAACAAGAAAAAAACAGGGGATGTTATGAAGTTGCATATCCAAATAACTCCTGTCAACCCTCCTTTCACTCATCTCCCTGCAATTCCCTTTGTGTCTGATTTCCTGTTGTCTAAGTTTGACTTCTCTATAGATTATCATCAGAATTTTCTCCAAAAATGCTTTAAACCTATCACTAAAAAGCAACTAAGTAGAACAATCAGATAGACTAATGATATTTACCAAATATAAAGGTACATAAAAGTAGTTGTGAAATAATCTGTACATAAATTACAAATAAAAATCCAATGAACATACATTATCTGTGACAATAGATCAGTAGGAAACCATTCAGTCTAGTTGAAACATCCACTTGCCATTCTGATATTTTTTAGCAAATGGGTGGTGATCAGTGAACCATTAACAACTGATTATTGTTTTGTCTTTAGATAACCCCACATCAAGTTGGTTCGCTTAGTGAGCAAGAGTTCCTGGACCTTGGAGTAGTAACAATAGGGAACAGGGTACGCCTCCGGGAAAGATGTATAGAGAGATTCCCTGTGGTATGTACAAATACATCATGAAGTTTTCATCCATGTGCATTCATAATGCTTACAATCATCTAGTTCATGACAAAACTTAAAATTAATTTTTGGCTGTTCAATACTTAATGAGAACAATAGTCTGAATACACATGCATGCAAATAAACAATTTAATTGAAAATAGCCCAGTATGTACCAGTATTCCTTTAATGAATTCTTATAAGCATGAGATTTATAACAAGAAAAAATATCATTAATTTGAAATAGATTAAGCTTTAATAATTGTGCTATTTATCAGGAGACAACCTTACTCCAGTGCAGAGGATACAGATGCTCCAGGCTAACAGAAAAGGCAGGAAAAAGGTATCCTTCATTTGACTGAATGTAAGAGCTATTTATGTCATTAGAAAAGTACGGTAACTGGGTTCCAGTCACATCATCCAACTCTGGGGTTTAAGGCAGGAACCTAAGCAAATGAATCATTTTAAGTAAAAATCCAGGCTGAAGATGGATACTAGAGCTGGTGGAAAAGAAAAGTAAAGTATCATAAACATTATGTCAAATTACAGTTTGTTTCACACTCAGCCGGATTAAAAAAATCTGGCTTATAGAATTGCAAAAACTCGGCGAGTGGGCGGCCTGCCATTGTTAATAATTCTCATAAATTCATCAGTTTTCATCCAATCTTCATTAAACTTGGTCAGAATACTTGTATGCATAGTTCCTTATAATACATCTTTGGCAAAAACTAGGGTCACTTAGTCAATTCAAATAAAATGCAGTTTCCACATTGACTGCCTTGCTTTATTTATTAAAATGGTTTGCATTTAGAGTTTTATGAAATGATAACCTTTTATGATTTAATTGCAGGTTTTATTAAATATGCTATTAAAGATATTGTTGTTTTGGCATTCTGAGCTGCTTGATCAATGTGCATCATTCAATACAATACATGTAGAGTATTGAACTGTTATGGTTTGGGGTTCATTGAAAAGTTAAATTTCATAGTAAATTTTTAGTTAACATAATAAGAATGAAAAAATTAATGACATAGAATTATACACATCTTTATAAGATTATGGAATCACAATTACAAAGATTCAAACTTTATGGAAACAATCTTTGCATGAAGTTTTATCATTATGTAACTCTGATTCACACAAAATATGTGCTTTAAATATTCTGTAGTGTTAATGCCTACATAAAACCAGGGCATGATGCCAGTACTATGAATTCATTAAGATATGTAAAACTCTAATAAGAAGAATTTGAATAATCCCAACATGTCAGAATCGGATGAATTTAAAACTTTTTTTATACCCCCTGCACAACATAGTTGTAAGGGGGGTATACTGGATTCAGCTTGTCTGTCCGTCCGTCTGTCGGTTTCTTTGTCTGGGCCGTAACTCAAAAAGTATAAAAGGCATCAAGATGAAATTTCATATGTGGATAGATCTCATTGAAGGGGAGTTCAGTGACCAAGAACCATTAATCTCTGTCACGTAATTTTGGAGTAATTGTCCTTTGTAAATTTTCATACTTAATTTTTGTCCGGGCCGTAACTCAAAAAGTATAAAAGGCATCAGGATGAAACTTCATAAGTGGATAGATCTCATTGAGGGGGGCGTGCAGTGACCAAGAACCATAACTCTATGTCTCATGATTTTGGAGTTATTGTCCTTTGTAAATTTACATATTTTTGTCCAGGTCGTAACTCAAAAAGTATAAAAGATATCAAGATGAAACTTCATATGAGGATAGATCTCATTGAGGAGGCTTGCAGTGATCAAGAACCATAACTTTCTGTCACGTAATTTAGGAGTTATTGTCTTTTTTAAATTTTCAGATTTAATTTTTGTATGGGCCGTAACTCAAAAAGTATAAAAGATATCAAGATGAAACTTCATATGAGGATAGATCTCATTGAGGAGGCTTGCAGTGATCAAGAACCATAACTTTCTGTCACGTAATTTAGGAGTAATTGTCTTTTTTAAATTTTCAGATTTAATTTTTGTATGGGCCGTAACTCAAAAAGTATAAAAGATATCAAGATGAAACTTCATATGTAGATAGATCTCATTGAGGGGGCGTGCAGTGACCAAGAAACAAAACTCTCTGTCGCGTAATTTAGGAGTTATTGCCCTTTGTAAATTTTCATACTTAATTTTTGTCTGAGCTGTAACTCAAAAAGTATAAAAGATATCAAGATGAAACATCATATGTCGATAGATCTCATTGAGGGGGCGTGCAGTGACCATGAACTCTTTGTCATGTAATTTTGGAGTTATTGCCCTTTGTAAATTTTCATACTTAATTTTCATCCAAATAAATTTATGTATGTGTTGATATTATTTATTTTCCTTGTTGAGCCAATACATTTACATGTCTCTGACCTGGGTATTTGCGCCATTACAATGGCAGTTCTAGTTTTATTTGTGTATTTTTCTTTCTGATTCTGTAATGAGACTATGTAGAAATATGGAGAAGAGTTCTGGTCTGATATCACTGACTGGGAGACATTCTGGTACAAGTGGAAATAGTTCCACTAGCCAGTACTCACATGTAAATATCCTTTTAGAGATGTGTAACTTGTTATATGGGTTTACATAGAAATGAATTAACATAACAGGCTCATTGTCGTTAAAAACACAAATAAATGAACACACACAAAAATCTCGAGAAACAAAATTCATGGAAATTATTTGTATATGAGTTTTTTTCTTTTTCAAATTTGCCCTCATCAATAGCTTCACAATGGTACATTGGTTGAATTGTTTTTTACCCCTTTCAATAGATTCATTACGACAGAGTTGGTTTATGTTCCATATACAACTGAGATTCAATTTTCTTATTCTTTCTATCAAACCAGGAACCCCTAGTTGGCAGAAGAGTCCCTAATGCTACAAGGCGTATACAGGTGGGCTGGAAGAACAAACACCTGTCATCTACCTTTCAGCAAATACAAAGGAACAGAGGTGGTGGAATATTAACCATGGATGTGTCAAAGGACCAGACCATAAAGTCACTTGAAAGTGACATAGTAAAAAGATATTTCCCAAATGGAGAAAACATTGTACTGGGACTGCAACTGTTCAATTTGAACTACTTTTTAGCTAATTTTACTGGCATGCATATAAAAATGGAATATGAAAATGGTGAAGAACTTTTGTTCAGAGATTTTCTGGCAACAGTGAGCACAACACCTATAAGGCTGTACCTTCACACATATCCAATGTTAGTATAGATCTAAGGTTTACCAAACTTATACATTAGTATCTCTTTCACTTTATTTGTATGTATTTTATGTGATGAATTGTGGTGCCTGTTAATTACAAATCAAATCACAGAAGACAACATTTGACAAAACTAGATATATCATACCTCAGTCCACAAGGACAAAATATTCACCCTCTTAGTTTCTTAGCTTTAAATTCTACAAAAAATGATGCATCAGTCTCTTAGATATAGAAAGCATGCCATTGTAATAACAGGATCCTTAAAATAAACAAAACTATGTCTAAAGGACCAGAAAATCTTGAATCACAATAGTATGCTTTGAGTCAGCCTTCTGTTAATTTTACTTAAAGAAGATAATATAATTATGTATATATTTTTTATGAGTAATTAAATAAATAACCAGTTCACTGTTTCCTGTGTGTGTGTGTGTGTTTCTCTCTCTCTCTCTCTCTCTCTCTCTCTCTTAGAGAATATATATAAAATGAAAATGAAGGAAGTGGGGGATTCCAGGGCATTTCCTATTGATGTGTCTTGTTGATCAGGCAAGTTTTCAAGATTTTCTTTTCAGCTAGCAGAATGCAGTCCTGAGGCAAGGGAGCCTGGCACCACTAGATCTGAGTCAGTTGTAACAACTGAAACACACCCATCCAGCATTGCAGCTGCAAATGTATGTCTTACATGCAAGGATCCTAAAAACCGATTTTTTACCGGTTTTGACCGATTTTGATCTCAATCGACCGGTTCAGATTTCAAAAAGTACCAAAAAAATCGGTCGAAAAAAAACCCATAATCCTCGTCTAAAACTTTCAAAATCGGTCCAAACGGTTCATAATAGTCTCTCTTACACACCAATTGACCTACTTCTTGAATTTCCGGTGTGCCCTCGGGGCAGGTGTCAGTGGGGGTCAGGCAGGGACACCCGTCTAGGTCATTATTGGGCAGTTAAGATGAATGGATTGACGGTTTGTACTTAGCGGTACTTGTTTGCCGTCGACCGGTTGAGATTCCAAAATTTTAGGATCCCTGCTTACATGTATAGGATTAAGCAAATCACTTTTGTTTACTGTGTATCAAACTTCCTGTATGGATTGAACTTATGACCCTTACATATATGACTGAATTTGTAATTGGAATATTTTGGCAATAACCATTCTTTGTTTTTGTGGTTTACCATCACTGTGACAATATTACAGTAATATAGCAATGTACAACTGTTAATTGGTGGAGATAGACCCCAAGTGCACAGAGAAACCCAGGTAGAACCACTGACCTACTGCATGCCAGCTGGAAGCCTTCCTCATGTGCAAAATCTGTTCCCAATTCTGGGATTTGAACCCACAGCGGTAAGGGGCTGAGAGATTGCAAGTCCATGGCCATAACTGCTCAAGCCAAGAAGGCCCTGAACCATTCTTCATTCACGAACAAAAAATGGAGGAAAAGAATGAATTTGCAAGAACCATTATTCGTTCTCAAAACATATTGTAGAAAACAAGGCCATTTGCAGACAATGTAATTTGATCCTTTTATATACTTTCTTCATCAAGATACTTAAGTTCAAATGTCAATTCAGGAAGAATCATTCAACGATGCAGGAACTCCTACTGTGCAATTTCGTCGACGACAACGAGTCAGTCATACTCTATCTCTGGTATGTGTTATTTCTGTGGTCTTATTGTCAAAATTTACTGATAAATCCAGAAAATATTTTTCAGAGATTTCTCTCTTTTTCAAGTTAGGTATTACATATTATTCCCACAAATTGATCCAACTGGAAGGTCTCCTCACATGAAAAATCTGAAGTACCCAGACAGGATTTAACCAATGGCAGTGAGGGTCTGAGAGATTGCAACATCTGGACTTTGCCTCATAAATATAATGTCATGCACATATGTATTAATAACTTTATGGTTTGATATTTGTTTGATTAAGTACTAAATTGCTTACTTTGTTTCCTTCAGCAACGAATATTATCAGCATCAGTAGAAGAAACAGACCAACCATCAACGTCCTTCAGCATTGAACAAAGAGGCGATATAACAAGGTACTTTAATATATATGTCTACCACAACTTAGTTGGAGTATACCATAATCAGCTTGCCTGTCTCTCTTTAACTTACACGCATGTTTTTGTAGCTTCCAGTTCTGACTCAAGTGCATGAAGGTGTCCATCTGTCTGTTATTCTCTTAAACCACAACCTTTATAGAGCTATGGAAGGGGTTTGTTTGCACGGTTTACTAAGTTAGCTTCTTTACTCAATTGATAACAAAACTACAGACCAGACCATATTCATAAACGATATAGACCAGAGATGGAGTAAAACAGTTTATGATATGAGAACTTGTAAACCAGAATTGAGTGTTGTAACAGACATACAAAACCTTGGTTGAGCTACTTGAATTCAGTTATTGGTGGTAACAATTTACATTACATATCATTCTTCTTTTACTCCATGATTCCAGTCTCTAATATCTCCGTCTCTGATTCCTACTCTAGCCTTATATTCATACATACAAATTACAATTCAAAGAAATCAGAATCTGATCTTATAAATAGAACCATAAGTTGACACAGGAAGAGAAAGAGAATTTAAGGCTCTAATTATACTCCCTGCAAATAAAGTTTGGGGGGGGGGTGGGGAGGTATATAGGAATCACCCTGTCTGTCAGTCTGTCCATATGTTTTATAAACGCATTTCTTCCTAAATGAATGGACTGATACTAATGAAACTTTACACAAAAGCAGCACATGACCGAAGGATGTGCATGCAGGAGGATAATAACTGTCTAAATATTTCAAGGGATATAATTGAATTTACTTACTCTATGGTAATGCAAGGTGTTTTTTTAAGAGTTGAATGGCAGTTTGAGTTTGCAGCTGACATCTGTAATAATCAGTCACCATGTACACACATGGCTGCCACTCAAACTATTATTTAGTCCAGCTGACATTGACACAGTTCCTTGACACATGCATTGCAGAAATTTGACATTTTTGTGTTGCATGTGTAGCATGGCAGACACATTGAGATCACTTTGTCCAGCGCCGTCAGTAGCATTGTCGTCGTCACACTTTTTTGTCTGGAGCATAACTTGTGTCACATTGATTGACTCCAAACTTACAACATGGATACCTTATGAGGTGTAGAAGTGCAGTGCACAAGAAGCATAACTATAGCTCATCTACTTCTCGAGTTATTGCCCTTTGTTGAAATTGATTCACATTTTCTTGTCCGGAGCATAACTTCAATAGTGTTGCATGGATTGACTCCAAACTTGCAACATGGAAAACTTATGAGGTGAAGAAGAGCAGTGCCTAAGAACCATAACTCTAGCTAATCTAATTCTTGAGTTATTGTCCTTTGTTGAAATTTATTCCCATCTTGTCCAGAGCATAACTTCAATAGTGTTGCGTGGATTGACTCCAAACTTGCTACATGGATACTTTATGAAGTGCAGAAGTGCAATTCTCTAGCTCATCTAATTCTTGAGTTATTCCCCCTTTTTGAATCTGATTCTTACTTTCTTGAAAATATTAGAACTTGTACACAACATGATGGCTTGTCTGACAATACAATGTCATGTTCTATACTCATCCAAATATTACCCTGTATTGTACAGCAAAATGTATAATAACTTATAATATAATTTTGATTTGACAGCTAAAATGCAGGCTATTTCCTTTGGCTTTTTGCATAAATCTCATTGAACTTTTCTGTCTTGTATTACATGTAATATTTTAAGATTTGGAAGATTTTTCATCTTTTTGCTTTGAAAAATCTACCGGGTATTAATACCCAATAGATCTATAAATAGTGCTCATCATTTACCACATGGTCACATCATGTGAAAACATGACTTGCAAGGTGCTTGTGTAGAGAAATCCCGTGTTATTTTTAAACAAGGAAACACTAGGATATATTCAATATATATGAACAGTTCAAGGTTTTTTTTTTTATAAATAATACAGAAACAATGGTATTAAACCACGGTTCACCTTTAATGATTCCTTATCTTTTTCAGATTATGAACTCTGAATTAAAAAAATTAAACTTGCTAATTAATTTCTGATCTATATTGAATTATAGAAATAGTTGTGGTAATGGTATTAGTTAACACAATGATAACAGTAAACTTTGTATGCTTTTCCACAATTTATCTATTTCTCTACTTTTTTATTGTTTTTAAGGATTACATGTAGATCATTTTTTTTAAATTTAATTTAGCTGTATGTTACCGGGGTTAAATAAATAAGGAGTCCGGTTGCAGGTTCTTGAATGTTTTTGATTTAAAATAAAAACAAAACCGGGCGGTGGTAAACAATAAAGGCTGTTAAATAAATTCAATATATAAATCTTCCTTAGAAAATGTTAACTTCACTGTCCGAGGACAAAACCCAAAATGAGAAAATGAGTAGAGCAGAGAAAGTAAGAAAGAAACGATACACATGATTGATTTACCCATCATACACTCGATCAGCACTCACAAAATGACACATCATGATGCACACTTTTCCTAAACAAACACACTCACTACTGACATGCACTAAATACACAAAACATGACAAGTGACATGCACAACATAAACAACAATGCACAATATCACATGAAACATGAATTTCTGCTAATGACATCAAATAATACCTGGGTAACATATTCATAGTTGTGCCTCGGTCATCTCTTTATTGCATATTTTACAGTGATAGGACTTGCTTAATGTTAGAGCACTTAAAAGTTTTTAGTTACCTAAAGGTGACAGCTATATATCAAAGAGGTGCAGTGTTTATCATTCGAATACCAGATGAGCGAGTAATTGCTGGAAAAAAAATCCATCCATTAAACTTATATAATGGAGAAGTCACTGGGGCATTTTGTATAAAGTTCTGCATATCTACGTAATATCTTAGGTCTTTGAGAAGTTTCATTTTTGGGAGAGTGTTTGTAATAGTTCATGTGGTTCTTTGGTTTCAGTCCCATTGAAATTGATGTATACGACAGTGAGGACGAGCAAATCGCAGCTGAGGCAGTCTCACTGAACACTAAAACAACGACTGACTGCAGGTGAGAAGTCCTGTATTGACCTTTTTTTTTTTAATAAAAATAGACACTTATATCCTCGACCTAAGAATGAGGGATATAGCTTATGCATAATCTTCCTTTCTGCCTGTCTGTACAGTAGATTTTTGACCATCATGGGATCTTGATACATATATTTACTCTTGATTTAATGACAATGCATGTAGTTGTTAAACACTGAAACCTACATCCACACAGTGGGATGAGGGAGGTACCTAAGAATCAAATTGTTGCATCCTGTCCCAATTTAAAAACCCGTGACAGATTTAGCTAATATTCATATACACTATACTATTCCTTGAACATGACTTACATTTGACTTACCATCAAACAAGTTGATGTCTATATAGGAATCATCTTACATGCGACTTTCATTTAGAAAATGACATCTTTTGTTTCAAATACATATCTCCTAGGGCAACTTCTTCACAAAGATGTACAAACATTAACCTTAACCTTCACGTGAACACCTTACTGGTTACAGTTACAGTTTCATGACATCACTACTCTTCAGTGAAATCTAACCATCATGTACTTTCCAATATGTTACATGTGTATTAAATGATTTGATGGCATTCTTACAGAAAAAAGAAATTGTGATGATAAAAACTTATTTATTTTCAACTCAAAATGTAAACAATGTTTCTTTAGTTAATGCATTAATTACTTTTTTCCCCCAAATGAAATGTTTATCATTTGTTTCTACTTTCTATTTATCTCTACATTCCTCTCATACTTTTGAATTAAGTGTGACAGTCCCCTTTTAGAACTTTTATCCCTGTCTGATAATGAGAAATGCATAGTTTTAAGGTTCATTTCTTTTAAAATAACTTTATTTGACAAGTAATCAAGAACATTATTTAGTTATTTGATAAGAAGAATTTAATGTGTGTTGACATTCCATAAGATGTTAAGAAAAATTGCAAAGCTCACCAAATAATAGTAATTTAATGAATATTTTTTTATGTAATTGCACCTTATACCAGATCGTATGCATGTAAATCAGATTAACTTACTGATTACTCATCCTTTAACATATCCATCACGTTGGTGGGTCATGTAAATTCAACAGTATAACCATGAAAAATGATATCTCTTTAAGTTGAGTTTAAAATTAAGTTTAAAACTGAATTGTTTAAAAGAAGTATTATGGTATATGTACACAAAACATTGATTTGTCAGGAAAGAGCAACATTTCAAAGCATATAATTCCAGTTTTATATGTTGCACAGAGATTTCCAGCAGCCCACCATGTCTGACCTGTTAACAAAGTTCAAGGAAAGGACTGTGTCTGAAAACATTAGGTCAACAATAATTATTTCCCGACGGAATGTATTGAAAAGTGCATTTGTGGCAATGACTCGGCCATCTTTCTGCCCACGAGGAAAACTATACATCAAATTCAGTGGCGAGATTTGTGAAGACTATGGAGGTCCTCGGAGGGAGTTCTATAGGTATTTTTCTAAAATTCAACCATCTACTACTTGGTCAAGGTCATATTAGGGACTCAAAAAAGGATATGCACTGTAAATCCATATCATTAACACAGAATCATTATACTTACAGGGTAATGGACGAAGCGTACCATTACCGAAGCGTACCATTTTTGGTCGAAGCGTACCACTTTTCAAAATAGGTAATTTAGCGCTAATATTTTATGTTTTGTTGTTTAAACTGAATTGATTTAAAGGTGATATATGACAGAATGGAATAATATTTTGTAAAACATGCAATATTATAATAATAAAAGGCAAGACATTGAGTGAAAAATCGAGTGATATACCGCCGATAATGTCAGATTACATATGCAGATTTGGCATTAAGAAATCCATGTCTCTTATTCATTATGGATCCAAATGTAGTATCCGTATGCGATTGAAAAGGAACTGATGTCTGTAAAAGAAAAAAAAATCAACAAACAAAAAGTCGTGCTTCCTCAAATGTCTACGTGAGATATTGCTGATTTAATTGTGTACTGTCTACTCGACACGCGCCAAAACCATGACCCTGTGACGTAATTTGATTCTGTGCAAAGCGGGTTGGATATGGTTAAAGGATTCGGCTTTCTTTGAAGTATTTGACTCCGTACAGTAATGTTCAAAGAACAGTCGATACACGGATAGTCCGACAAGATGAGTGCATTCTATTTCTATGCGCACCATTTTATACTATGCGAATTGTTGTTTGAGTAATTTGTGTCGGTATGATTTAATTTATGTGTGAAAACCGATAAAGCAAACCGATGTCATTAACGATACGCGGTTTTGGTAATACTGACACTAACCTATGATGATTGCTAATTAAAGCAATTAATCAATCATAATTGATTTGAAAATAGTAATTAACAGTCGGCTTTTGATGTTTGTACATAATTATTGCCTTTAAAGATTAAAAGGTTCGGCATCATGCTTGTATGTATATGGTTTCGCAACTTTAAGATAAATTATAATATTGCGTTGGCATTTTTCGTTAAATATTAACACAACATGAATGCATTTAGATAAATGTAGGATGATAATGAAACACTTATGATATACAAAATTGAATTTTAAATGACATTCCCCGGTATATAGTTTATACATTTGTATCCTGTTGCCGTGTGAGGTTCCGCGTCTTATTTTTTTTCTACAAAAATCGATGTCGCTGTTTTCAAAAAAGTACATAAACATCAAATATGAAATAAATTCAAGTTATGGATGCTTAATGAACATCAGCAACATAAACGTATTCATATTCAAGCAATTTCCCGATATAATTTTTAAAGTGGTACGCTTCGACCCCATAAATGGTACGCTTCGTCCTGGTACGCTTCGGTAATGGTACGCTTCGTCTATAATCCTACTTAGGGTATTACATACCTGCATGGTTTGTAACTTCCTCCTGCATGGACATGTCTTTATATTTTACTTCACACAATTACTTCCAAGACTATAAGGGTGTAAGCTTATAACATCCAACCACATGTCTTTTATTTTGCTGATTACTTTTATATGTATTTGAATTATTTAAGCCAGCTACCATATAAAATTAAGCTCAACTGATCATGAAGTGCTCAAGTGAGCTTTTGTGATGGTCTACCGTCCGACATCTATAGTGCGTCGTAACTTTTTAATTCAAATGACTTCTCCTCCTAAACAACTGGACAGATTTCAGTCAAACTTAACACAAATGATCCTTGACCTCTTTCAAGTTTGTTCAAATTGTTCCGGTCTGTTGCACAATTAGGTCACAGGAACTAAAAGTAGACAAAAAATTTGAAATTTTAAAAAATCTTCTCCTCTAAAACCACAGGGCACAAAACTTTGATATTTGGTATGTAGCATCACCTAATGGTCCTCTACCAAGTTTGTTCGAATCATGACCCTGGGGTCAAAATTGGCCCCAACCCAGGGATCACTTTATTTTACATAGACTTATATAGGGAAAAACTAGAAAAATCTTCTTCTCAGAAACCACATGGCCTGGAGCTTAGATATTTGACATGTAGCATTGTCTAGTAGATCTCTACCAAGTTTGTTGAAATCAAAGTTTGTTGACCAAAGATGGCCCTGCCCTTGGGCTTTAGTTTTACATAGACTTATATAGGAAAATCTTTAAAAAAAAACTTCTTTTCAGAAACCACTTAATATTTGGTATGTAACATCACCTAATGGACCTCTACCAAGTTTGTTTAAATAATGACACCCAGCCAAAAATGGCCCCGCCCCTGGCCAATCAGTTTTATATAGAAATATAAGGAAACTAAAAAGAATTCTTCTCTGAAAGCACAAAGCTTAGAGCTTTAATATTTGGTATGAAACGTCACCTAAAGGACATCAATAACCATATCTCCATTTTTTCAACCACAGTAATGGGACATTCCTACTTTACTCAGGTGAGCATATTAGAGCCCTCGGGCTTTTGTTTTGTTTGCTTTTATAGCCAAAGTGTTAGGGTGGGTATACTGGATTCAGCTTGTCTGATGGGCTTTCTTGTGGAAGGTTGTGGACGCTAAATTCCAAAAACCCCTGATCAGAAATTATTTAATGATACTTCACAGAAGTTGTAAGTAACTGTGCCTAGTTGTGCATGGTCTATATTTCGGATGAAAGGTCAATGTTCTTTTGTGTCATTGAAGTCTTTGGTGGTGGGGGAGATATTCATCACCTTGAGTGATAGTTCTATTTTTGTATGTGCACATACAGGTACTTATGTGTGCATAAATCTTAAATCATTAAAGTCACAATCTTAAGATGTTATTTTTTACCATATTTATGTTTCAGACTTGCCATACAGGAGCTTCAGGAGTCTAGATTGTTTGCTGGCCAAGGGGAGAGTCGCTACTTTTCTCACAATGCTGAACTTCTGCAGAAGAATCACTATTACCTGGCAGGACAGTTGTTTGCTTTGTCCCTTGCACATGACGGACCAAGCCACCTGTGCTTAAACAACCATCTGTTTGAATACATGGTTGGAAATGACGCCAATGTTGTTGATTGTGCCCATGAACACCAGGTCACATTCAAAACATTATAAGTCAGGTAGGTTCTGCATGATACATTATTCTATATGTAGTTACCATGCATTATCTTTTTACAGAAAGCACTGGTTTTTTGTGTCTCACCTTATACTAACATGGGGGATATAGATATGTGAAGCATGGCTGTCCAGCTCTCTCCCTCTTTCTTATTCTGGATATTTTTTAGCTTAGAATTTCTTAAAGGATTAATTAAGAAAATAATTAAGTGTTCAGGCCGGGTTCAGGCCGGGTATCAGTTAATAAAGCCAAAGAACATTTTACTTAATTTCTTGCTACTTATGACCTTTGCATACAATTTGAAATTACAGATATCCCTGTATTGCCTTTTGCTGCTAAAAGTTGTGTTTACTGACAAGCCCTGAGAAAAATTAAGCAGGAAGTTCTACTTACAGCTCTTGTTATTTACCAACTAACCTTTCAGCTGCGAAGTATTAGCTGTGATCAGGACAGGGAGAGGTTCTTGTCAGAGCATGGTGATTGGCTTGTTGACCAAGGACTGACAAATGTGTACAAAATGACAACAGATACAAAGGAGGAGTATGCTCTTCTTCTTCAAAAACAATTCCTTTGTTTCAGGTAATGAAATGTTGAAGCATTGAAAACGAAATATTAATTTAATACAAGTTTAAATTAATCTTTCTTTAATACAAGGTGATGTGCCTGATGATCTGAAATCAGCTAGAGTTGTTCCCCTTTTTAAAAAGAATGATAAAACTAATGTTGGAAATTACCGCCCTGTATCAGTTTTAAATATTATTTCTAAAATACTTGAAAAGGTTGTTTATGACCAAGTTGAATCTTTCCTGAAAGAGAAGAATTTATTGTATGAATTTCAATCGGGATTTAGAAGCGGGTTTTCCACTGACTCATGTTTGATTTATCTCTCTGACTACATACGTTTTGAAATGGATAAAGGTAATATATTGGTATGGTACTTTTGGACTTACAAAAAGCATTTGACACTGTAGATCACTCAATTCTTCTCATGAAACTTAAAGCTTGTGGATTTAGCAACGACATTGTAAGGTGGTTTAACTCTTATCTTTCAGATAGGCGCCAACTTGTTGATGTTTCTGGAACATACTCAACAGCTTCCCCAGTTACTTGTGGCGTGCCTCAGGGCTCTTTACTTGGCCCTCTTCTGTTTATAATATATGTGAATGACATGTCATCAGTGGTCAGTAGTAAACTTTTGTTATATGCTGATGATTCAGCCATATTAGTTGCTGATAAGGATAAATCCAAGGTTGAATCATTATTATCATCTGATTTAAAAAATGGAAGTAATTGGCTCATTGACAACAAATTATCTTTGTACCTTGGTAAAACAGAATAATTTCTGAATCAATACTTTTTGGGTCAAGTCACAAATTGAAGGTCAATAGAAATCTCAACATAACTTGTAATGACTTAATAATTCAAATACATATAATTAAACATACCTCATCAGTATAATACCTTGGTGTAACCTTGGATCAAACATTATCATTTAATGACATGGCTCATTCAATTTTAAAAAAGGCCAATTCTAGATTGATGTTTCTTTACAGGAAAAAGGATTATTTGACTAGGCACACAAAAAAACTTCTTGTTTCTTCATTAATTCAATGCCATTTTGATTATGCTTGTTAGTCCCCTACCGGTGTTCACACCGGAGGGGACTATAGGTTTGCCCTCCGTCTGTCCGTCCGTCTGTCAGTCTGTCCGTCTGTCCGTCCGTCCGTCTGTCCGCTCAAATCTGGATCCCGCGATAACTAAATAACTAAGCAAGCTACTTGATAAACTTGTATATGACTAGATGGAATGTGTAGATTATGCATCATTTTATTTTTGTTCTTCGACTAAAATTGGGTTGGACGGAAATAGTGAAAATATGGCAAAAATGGGATCCCGCGATAACTAAGCAAGCTTACTTGATAAAACTTGCTATATGACTAGATGGCAATGTGTAGATTATGCACATCATTTTATTTGTGGTTGCTATGGTAACGGAAATAGTGAAAATATAGCAAAAAATGGGATTGATTACCATATTGAGTCAAGGTGGAGCCGGTAGGGGACTTTATGTGTTGCATACAACACCAGTTACTTGTTCTATTTGGTTTGTCAAAAAAAGTTCCAAATTACTCAAAATAAGCTCATTAGATTTGTTTTAGACCTGGATGCCAGATGTCATATTGGTAAAGACCAGTTTAAGTCTGTAGGTTGGCTTCCAGTTTATAGAAGAGTTGACTGTATTACATTGTCTCATGTATTTAAAGTCAAACATGGGTTATCCCCAACTTATTTACAGTCTAAATTTACACAGCAAAACAGTATTCATTCATACAATACCAGGCTCAGTAAAAATGGTGCATATGCTATTCCTAAAGTTAAAAGTTTTGGTTGTAAAACATTCAGTTTTGTGGGTTCCAAGTTATGGAACTTGTTACCAACCAATGTTTCATGTATCACCAAATTTTCATCTTTTAAACAAGCAGTAAAGAGGTACTTTTTAGATACACTGTCCTAATTTTCTTATTTGTATCAATTATCTTAATGAAGTAATGATTGTGAGTGAAATACAGTTCTGTACTGCTCATACCATCAACATCCTCAGCTGAGAACCGCCTTTCAACAAGTGTTTCGGCCCTTTAATCACAGGACACTTTCCAGGCGGCGGGCCCGCAGTGGTGATCAGTCACTACGTGTTGATGGAAGGCTTCCAGCTCCTCTCCTCTCTCTTCATCCACAACCAGCTGGATGCCCTTTCAGCTGTCAGGCTTAGTGTGCCCACTGCACGCTTTCTGTCTGCTCCCTTGATCCCCAAAGCACTTAACATCTTCCACAGCGACTGGGCTGGGAACCCTCTGGCACCAATTTCCACCGGGTAGAGCCACACTCGCCATCCCTTCTGTTTGCACTGTTCTTGCAGATCAGAATACTTGGCTTTCTTCCTTTCATAAGCCTCTTCACAACGAGATTCCCAAGGAACAGTCAGTTCAACCATAGCCAAACACTTGTCTTTGTTAGACCAGATAACAATGTCAGGTCTCAATGATGTCTGGATAATGTTTGGGAACACAAGTTTCTGTTTCAGGTCCACAGCCATTTCCCACTTATCAGATTCATCCAAGATGGAATTGGTAGGCTGCGATTGTTTGGGTGCCTTCTGTCCCTCCTTCACGAACTGAATCATACAAGGTTTCTGTCTGGTCCTTTTCTTGGTCCTCTCTCGTTCCAACTTGACTGCGAGTTCTTGAAGAACACTGTCGTGTCTCCACCGGTAACGTCCTTGGGTGAGGGATGTCGTACACGAAGACAGAATGTGTTCCATGCTTCCCGTTTTGTCGCACAGATGGCACTTAGGGTTGTCTTGTAGACCCCATCTGTGAAGGTTGGAGGGTGACGGTAGCAGGTCATAGACTGATCTGAGCAAGAATGCGATCCTAAGTGGTTCGTATCTCCAGATATCTGCCCAGGTCAGTTTTCTGTCTGTAGTTGTCCACTTTGTCCATGCGCCTTGGGCACCCATGGCAACAGCTTTCGCTCTTCTTTCTTCTTCTGCTGCTGCTCTGACTTCATCTTGCACCATGCTCCTCCTTTCTGTATTTCCGGCAGAGCTCCATAGTGTAGTCTTGGAGTTGCCAAGCCCCTGTCTGCCTACTGCGATGATGCCGACTATGTCTTTGTGCTGGAGTCTTCTCTCAGCTTGTTCGACTGCTTGGCTTGCTGACCACTTTCTTCCTGTTCTAGTTTCAATTCCAGTGTTGCGAATTGAACTATCCTGCGACTGCTTGAGCGTCATCACCAGTCGTGTCTTGGCAACTTTGAACTCCTCAACTAGGGATGATAGGAGGAGTTGTAGCTGGTTGGTTCGCCCATACAGTCCGATGCTGGTAAAGCTTGGTGGTACTCCCAGCCATCGGCGCAGGTGTCTGCTGATCGTTCGCTCCAAGCATTCCACTGCAGATGTAGTGATTTCATATAGCATCAGGGGCCACATCAATCTGGGGAGGAGACCATTCTGGAAGAGCCACGCCTTGAATTTTCCCGGTAAGCCAGATCGGTCTATCTGTTTCAAACCTTCTTGTAGTTGTGATCTGATGCGCCCTATGTTGGCTTTGTCACTAAGGCTGGCATCAAACCACTTGCCCAGGCACTTTATGGGACTGTCCATGATGGATGGTATGTCTTCACCTTGGACCTGGAGGTTGAATCGTCTAGTGACCAACCCGCGTTTGATGACCAAGCTTCTAGACTTATTGGGTTTGAACTTCATTCTAGCCCAAGTAGCTGCCTCTTCCAATGCTTTCAGTACCCATCTCGCTTGTATGTGAGTCTGGGTTGTCACTGTCAGGTCGTCCATGAAACCCCTGTTAGTCGGCAGGTGTAACCCTGTAGATGTCTTTGGCCCTCGCGTTTCTGTATTCGCAGGGTTGATTATGAGGTTCATGCCCATCACAAACAGGACAACAGAGATGGTACATCCAGTCACTATACCCTTTTCTAGTCTCTGCCAGGCTGTCATCTTGTCATCAACCATGAAGCGCAGTTTCATTCCACTGAAGTACCCGTTAATCATCCCTTGGATGTGCTCAGGGATGTGGTAGTACTTGAGAGCTGCTTCAATGAGCTTGTGAGGAATTGACCCGTAAGCATTTGCAAGGTCAAGCCACACCACCGTAAGGTCCCTGTTGTTCACTTTCGCTTCCCTGATGAGTTGGCTGATTGCACTGGTATGCTCCACACATCCAGAGAAGCCTGGAACTCCGCCCTTCTGAACTGATGTATCAACGTAACCATTTGTGGTAAGGTAGGTCGTCAGTCTTCTGGCTAGTATGGCGAAGAATATCTTGCCCTCTACGTTGAGCAGTGATATTGTCCTGAATTGGCTGATGTGTTTGGAGTTCTTCTCCTTGGGAGTAAATATGCCTTCTGCATGTTGCCACTCATCAGGTATCTCCCCCTTCCTCCAGATCACCTTAAGTAGGTTCCACAATCTACGCAGCAGGAGAGGACACATCTTGTAGACCTTGTATGGTATCTTGTTTGGTCCTGGGGCTGATCCCGCTCTTGCCTTCCTCACAACTTCCTTCACCTCTAAGGACGTGGGCTCCTTACATTCCAGCGGGGATGTTGGGGGTGCCTCTGGGTCTAGTCTCGGGCAATCTCCTAGTGGTTTATCCCTATCTGGATCAGAGTGGACCTGTCTGAGGTGTTCTTCAATGTCTGCCATACTGCTTTCTAGTTGGCCAGACCTTTCTTTGTCAAGAAGTTGTTTGGAAATCTGTATGGGTTGCATACAAATTCTGCTCTCTTCTTCGCCTTCCTTCTTCTCGCTGTTCTCGCGTTCTCAGCCTTTCTTATAGTTTGTAGCTCTCTCCTGAGAATGTCTCGCAGTTCTTGGAGGCCCCTTCTCTCTTCTTGGCTTGCCTTCCTGTATGTTTTTGTTAGACTCCTGAGCTCTCCTCTTATCTGCTTCATACGACTCTGTCTCCTGTTGGGTGTGTGCTGGAGCTTTGGTCGACGTGCTTTCACTGTGCCAAACCTTTCCCTGCCCACCGTGTAGACTAGAGTTGTCATGCACTTTAGCTTTCTGTCTGCTGGCCCTTGCATGGCAGAGGTCAATATGACGTCTAGCTCCTTGTCAAAGTCGTTCCAGGCACGTTTGTCTGTAGGTTTCGGCCAGTCAATCAGTGGGCTCTGTTCACTTGGTGCCTCAACTGCTTCGGGCTGTGGTATGTTTTGTGATGGCTCAGTTTCTTCTTGGGACTTCAGTAGTTCCAGAAGCGGGTCTGTGTCCTCATCCATCTCGCCAGGTTGTGAAGAAACACTCTGTGTTGGGGCAGTAAACTGTTCAGCAGCGGAGAGGTCCCCAGTACTATGGGTTGAGTCCTGACTAGGATCCTCCTGCGTCTCACCAGGAATAACACCTGTGCGCTGTTGCTGCTCAGTTCTCCGACCACACGCAGTTCTGGCTTGGTGAATGCGTAGTCCCCTGAGGTTTTTGCAGACTTTACCACACTTACATCTAACAACTGTCGGTGTTCCAGTCAATGTCGTTTGAACTAGCCGTGTCGTTGCCGTTAAATCCGTCCTAACGAGTCTTTCTTCCGCCCTCCCTCTCGGAAGACTCTGAGGGTATTCTTCATTCTTCGAGTCTGTAGCTGTTGTATGTGGGTTGTCCTCTCACGAGAACTGCACTCAGGGTTGCTAGCCCATTGTGCCCCGGACCAGGCTGTTCCTGGGGGTCACCTGTCTCTCCAGGTGTCACCATACTATTCTTGGTTGTCATCTGGTCTTTCCCAAATGTCACCGGTTTCCAGGACAGTAAGTGAGTGAAATACAGTTCTGTACTGCTCATACCATCAACATCCTCAGCTGAGAACCGCCTTTCAACAAGTGTTTCGGCCCTTTAATCACAGGACACTTTCCAGGCGGCGGGCCCGCAGTGGTGATCAGTCACTACGTGTTGATGGAAGGCTTCCAGCTCCTCTCCTCTCTCTTCATCCACAACCAGCTGGATGCCCTTTCAGCTGTCAGGCTTAGTGTGCCCACTGCACGCTTTCTGTCTGCTCCCTTGATCCCCAAATCACTTAACATCTTCCACAGCGACTGGGCTGGGAACCCTCTGGCACCAATTTCCACCGGGTAGAGCCACACTCGCCATCCCTTCTGTTTGCACTGTTCTTGCAGATCAGAATACTTGGCTTTCTTCCTTTCATTAGCCTCTTCACAACGAGATTCCCAAGGAACAGTCAGTTCAACCATAACCAAACACTTGTCTTTGTTAGACCAGATAACAATGTCAGGTCTCAATGATGTCTGGATAATGTTTGGGAACACAAGTTTCTGTTTCAGGTCCACAGCCATTTCCCACTTATCAGATTCATCCAAGATGGAATTGGTAGGCTGCGATTGTTTGGGTGCCTTCTGTCCCTCCTTCACGAACTGAATCATACAAGGTTTCTGTCTGGTCCTTTTCTTGGTCCTCTCTCGTTCCAACTTGTCTGCGAGTTCTTGAAGAACACTGTCGTGTCTCCACCGGTAACGTCCTTGGGTGAGGAATGTGGTACACGAAGACAGAATGTGTTCCATGCTTCCCGTTTTGTCGCACAGATGGCACTTAGGGTTGTTTTGTAGACCCCATCTGTGAAGGTTGGAGGGTGACGGTAGCAGGTCATAGACTGATCTGAGCAAGAATGCGATCCTAAGTGGTTCGTATCTCCAGATATCTGCCCAGGTCAGTTTTCTGTCTGTAGTTGTCCACTTTGTCCATGCGCCTTGGGCACCCATGGCAACAGCTTTCGCTCTTCTTTCTTCTTCTGCTGCTGCTCTGACTTCATCTTGCACCATGCTCCTCCTTTCTGTATTTCCGGCAGAGCTCCATAGTGTAGTCTTGGAGTTGCCAAGCCCCTGTCTGCCTACTGCGATGATGCCGACTATGTCTTTGTGCTGGAGTCTTCTCTCAGCTTGTTCGACTGCTTGGCTTGCTGACCACTTTCTTCCTGTTCTAGTTTCAGTTCCAGCGTTGCGAATTGAACTATCCTGCGACTGCTTGAGCGTCATCACCAGTCGTGTCTTGGCAACTTTGAACTCCTCAACTAGGGATGATAGGGGGAGTTGTAGCTGGTTGGTTCGCCCATACAGTCCGATGCTGGTAAAGCTTGGTGGTACTCCCAGCCATCGGCGCAGGTGTCTGCTGATCGTTCGCTCCAAGCATTCCACTGCAGATGTAGTGATTTCATATAGCATCAGGGGCCACATCAATCTGGGCAGGAGACCATTCTGGAAGAGCCATGCCTTGAATTTTCCCGGTAAGCCAGATCGGTCTATCTGTTTCAAACCTTCTTGTAGTTGTGATCTGATGCGCCCTATGTTGGCTTTGTCACTAAGGCTGGCATCAAACCACTTGCCCAGGCACTTTATGGGACTGTCCATGATGGATGGTATGTCTTCACCTTGGACCTGGAGGTTGAATCGTCTAGTGACCAACCCGCGTTTGATGACCAAGCTTCTAGACTTATTGGGTTTGAACTTCATTCTAGCCCAAGTAGCTGCCTCTTCCAATGCTTTCAGTACCCATCTCGCTTGTATGTGAGTCTGGGTTGTCACTGTCAGGTCGTCCATGAAACCCCTGTTAGTCGGCAGGTGTAACCCTGTAGATGTCTTTGGCCCTCGCGTTTCTGTATTCGCAGGGTTGATTATGAGGTTCATGCCCATCACAAACAGGACAACAGAGATGGTACATCCAGTCACTATACCCTTTTCTAGTCTCTGCCAGGCTGTCATCTTGTCATCAACCATGAAGCGCAGTTTCATTCCACTGAAGTACCCGTTAATCATCCCTTGGATGTGCTCAGGGATGTGGTAGTACTTGAGAGCTGCTTCAATGAGCTTGTGAGGAATTGACCCGTAAGCATTTGCAAGGTCAAGCCACACCACCGTAAGGTCCCTGTTGTTCACTTTCGCTTCCCTGATGAGTTGGCTGATTGCACTGGTATGCTCCACACATCCAGAGAAGCCTGGAACTCCGCCCTTCTGAACTGATGTATCAACGTAACCATTTGTGGTAAGGTAGGTCGTCAGTCTTCTGGCTAGTATGGCGAAGAATATCTTGCCCTCTACGTTGAGCAGTGATATTGTCCTGAATTGGCTGATGTGTTTGGAGTTCTTCTCCTTGGGAGTAAATATGCCTTCTGCATGTTGCCACTCATCAGGTATCTTCCCCTTCCTCCAGATCACCTTAAGTAGGTTCCACAATCTACGCAGCAGGAGAGGACACATCTTGTAGACCTTGTATGGTATCTTGTTTGGTCCTGGGGCTGATCCCGCTCTTGCCTTCCTCACAACTTCCTTCACCTCTAAGGACGTGGGCTCCTTACATTCCAGCGGGGATGTTGGGGGTGCCTCTGGGTCTAGTCTCGGGCAATCTCCTAGTGGTTTATCCCTATCTGGATCAGAGTGGACCTGTCTGAGGTGTTCTTCAATGTCTGCCATACTGCTTTCTAGTTGGCCAGACCTTTCTTTGTCAAGAAGTTGTTTGGAAATCTGTATGGGTTGCATACAAATTCTGCTCTCTTCTTCGCCTTCCTTCTTCTCGCTGTTCTCGCGTTCTCAGCCTTTCTTATAGTTTGTAGCTCTCTCCTGAGAATGTCTCGCAGTTCTTGGAGGCCCCTTCTCTCTTCTTGGCTTGCCTTCCTGTATGTTTTTGTTAGACTCCTGAGCTCTCCTCTTATCTGCTTCATACGACTCTGTCTCCTGTTGGGTGTGTGCTGGAGCTTTGGTCGACGTGCTTTCACTGTGCCAAACCTTTCCCTGCCCACCGTGTAGACTAGAGTTGTCATGCACTTTAGCTTTCTGTCTGCTGGCCCTTGCATGGCAGAGGTCAATATGACGTCTAGCTCCTTGTCAAAGTCGTTCCAGGCACGTTTGTCTGTAGGTTTCGGCCAGTCAATCAGTGGGCTCTGTTCACTTGGTGCCTCAACTGCTTCGGGCTGTGGTATGTTTTGTGATGGCTCAGTTTCTTCTTGGGACTTCAGTAGTTCCAGAAGCGGGTCTGTGTCCTCATCCATCTCGCCAGGTTGTGAAGAAACACTCTGCGTTGGGCCAGTAAACTGTTCAGCAGCGGAGAGGTCCCCAGTACTATGGGTTGAGTCC
>CM037781.1:50086112-50104817 GCA_021229015.1 Solen grandis
CTACTGCTACTTATTACGGGGAGGGTCAAGAGTATATACTAAAAAAAAAACAAAAAAAAAAACAACATAATTTGCATTATTCTTTGGAGGGATACTAATCATTCATTTTAACTGAATTTGCTTGTTTTTACTGGCCAGATTGAGCAGGAGATTTTGGAAATTTACACCCTGCTTAAACACAAAGGTAAAGTCCCTGTAATGGTTCCGCTACATCTTGTACCACTTAACCTCTACCAAGATAACCAAGGTACCCTAATGAAACATTAGGACACCTTGGTTATGTCCGTAATAGGCCTAGAGGTCCGAAATGTAGTGGAACCATTACAAGGACTTTAGCTTAAAACAGAGGAACAGATAAGAAATGGTTTCAATTGAGTGATCGCTCCCTGTTTTTCTATTGAGTGAAAAATGGCTTTCATGAGTACTTTTGCTGCCAATATTTTAACCTTTTGAATGAAACTTTTTCTAATCTTAAAAAGGTGGCTCTGTCTACAATACCTGAGAATGGTATTTTTATATGCCACTGGAGGCAGTCGTATATTGGTGTCATCTTCTCCATCTGTCCGTCCATCTGTACGTCCATCCATACGTACGTCCATTTCTTGTGAACGCAACTCCTCCTTTGTTTCTGAATGAATCTTTTCAAAACTTGGTCAATGTCATTACTATAATGGGTAGATGTGCATGAAGTGGCGATTTTCCGGTTCATTGATTTTTACAAGATTTGTGTCCCTTGAAACTTAGTCTCCGTAGCTGATTGATATTGCAGCATAGTAAACGCAACTCCTCCTACATTTCTGAATTAATCTTTTCAAAACTTGGTCAATGTCATTACTATAATAGGTAAATGTGCATGAAGTGTTGATTTTCCAGTTCATTGATTTTTACAAGATTTGTGTCCCTTGAAACTTAGTCTCCGTAGCTGATTGATATTGCAGCATTGTGAACGCAACTCCCCCTACATTTCTGAATGAATCTTTTCAAAACTTGGTCAATGTCATTACTATAATAGGTAAATGTGCATGGTGTGTTGATTTTCAAGTTCATTGATTTCTATAAGATTTTTGTCCCTTGAAACTTAGTCTCTGTAGCTGATTGATATTGCAGCCATGTGAACGCAACTCCCCCTACGTTTCTGAATGAATCTTTTCAAAACTTGGTCAATGTCATTACTATAATGGGTAGATGTGCATTAAGTGGCAATTTTCCGGTTCATTAATTTTTGCGAGATTTTTGTCCCTTGAAACTTAGTCTCTTTAGCTGATTGATATTTCAGCCTTGTGAACGCCATTCCTTGTATGTTTCTGACCTTATCTTTCAAAATTGGGCAATGTCATTACTATACTGGGTAGATATGCACAAAGCAGGGATTTGATGTTCGTCAATATTTACAATAGTTTATGCCTTTCTAAACATGGTCTCTTGAAAACACAACTCAAGTTTTTATACAGGTAAAAGTGCATAAAGCAGAGATTTTCTGGTACAGTGATTTTTGCAAGAATCATGCGGAGAAAGAAAAAGGATTCATATTGATACTGCTATTTGACCTACTTTCATATTGGAAGCATTTTTAGGGTTTCATCTCTGTTCAGCTAAATTGATTGGTCTCACAGACTTCATTATGAGCTTATGCTTACAGAAATGTTAAAAGCAATAATTAAAAGGACCCTCTTGGTTTTTATATTTTGTGGCAGCGTATATTGTGGCAGCACTGGCACTCTTGTAGTTACTTGTAAGGGATGATTCCTACAAGGAACTAATTCACAAGACGAATGTGGCATTATTAAAAATAGAACAATATTTTTTTTTTTATGAAAAAAATATGTTTGCATGTGATAAATACTTTTTACTCTTAAAATGTGTTGGGTATAATTTATTTCTGTGTTGCATTTACGTGAAATAAAGATAACCAAACAAATATGATATAGCGCATTTTTAGCCAAGCCACTATTGATTTACTGGGATATGATCAACAATCCTGTTATGTCATCAAGGTGCACCAGAAGCTCTTAAGATTTTGAACATGCAAGCGTCAAATGATTAATGATTTTTAAGGCAATACATTCTGTAAAACATCGGCATCAGTGGAATTTGATGAGCAAAGAATTGAAAACAATGGAGTGAAGCCGTTTATTCATATGTTACTGGTACTCACAGAATTAAATTGTTTGGCATATTGGTGCATTTTATTTGCAAAAAATATGCAGATATGCAACATATCTGTTCCTCTGCACATTAAATCTTAAAATGTTATAGATTTAAATTTTGAAACTGACCTAAGTCAACCATGGTTATATAGCCATGGTAAACAATGGTCAACCATGGTCATGGTCAACATTTGGTACCAATGTTGGCTGTGGTTATCTGTGGCAGTGGTTGCCCTTCTCCAACTATAGGTCTAGATATATAGTTTAACCATGGCCAGCAATTTAGGTAACTATGATTCAACATCAGTTGAAATTTGGTCGGCGATGGTTCATTTTGAAGCTTTGTTTCCAACTTTCAATGACAATAATGGGTGATAATCTTTGATTCTGACACCATGTTATGTATAACAGGACATCAAGAAGTCTGACATAGCTTATTTCATTGTTCAAAACCAGAGTCAAATAAAACAGCTCGCATCATACATGAAATATAATATTTTTGTTAATATGTTTACATTAAACCAGGGAATATTTCCTGTAGTTTTATACAGAAGTTATTGTAAAGTCTAGAATCAGTTGAATCAATTGTTTGACAGTGCTCATTATGATTCACAGACCTTAATATTACTTAATATTTGTATATAAATAGATAAATATACCGTAAACACTAATGTATTGTGTGCACTCATGTATAGTGTGCATCCTGAGTTTGAGGTTCAAAACCTTGCATGGTAAAAATCTATTTCCCTTCTATAATGCGCACTCATTCTTCGTACATCGAGGAGGCTGCCATTTTGTTAGCCCGGGGTGTTTTGCGGGTATTCGATTGAACTACAGGTAACTAAAGTTCTACTGCTTCCACAAGTCAGACATGTGACGGTTATTATTCACACCTCTAGTATCCACTTTCAGCCTGCATTGTACGTTGATGTTCATTATGTCCAATAGTTTGAGTAATAGTCTTCAAATGTTGACACCTTGTTGTTTGTCTCAGGTCCTTCAAATTAGAATTTGAAGTTCACAATCATCTTTAACTGAACAGTTCTGTCCAAATTGGAACTAACTAGCTAGAATACCCTCAAAATGTACTAAAATTCAAAAATAATAAACTGTAAAATCTAACATAATGGCAGTCCTGGTTTGTCTCAGAAATTACGATGTGAATATTGCATTTGGTTTTATGTTGCCAATTAATTATTATGTAAAGTACAGTACTGAATGAGTTCTGGGTAATTCGCAGCAATAAAAGAAAATTATTATGACCGGAGAACAATTATTTCATAAGCATTTATTTCACAATTATATTGTAGAAATCACAAACCGACAACAATTTTCTGGCAAGTATATACGTCACAGCTTTACCACCGATTTAAAATATAAATACACTCATATAGACTTCGTCAGTCGCCAGTATGGCTTCTTAGTGGGTGGGGTAAAGTTTGGAAACACTACGAAAAAACTGAATTCTAGGTATGTGCGCACTCCTTCTTTGAAATCTAAATTGATGTCATAGAAATGCACGCAGTACATGAGTGTTTACGGTACTAGGTAATATTATAACCATGGTCTTTATTGGTGTGCCCATGGTTTCTTTCAATAACTAGTCCTAACCATTGTTATCAGTTAAGTCAACCATGGTCAGCCTGAATTTTTATAATTGACCATTCTAGATTCAATATAGTAGTCATTATAAATGTTCAGTTCATGAAAACCATTCTAACTACAGTTCAACCATACATTGTTTGGTGATCCTTATAAGCCTGGTGTGACCAGGGTCAAGCATGGTCAGCCATTGTCATTTTGAGTGTGTGTGTCATATCTAGGTTTGTTGAAACCTTAGTTTATTAGAGCCCAGGGGCTTAATATTAAAAAGGGAATATATGTTTCTTGAAAATGAAAACTCAGACTGACATTAAAATGGGAAATACGGTATGCTGAAAATGAACTCTAAGGCTGACATTTAAATGGAGATATACGGTATGCTGGAAATGGACTCTAAGGCTGACATTTAAATGGAGATATACGGTATGCTGAAAATGAACTCTCAGACTGACATTTAAATGGAGATATACAGTATGCTGAAAAATGAACTCTAAGGCTTACATTTAAATGGGGATTAACGGTATGCTGGAAATGGACTCTCAGCTGACATTTAAATGGAGATATACGGTATGCTGAAAATGAACTCTCAGACTGACATTTAAATGGAGATACGGTATGCTGAAAATGAAAACTCAGACTGACATTAAAATGGGAAATACAGTATGCTGAAAATGAACTCTCAGACTGACATTTAAATGAAGATATATGGTATGCTGAAAATGAAAACTCAGACTGACATTTAAATGGGGAAATACAGTATGCTGAAAATGAACTCTAAGGCTGACATTTAAATGGGGATATAGGGTATGCTGGAAATGGACTCTCAGGCTGACATTTAAATGGGGATATACGGTATGCTGGAAATGGACTCTCAGGCTGACATTTAAATGGGGATATACGGTATGCTGGAAATGGACTCTCAGACTGACATTTAAATGGGGATATACGGTATGCTGAAAATGAACTCTCAGACTGACATTTAAATGGAGATATACGGTATGCTGGAAATGGACTCTCAGGCTGACATTTAAATGGGGATATAGGGTATGCTGAAAATGAGCTCTCAGACTGACATTTAAATGGGGATATAGGGTATGCTGAAAATGAACTCTCAGACTGACATTTAAATGGGGATATAGGGTATGCTGAAAATGAACTCTCAGACTGACATTTAAATGGGGATATAGGGTATGCTGAAAATGAGCTCTCAGACTGACATTTAAATGGGGATATAGGGTATGCTGAAAATGAACTCTCAGACTGACATTTAAATGGAGATATAGGTATGCTGAAAATGAACTCTCAGACTGACATTTAAACAGGGATATAGGGTATGCTGAAAATGAACTCTCAGACTGACATTTAAATGGGGATATACGGTATGCTGAAAATGAACTCTCAGGTTGACATTAAATGGGGATATAGGGTATGCTGAAAATGAACTCTCAGACTGACATTTAAATGGGATATAGGGTATGCTGAAATGAACTCTCAGACTGACATTTAAATGGGGATATACAGTATGCTGAAAATGAACTCTCAGACTGACATGTAAATGGAGATATACGGTATGCTGAAAATGACTCTCAGACTGACATTTAAATGGGGATATACGGTATGCTGAAAAATGAACTCTCAGACTGACATTTAAATGGAGATATACGGTATGTTGAAAATGAACTCTCAGACTGACATTTAAACGGGGATATACGTATGCTGAAAATGAACTCTCAGACTGACATTTAAAATGGGGATATACGGTATGCTGAAATAGACTCTCAGACTGACATTTATATGGGATATACAGTATGCTGAAAATGAACTCTCAGACTGACATTTAAATGGGGATATAGGTATGCTGAAAATGAACTCTCAGACTGACATTTAAATGGGGATATATGGTATGCTGAAAATGAACTCTCAACTGACATTTAAATGAAGATATATGGTATGCTGCAATGAACTCTCAGACTGACATCTAAATGGAGATATACCGTATGCTGAAAATGAACTCTCAGGCTGACCTTTAAATGAGGATATACGGTATGCTGAAAATGAACTCTCAGACTGACATTTAAATGGAATATTGGTATGCTGAAAATGAACTCTCCAGCTGACATTTTAAATGGGGGTATATGGTATGCTGAAAATGAACTCTCAGGCTGACATTTAAATGGGATAGTAGGTATACTGAAAATGAACTCTCAGACAGACATTTAAACGGGGATATAGGGTATGCTGAAAATGAACTCTCAGGCTGACATTTAAATGGGGATATACGGTATGCTGAAAATGAATCTCAAACTGACATTTAAATGGAGATATACGGTATGCTAAAATAAAACTCTCAGATGACATTTAAATGGGGATATACGGTATGCTGAAAATGAACTCTCAGACTGACATGTAAATGGAGAATACGTATGCTGAAAATGAACTCTGACTAAAATTTAAATGGGGATATACGGTATGCTGAAAAGAACTCTCAGACTGACATTTAAATGGAGATATACAGTATGCCAAAAAATGAACTCTCAGGCTGATATTTAAATGGGGATTATGGAAATGCTAAAAATGAACTCTCAGACTGACATTTAAATGAAGATTACTGTATGCCGAAAGTGAACTCTCAGACTGACATTTAAATGGGATATACGGTATGCTGAAAATGAACTTAGACTGACATTTAAATGGAGATAACGGTATGCTGAAAATGAACTCTCGATGACTTTTAAATGGGATAAACGGTATGCTGAAAATGGACTCTAGACTGAATTTAATTGGGATAAACGGTATGCTGAAATGAACTTCAGGTGACAGGATTCAAACATAAAGGAACCCTATCATTGTGAAGTTAAATAATGAATGCTGTTATTTGTTTTTTTTCCAAGTAGAGTAAATTAATAAGAATAATGATGCTTCGTGTTTTGCGTTATAATCCCATTCAGCTTACAGCATGGGTTTTAATGTGTTTCTTCACTGGGAAAAAAAACCTTCCCTGTCTAGACTTAAACTTCCACCTTTACATTTTTTATTGTCCCATTGTTGTATTTCATTATAATCCTTCCATGTTTAAAAATATTATTTAAAGTAAAATCTTTTACGAACATTCATGTTAGAACAACTTTAACATAATTTCTCAAATTATTACTTTCAGCTTCACGTTTTTCGTGTATCTTTATAGATATGAAATGACCCTGATGTGCCATAGTCACAGTTAAACAGAAAAAGTCATTGAATTTTTCAGTGAATTATTGCTGTAGCCATTTGTTACTGTTTTTGTGACCATTGCGACCAAGATCAGCCTGCATCCAGCAGTCTGATAAAGGTCTGCGCTTTTTTGCTATTCGTTTACAAAATTTTCAGAAATTCCCACACATCAACTAATGGTACAGCCCCAAAAATGAAGAAAGGACAAGTCCAGTTAAGAATTTTAGCGTGGTAAAGATTAAGAAAAAAAATGTCAAAACCACAGAAATGTCACATTGAAAAAAAAAAAAATTCCTTGTCGCCATAACAGCCATGACTGTCTTCTCTGGTAACAGAATGGAATCATCTTGCCAGCCTGTATCAAATCTAATCTTGTTCCCCCCAATTCATCATTCAGTGCACCTGGGTAAAAAAAGTCTGTCAGTAATATATTTCAATCATCTCGAGGGATTCCAGTAAAACCTTGAAAATGTAATGATAAAGCAGAGGCCTATAAATTTCCAATATTGGTGGGAGATCTGTGCAAGCGATTCTGTAGAGCACTTGCCCCTTTTAAATGATGACCCGGGTTCGGTCCAGGTCTAGTGTAAAACTTTTTATTGGTTACATTTTGCATCAAATGAGGCCGTAATTTGGGAAAATTCTCCCGTAACTGCCCTTGGGTTCATCAAGAACATGCACTTTTTTCTTTGATTCATGACAACTTGCAAATCTGTTTAACTGTTTGTAGTGAATAATGTTTAGAACATACGACTCAGGGAGCAGGGGTTGTGGGCTCGATCCTTGACCGCAACATACCAAATTCGTTATAAATGGTTCTGGTAGCTCCCTGCTTTGTAGGAGCATACTAGAACTAGTTTTCCAAGTGTCAGGATGATGAGATTGGGTGGGGGTATCATGTCACATTTCTATGGTGTTATCTGCAGTTTGGCAGCACTAATCTGTCTCAAGTTGACTAGAATCTCCAAAGTACTGAAATTCTGTCATAGGATGTGAAATCAACAAACAAATAATTCTGCTTGGGAAATTGCCAGCATTCCCAATCAGAGATAGGGTGTATGAAAATTTCAGTGACGAAAAACTTTCTGTCATAGGTCAAAAATATGTCTGGGAAATTTATACAAAAATAAATGTGCATTTATTTGGCTATCAACTTTGTTTACAAAAATTTTTTTTTTAAAATCGAATGATGTAAAGTGAGATTCCATCTTTTTATAACTGTCCTGTAAAAAATGGCTTAAATTTTTGGGCACAAAATTGGGGGTTTAAAGGGGAAAAAAAATATTTTGTCATGACAGGTTCCCCCCAAAAATCCCAAAAAAAATTTTGTAAAAAAAAGACCACCAAAAACAAACCAAACTTTTTTCCCAAAAAAAGGTCGTCCCCAAATTTTATGGGGGAAAATTGACATAGAAAAAAGGGGGGAAAAATTTGTGATTTAAAAAAATGACGCTAAGACCTTTGAGTTTCAAAACCCCCTTAAAAAAAAAAAAAAGTCAGATTTTCCCCTAAAAAAATTTAGTGGGAAAAAACCCCTTGTTTTGCTTTTTCATAAGTAAAAACCCCATTTGGGGAAATGTCCCAAATTTGGGGTGAGCTGACCTTAACAAGGGTTTTTAGATTGGTTGGTTTTGCTCACTTTTTAAAACCCCCACAAAAGAAGTTTTTAGAGGGGGGATAAGGGAGTCGGTCTGTTGGTTTTTCGGGCTTCCCGTCCATCCCAAAAATTGTGAAATGAATATTTTACATTTTTAACCCAAAGGTTTAAATATTGTGTGTGCTTTGAAAAAGGGAAAAGGGGCGTAAAAAATTTTATTTGGTTATCTCAAGGATTACAGAGTTTTTGCCCCCCGATTTTTTCTTTTAAAAAACTTGTAATGCCCAAATATTCTACATTTTTTAACCAATTTGGTGGGGAAAATTTTTTGTGTGCTTTTTAAATTAAAATGGAGGGTGCATACCCTAAATTTCCCCCTTTAGTTATCTCAAAGGGTTTTAAAAGTTATTGCCCCCGATTTTACTCTTTTTACCTTTTGACACGACCTACTTCTACATTTCCCTTTAAATGATTTTGGGTTTAAAATTTTTTTGTGCTTGATAACAGGGGGAAGGGGCATGGGCAAATTTCTCTTTAGTTTTCTCAAAAGGTTTCAGATTTTTGCCCCCTGATTCCAAATTTTTAAAAAATTTTGATGCAAAAAAAATTCTACATTTCAAAACCCAAATTTTTGGTTCAAAATTTTTTGGTGCATTTTAACAGGTGGGATTTCATGACATAATTTCCCCTTTAGTTATCTCAAAGGGGGCGGTTTTTGCCCCCGTTCGACTTTTTATTTGGGGATTTCAAACTACTTTAATTTCTTAAAACCCATTTGGTTCAAATTTTTTTGGGGGATTTTAAAAAGGGGGGAGATTTATGACAAAATTTTACTTGGTTTCCCCAAGGATTCAGAGTTTTTTTCCCCCATTTAAATTTTTAAAAACTTTTGATGCAAAACTTCACATTTTAAAAACCCTTTTGTTCAAATTTTGGTGTGCATTGATAATCAGGTGGGGAGGTGCTGACTAAAAACACTGAATTTTCCCCTTGATTTCTCAAGGGTTTCAGAGTTTTTTCCCCCGGGTTCGACCTTTTATCTTTTGGGCGGAAAATTTCCAAAAAATTTTTTTTCCCTTTTTTGGCTAAAAATTTTGGTTTGCATTTATAAACAATGGAGGGGGCGGTTTTCATTTAGTTGTCTCAAAAAATTTCAGAGTTATTACCCCTTATTTTATCAAAAAAATCTTGTGCCCCGAAATTTAAAATTTCAAAAAAAATTTAATTTTTAAATTTTTTTTTGGGGGTTGATAACCCCCGGGTAGTTGCATGACAAAATTTTATTTGGTTTTTTTTTAAGGGTGGCAAGTTTTTGCCCTGGGGCCCCTTTTTGAGTTAAATTTCCCCTTTTTTTTAAACCCTTTTATTTTTCAGAACATAGCTTTAAAATTATCCCAAAGGGTTTGACTTGAAAATTTAAAAAATAAACAATGGCGACTAGGAAAAGTCGTAAACCAAAACTGTAACCCCCCGGTCCCCTTTTTTAATTTTCTCCCTTAATTGTTGGTTTTTTTTTTTTTGTCCCGAACTAAACCCAAAATTTTTTCAATCGGTATTTTTTGAAATCAAAAAGTAAAAGTGGGACTAGGGAAGTAACCCCTGTCCAAGAACCCGTAACCTACCTTCCCTTTTTTTAAATTTTTTTTCCCCTTTTTTGTTTGGGGGTTTTTTTTTTTTTTTCCCGAAAAAACTCGAAAATTTTCAATCATGGGATTTACTTTTTTCTCAAAATGTAAAAAAGATGGGGACAGGAGAAAATACAGTGCCAAGAACGTAACTTCACTTTTTAAAATATTTCCAAAAAAAACCTAAAGCCCCATCCCCTTTAAATAAAAAAATTTACATACTGATTACCTTCTTCAAAACTTATCTATGTAACAGGGGGTTTTAAAAAGTGCTCCTCTTTTTTGTTCCCGGGGGGCTCCGTATCAAAGAATTTTTTTAGGGAGAATCCCTTTATGTTCTTAAATTTCGCTGGATGTAATATGTGTAAAATTTTATGACTATTAATATGCCCTTTTCCCGAATGAAAATTTTTGACCCCCGAAATTTGACTAGAATTTTTGAAACTGGATGTTAACCCCCCATTTTTTTTTCGGAAAACAAAACAAACATACAGATTTCTTAGCCCCTTTATCAATGTTTCAATTAGCCAATACTGTAAACAAAAAGATTTGCTTAATATCAACCTGTTTAACAGAGATATAAAAAAATCCCCAAAAAAATTGGGGTTTTTTTTTCCCCAGCAAAAAAATAGGTATTGGAAATTTGGGGGCAAAATCTGGCTAGACAATTAAATATTGGACCCCTGCAGACCTCGCAGACAAATTTCCCCCAAAAAACAAACCGAGATTTTAAAGAACACACATATTTAGTTATAAATAAAAAAAAAAAGTACACATTTTCGATGTTTTAATAAGCAAAATTTTTCACATTTCACATTATTCGGTCCCTGATTGTACAGTTACTTTGGTAATTTGCTCTTTACCTTTTTCAAATTTTCCCCCCAAAAAACTTTTACATTTTTTGGGGGGAGGTAATGAACCGGTTTTAAAATTCCCAAAAAACGGAATTTTTACTCAAAGTTTTTTTTTCTTGAAATTGCGTTTTCATAGGTGAAACAGTTTGATTTCTTATACATAAATTTTTGCCTGCGAAGGTGCAAAGAATTTGAAATTTTGATCATAAATGACAGAGAAGGCATTTTTAATAGGGTATGAATGTGGTCAATTGGTAGAGTATCCCCCTTTTATCATAATAGTGAAATATGACCCAACTTTTGTGCGGACCTCTTTGCCTGTAGATTTCCCACTCGATCCGGCCCCAAAACAGCACTTCAGTTTTCATGATTATCCCTTTGGAGTTTCCTGCTTTAAGACTTTGGTTTTGCAATCTCATTAAAGCCTTTTAAAAAAATAATGGTCCAAGTGAAGTGTAGATGGAGGTTTTCACAAGGTAAGGCCCTGTTCATTCAGCCTTATGGCGCCGAACACCGGGTTTTTTTTGACCAACTTTATTGAGAAAATCATACGTTTGTACATTCTCAATGATCCTTATAAAAATTCGCAATGCCGTAGGGGTTTTGAATGTCGCAAAAAAAGTTTTTCGACTTGCCATTTTCTTATGATTTTCTTGCGATTATGGGTCCCAAGGCTGTGCAGTCCGTGACAAAGGTCAATCAGAGTACGATTTCTGGTAGGGGTGTGTCAGTCCTTAATGCGTTTAACTTGCGCTACCATATGCAACCGCATGAACACCTTGCAAAATACCCCCCCGTTTGTTGCAAAGCTGTAATAAAACTGTTGGAAACGATGACAATCGCACGAATTTGCACGCCACTTACAGAAGCCCGTGCATTTTGTTTTCCATGCTAAATGTGAACCCTGTGCAACCCTGAGTCACGGGAAGGAGGCCCGCGACCGGGGGGACTGTTTGGGTATGTTGGGAATTTTTCTAAGCCGCTGGGGCTGCGGAATCATTCAAACAAAATATCTCAGCTGATTCAAGAGGGGCCCAGCAACAAAAAACTGTGAGCTTACAGTTTGTTGACATGTATTCTTCCCCAAAGGTTTAAAGGGTACAAATGCACAGTTGCAGTTGTAAAATATTGTAAAATTTTATGGCATTCTCCCCTAGAAACAATTGATACGGTTAATAACTTCTGCTTTTAGCTTATAATGCTTAATACGCCATGTAAAAAATTTAAAAAAAAAGCAGGGACACTTTTTCAATGAACTATTTTTAGGTACTAATTTTGTATGGTTTTCTTTTTTGAGGAGGAACCAAATAATTTCTAAAAAAGGTGAAATAACAAAAAATAAACGGGTATTTAAAAAGTTAGCTTTTAATCAATATGCTTTCTCAATTTAGTCTTTTTCAGTGGTACTTGGGGTTTATAGAGGTGTCATGCTTAAAGCTTTCCCCATATAGGACACCATGAAAAAACTATGCGACACATAAAACCAAACAGCCGCGAGTATCGCAGGTGATAGGGTTTTTGCTGTTTTGCTCCTCAGTGGTCGGAAATGAGGATTTTGTAATTAATTTGGTAAGGTTTAACTGTGGTTTTTTTTACAGATAGGCTTTATGTGGTCCTACAGTGGTGCTAACGTACGTTGTCAAAAAAACGATTGGAAACGATAGAAATACGGCGATATCGATATGCATGTGCCATAGCAGGTTGATTAACCTTTTCAAATTTGTTTTCGAGCGAATGTATGCATTCTTTGTCTGTCCATAGATTTCACTCGTAAACGTTATCGATATAGAACAGGATAAGCACGGTAAAAATGGGATTTTTTACAACTGTATACAACTAGATTTTACAATAAATTTAAAAATATGAAAATATCAACTAAGCTTTTAACAATATTTATTACAAAGCCATGTTTTCATCTGAATAAACAGCGGAAATAACAAAACGGGAAACAGGAAATGGTACAAACAAAATTGCGGTTCCTCTAGAAAATGTTACGGACTCTGTTGTCTCCGTCAATAACAACCTAAGCACGTGTAATGAAAAACTGATTTTTTTCCTAATGAGGACTCATAAAAAAATTAATTAATTATGCTTTGTTATTATGTGTTTTGATATTAATCACATTAAAAACAAAACAAATGATACCAGTAATCATCTAATATCTAGTACGCTGTCATTTGTGCTAATTAAAACAATATCTTCGGGCATTTTTCAAACTTTGCATTTAACCATCAAACATAAAATTAATATACAATTATTGGATGTATCAAATATCAAAAGAACGCGAGTGAGTGTTGGAGAATAGCACCGTATCTGTTTTCTTATTAGAATATTCGTATATATTACAAGTAGGTAACTGTCATAGGTATAGATTTAATATAAATATGTTTTCATATACTTTAACCAGAAGCTCGGAAAATCTGCTATTGTTTTAAAAAGCCCTAAGCCCGAAGAATTGTTGTTGGAAATTGACCTTGGTAATTAACAATTAAAATACATGTACATTAACATTGGTCGAAAAGCTATCTTTATCGAAAAGATGCCATGATGAAGAGGCCGCCGTTTAAACCGGGTAATCGTGAGAAATGTCATACGCTGCCATGCGCATTACAGTTTAATATGATTCGTTTCGTTAATCGAGTACAAGAATAAAATAGTTTGCCAAATCGGTTATATCTCATTTTGACTACACCCAGTTCATCTACATGTATAAAGTTATTTCACAACCTTTCCAGACATGTTTCCAGATTGTCTAACACATGCATTGCTACATGTAAAGGAATATAACTAATTGTCTCTATTAAGTAGGGAAATATCATCATGTGTTGGGCTTTCAAATTTTGTAATGGTATCCATGTTTTTGACCAAGTATTATTGTAAAATTATTTTAAATGTAAAGTATTTAATATTTTATTAAATATTTATATATATACATTTATTTTGTGTCATATGTATCATCCCAGCACTAATTCACTGTGTCTTCCGCTAAATATGCAAATTCTCTCTCTCTCATCTCTCTCTCTCTCTCTCATCCTATATTTGAGCTAATGGTCATTAATGTTATCATGTATGTGGTTTCGAGACACATTTTAATTTGTCAGAGATTTTTGATTTGTAGACACAATGGGTTTCAATCGGAAGAACTAATTAAAAAAAAAAAAAGTCTATTTAAAATCTGTGTATTTTACTCGCCGTTTAACAATCAAAATTTTTCAAAGAATACCCTATGATTCGCTCATTTGTGATATAAAAATAGTCCATAAGTCACAACATGTGTGCCCGCACACTCCCTTACAAATGTATTTTTGATCATGTATCATCATTATCATCATCATCATCATGTACATTTAAGATTTTTTTTCTCTCTTCGAAAATATATTCTGTGCCTCATACCTAGATTGGAAAACATGTTTTATTATTATTATTATTCTATGATAATGGTGTGTTTAAAACAGAATTTCAAATTATTGCTAAAAAATTGTAATCTTTTAGTACCGGAAATAACATTCACTCTGTGTACATGTCAAAAGTCTTCTCCTCCTGGGGGTGGTATACCGGCAGCGGCCAGTCATAAAGGTGGACATATCCAGTCAAAATAAACACATGCTGTGCCTGCTGGTAAGAACTTATGGCACGCCTCCGGTATTGCGAAACACACTTTTTTCACTTAATTATACATAAAAGATTAGGGATATGCAAGAAAATGTTCTAAACCTATTATATCTCTAGCAAACTGTAATAATATGGAAATGAGATCTTTAGCGAACTGTAGTAATATGGAAACAAGATCATTTTCTTTTAACTATTATCATGTCAGTAAACTCTGTTTATCACGGAATAAAATACATCAGTTATTTATAACAAATCTTCCATTCCCATGTAGGTTTTATGTTTATTTTTCTATTGTTATGGCTTGCAATAATTCCTGGTTTATCATATTAAAATATAAAGACATAGCAGTGAAGCATATCACGAAAATGTGGTCCCGTTTTATCATTGTTTTTTTTCCATATGAAAGAGACAGTTGTTGGTATACAATTAAGTTCGGTGTGATAACCATGCAAATTTCGCAAAAAGAAAAATGCTCTTCGAAATATACGTGTCCGAGGTATAGCACCGATATACTGTAAACATGTTCCTGTGTAGAACTAGTACTTAGAGCTCCGTGTTCTCAAAGCAATACCGATGCACCTTGTACACATCATATACGTATTAGGATTTACGCGATCATCGGAAAAAATGCTCCGGTTTGGATTTTCAGTCTCCACCTACCTGAATATTGATTATCTCTGTACTGATGAAAAAGGGGGAAAAAAGAAACATAATTTGCACTCATTCATCCAATTTTTTTGGAAGTGTGTGTGCGCGCGCGTGTGCGTAATGAAAGAGAGATAGAGAGAACCTAAATAAAATAGGAAGTAATTAAATAAATAAACTATATTCGTAAATTACAATTATCTTTTGTTCACAAATTCATTAAATAATAAAGAAAAATGGGCATTCGAGTAAATACAGCAGTGAAAATGTCCCGGGAAATAAATAATTACACGAAAGCAACATTTCGGACGATCTTGCAAAAGTAGTAAGTTTTAATTTTTTATTTTTTTGACGGGTTTAATAAAGCAAACTTTGATAAAAACATATCGAAATTCAAAATTTTTTAAAATTTTTCCCTTTAATACGATATAGTCACGAAGCTATTTTAAAGGTATTTTTTGGTCTCGATATGTATTTCACACGGCATCAAATTATAAAATCGCAGGCGTCTGCCCCTAAAAGTCACGGGGCCATAACACTGTATAAAATAAAAAAGTAAAAAAATAAACTATTGCAATTGGTAAAATAAAAAAAAATGTACTGAAAATGTAAATTTAAGACAACCATTAATAAACTTAAGCAAAAATTAAATTTTAAAAAGACACAAGATTAATTATTTCGAAAATCGATGGTGCCCGTAACTTAAACTGCCCAAAAAACCACTGGGGGTTCAATTTAATACGTTAGGGGGGATTTGATATAAAATTTAATGATATACTTGCCTACGATGCGATGCGATAAAATCCCTTTATTTATGCCTAAAAATTAAAAGCGTAAATACGTTCCATACTTTACATGCGTTTTGAGTAAAAAATTTCGTTACATACGATGCAATACGAACGAATACGCTTTTTTTTGAAAACTAAAACGTTAGACCACGTCTTTGCATCAAAATGAGTCTTATGAGGAAAGGGTTAAGTAGTGGCCCCCCTAATGCATAAAATTTTTGAAAATCGGGTTTCTTTGGTTTTTTTTCTTTTCTTTACATTTACAAAAAGCTTTTTTGGTGAAATGGGGAATTTCTTACCACAGTTGTAAAAGTTTTGTCTTGTCGGGGGACCAAAATTTTGGAATCTCAACCCGGGTCGAGGCAAAATCCCCCCCCCTTTCAACAATTCCGTTCCGTACCCCCCCCCCCCCAAAAAAAAACAAAACCGAAAAAAAACAAAAAAAAAAAATAACATTGATATTTTCAATCAACATACCCTGAATCATTTGCAGTGTAAAAATAGATCTTTTATTATATTTGCATCCTTTTTGGCATAAAAGATTTTTCTGCAATATTTCCCTCACGAAATCAAAGTTTGTTTCCCGGAAGTGCATGTATATGGGTTGTATATGACTCAACGAATATAAATTTGTTGAAACAGTCGTTTTTGGTTCTAAGGAGAAAAAACATTTTGATTACCTTTGTATTGTCATTAATTACCCCCCTTTTAAAAGTCCCCGGGTTTTACAGTTTGCAACAAGAAATGGTCCATTATTAGGGCATAATAATTAACGGCAAAAGTCCAAAAACCCCTAATTCAAACCTCAAAACCATTTATCTTTAATGCCCAAAAATGACCAGACGGGGGTCCCTGCCGACCCCCACTGACACCGCCCCAAGGCACACCGGAAATTCAAAAATAGGTCAAATTTTTTTTGTAAGAAACTATTTGAACCCCTTTGGCCCATTTGAAAGTTTTAGACGAGGATTATGGATTTTTTTTTGACCGATTTTTTTTGGTACTTTTTGAAAACAAAACCGTCGTTGAGATCAAAATCTCAAAACCGTAAAAAAAACGTTTTTTGGATCCTTGGGCTATTTACCCTTTATTGAAAAAGCTTTTGCAAATTGTTGGGAAAAAGTAAAAAAAATGCTTTAAAAACGATTTCTAGATTTTCTTCCCTCCATAGACTTTTTTTTTTTTTTTTTTTAATTTTGTAGAAATAAGTTTGAGAAATTCAAAAATGCAAAGAAAATAAGGGGTCACCGAACTCGTTTTTGAGATATAGCTCAATTTCATAGAAAGGTGTAGATGTCATTTCTGGAACTGATTCAGCATCAAATACAGTACATACTGGTATGTACTAAATGTTGGATAAAAAGACAAAACATAACTGAGTGCATTTTTTTTTCACCTATAAATTTTAAAATGATATTTATTTCATTGATAATAAATGCTTTATACAGTGTCTGTGATGGTATCTAGAATCAAAACTACATTTTATAGTTGCTGGCTAGTGTGAAAAATAGTCCCACAATTTCAACAAAATACAACAACTTTTCACACTAAATCTTCAATTACAAAAAAACTGTTACATAGAAATTTCCCAAATTTATATATATCATAGAATAATATCTCCTGATGACATACGCATGTAAAAAACAATGGGTCACCGAGTTAGTTTCTTCACAAAATTACAGTATGTGAACCACGTCATTTGATAAAATATTAAAAAAGGTGGCATTATCAGTAACCATCATAATGTAACTGGTATTGTTTTCTTATTTACAGTATTTTATCAATAATAGTTTAAAATCATTTTTAAAAAGATATACTAGATCTATAAATACCAAAGGATCACAAAATGAGATGCTCTCTGTGTCCTTGACCTTGTTTTTAAAGCTCAACACGTGACAATTGAAAAATGTCAATTTTTGCAAATTTTGACACATTATAGTTAATATCTGTAGAAATGCCACATGCAAAATTAAACCATGATATTTATTTATTAATTATTTCTATGAAGAATTTGTAATATTTAGAACCACTTTCTAAAATTTCATAAATACAGCATAAATTTGGATGTGGGCTGCTTTAAAAATACACATTCTTTGGTTTCAAACTATAAACTACTTCAGTTCATTCAGATAACATAATGATAATTAAACATGATATATCATTATTGCATACAGTGGATTTTAAAAATGTGCTTTACACAGAAATATTAAAGATATGACCTGACTTGACTTGACTATTTGAATTTACCGTCGCTGCGACAGTATTTCAGTCATATAGCGACGTACAGCTAATTACAGGTGGAGGAAGACCCCGAATGCACGGAGGCATTCAGGTAGAACCATGCCACTGGAGTTCAAACTTGACGACTGACATCCAACATTAACTTCCTTCGTTCTTTCAATGGTCAATTTCTTTGCAAACTTGCCGCGAAGACGAAAAATTTGGGACATTTTGCAGTTTGGATTTACTGATTTGTGTTTTGATTTTCTGTGCAACAACCTCCTATTAGGAGAGTCGATTATCTCCCTGTGCGCATTTTGGTTGCGCAAAACTAAATCCCGAAATCGTCTTTAAAATATCAAATTTCTAATTTTTTTTTCTTGAATTAATTTTTATAATAACTTA
>CM037781.1:50104917-50154917 GCA_021229015.1 Solen grandis
GCATCAAAATGAGTCTATATGAGGGAAAGGGTTAAGTAAATGAAATACCATGTGGATGAACAATATATGTAAAGAAATACAAAATTCTAAAGTCTGTCAAAAGCTGCAGAATTTGACATAATCCTGCGTTTAACTGCAGAATATGCAGTTAATCTATGAAATTTAAGTGGAATTTTCTAGTAGGATTCCATAGAATAGATATTTATCATAGCTGAAAATGATAAATTACCTTTAGTAATTATTTAAAAGTATTCTAAAATGAAAACATATTTAAGAGAAATACTTGTATAAGATATTTCTACCTAGAAAAAAAAAGATAGTATATGAGTAAGAGATATTAACTTGAAAAAAACTACTTATGAAGATAAATAATTGTTTAATATGAATAAGAATCAGTATTTAAATAAATTGGAAGTAGAATAACAATGTCTTGACTCTAAGCAAATCATTAATCATTTTACTCTGGAATGATAAAAATTGCATTCAATTTGATAATGACTATCTAAATAGTAAGATAACCTCAATAAAAGGACGCCCTTAGTACTAGGACCACCTATATAAAGACCATTTTGTCTCTATTTCATCTCAAACACTGTTACTGTATCTGAATTCCCTGCCACAAACAGCCTCCTGTTGCTGCAGTCAAAACTCAGGGTCTTAATATTCTGTACACCAGTAGACTGTGGTACCACCTCCCCCAGGGGCTGTCCCCTCTCTGTCACCTGGACCACATTTCCAGATTTATACCCCCCTACAAACACACTGCCACAGCTGTCCACACATACTGACCAACAATCATCCAGACCCAGACCTTTGTACCTGAATATCTCCTGACCTGACATGTCTACACCTACCAGACCATGTGTCTCATCAGCAATATAGAAAGCATCTCCTGACTGACTGAATGTGATGTTACGTTTGGTTGACAGTCTAAGACTTCCTGATTTAATCAGTGAACCTGACAGTGTGTAGAACAGTACATCATCTCTCCAGTTGGACACACAGAGCTTGTTGTCCCAGTAGGAGATACCATAGCAGTCATGATTCAGCTTGATGGATCTAGTGACCGGACATTTTGTGAGGACCAAGGGATACAAACTGTATTGTTTCGTACAGACATACTGCTGCCTCCTGCTGACTGATACAACACACACCACAAGGGTAGGTAGGTAGATCACAGTGGTCTGTGACTGTGAAGGTGGTGGTGTTCAGGAGCTTCAGCTTCTTGTTGAAGTGATCTGACAGTAGGAGGGAGCCATCAGGCAGGAGACAGGAACTCATAATACTACATTTATAACTGTCCTCCTTTATCCTGATATTGATGTCTTGTTTCTGTCCAGCCTTGTACAGTGTTGGTGACTGAGTTGAGGGAACCACAGACGGATGTTTTATGTTTTGCTTTTCCTCCCCTGGTAATGGTGACCCAAGTGTTTGAAGACCTGCTAAGTACTGTTCAATCTGTCTGTCAGATTGAAACTGAGGAGACTGGTGCTGTGTGATTTCTTGTACTTCTTGAACAAGTTGATCAGCAACAGTTATGATTTTCTGGCTTTTTTTAATGTTGACAAATAACTGGGCTGTATTTTCATCATGGCTGTCAAGTTGACTGCGATATTTCTGGACATCTGTCATCACCTCCTGACAGTTGCTGGTGTTCTGTTGAAGTTTTTCCTCCTCTTCCTTAAATTTATTTACCAATATTTTCTTTTCTGCATCCCCCAGATTTTTAATAATGACCATCAGTGTCTCTACATATGAGTCTACAGCTGCCAACTGTTTCTCCCTCTCTGTCTGCAATATTTCTGCCTGTCTGTCCCTCAGCCTCCCTCCCTCTGTAATCCTGTCCCTCACTCTGTCTAGCCTCGCCTTTGCTTGCTGTAACTCCTCCTCCTTGAAAAGCTGTCCCACTTTATTTGGAATGTACAGAACTGTCTGACATGGCCTGTTTGGATTTGGAAAATATTGATCATGATTATGTGGTTAGTAAAAGATACTCAGTCTGTTGAATAAACAGTTTGATAATAAATCATTGCATTTTATTAAAATCAAAATAGTAAATAAATTTAGATTAAAAAAAAAATATAATTCACAGTTAAACCTATGTTAGGAACCACCTGCATTAAACAGTCTAATTTATTTTGTATCTAACTTCCATTTAACAAGCACCTGCTTTAAAGAGTCCAAATAATTTTATATTGTGACCTCCATGTAGCAACCACCTGCTTTAAACAGTAATTTGTTTTACATTTAATCTCCATTTAAGAGCCAGCTGGTCTAAGCAGCCACTTTCTCTTGTTTCCATGACTGGCTATTAACTTTATATGAATTTGATTGTATATATGAAAAACAAAGCTAGAGCATGTTTAAAGTCTTTCTAATGAAATACAGATCTTTGTCAAATATATATGAAAATTGGTAAAGTGGCTTATGGACAGATTCAGGTAACTCAGTGTCACAATGCTAAGTACTGGTCAGTGTGACTTGCACTTAAGATTAACACCTGGCATATGATGTTTGCACCCTGCCTGTGTCTTTCTGCTGTCTCTTCATACTGTGAACTGGACACTCATTTATTATAATTATGGAAGGCTGACCATGAAACTCTTTTAAGTCCATTTAGAAATAGAAGGAGATGGAACAGTTTTGAAGTCAACCCTCGTTATGGTTGAGCAGGTCCAAATAAACACAAAAAATCTTATCCAATAAAATTATATACTGATTATAATATACTGGATGATAAAAAAAACATGTTGTCAGGGATATTTTATTTTCCAGAAAATATTTAATGTTATGCCCTGCCAACTGCGTTGCAGGGTATAAAGATTTTTAGCGCACCTGAGCACTTGTGCTCAGGATGAGATTTTTTGACCTACTTTTGTCTGTCGTACGTCATTCAGTCGTCAACAATTGCTTTTGAACACTCTAGAGGCCACAGTTTTGGCCCAATCTTCATGAAAATTGGTCAGGGTGTTTGTCTACTTGATATCTTGGATGAGTTCGAAATTGGGTCCCATGGGGTCAAAAAAGGTCACCAGGTCAAATCTTAAGAAAAAACAGTATTAGCCCAATCTTCATAAAATTTGATCAGGATGTATGTCTACATTGATAACTTGGATGAGTTTGAAATTGGGTCATGTTGGATCAAAAACAAGGTCACCATATCAAATCTTAGAAAATTTTAGAAATAACCTTGTGAACACTCTAGAGGCCACAGATTAACCAAAAGAATGTTTTACTACATGATATCTTGGATTCGGTCACGTGGGGTCAAAAACTAGGTCACCTGTTCAAATCTTAGAAAAACCTTGTGAACACATTAGAGGCCACATTTTTGGCCCAACCTTAATGAACTTGTTCAGAATGTTTATCTACGTGAAATTTTATTTAAAAGGGAGGTCACCAGGACAAAATTATATGTTAGAAAAAGCTTATGAACACTGTAGAGGCCACATTTTTGGGTCAATCTTCGTGGAATTCTGTCAGAATGTTTATCTACTTGAAATATTGGATGAGTTCAAAACTGAGTCACATGGGGTCAAAAGGTAGGGCACCATGTCAAATCATAGAAAAAAACAAACATTGAGAACACTGTAGAGGCTACATTTTTGTCCAAGTCTTCATAACACTTGATAAGAATGTTGTCTGCATGAAGTCCCAGATGAGTGCAAATTTAGGTAGGGTCAAAATGTAGGTCACTTAGTCAAATGTTTGAAAATCATTGCAATTACTTTAGATGCCACATTTTTGGTAATCATACCTAACACAGCAATTTTACCCAGGTGAGCGGCACAGGGCCGTCTTGGCCCTCTTGTTTGTTTTGTTTTTTGATTGTTGTTTATAGTTTTCCAAATTAGTTTCCCTCAAATACACTGCCACAGCTGTCCACACATACTGACATACAATCATCCAGACCCAGACCTTTGTACCTGAATATCTCCTGACCTGACATGTCTACACCTACCAGACCATGTGTCTCATCAGCAATATAGAGAGCATCTCCTGACTGACTGAATGTGATGTTATGTGCAGCGATAATTTTACACGTGCGTTTTGCGTATTTTACGCATATTTTTCATAGAAAACCCATTGTTTTAAAACATGTGCATCATCTTGACGCATTTGCTGTAAAAACTCCTTAAAATCCAAACGTGAAACGAAATTTCTCTACCACACTAATTGCGAGTTTATTTTGTTTACAATCACTGCACCGTATCATTAGGCGAGTAAAGTCAAGTAAACTTGGTGCAGTTCTTTGAAATAAACATAACTTCCGGTACAATTTAGATTGTTTACACGAGTAAACGAAAGGAGACATCGGATTCGGGGACTTGATTTTTGAAGGTAAGATGACTTTTTCGCTGTCTATTTATAGTGTGTGACGTCAGAGTCGACGTGCGCGCGGGAAATAAAACCGCAATCTGCACCGTACCCAATACGATAGTAGTTACGTCCCTTGTAGATTTTGTTTATACATGATTTTTTTTTCGTCTGCAAAATGCCAGCTAAAAAGAAATAAGTTCCAGATTCAAATCAAAAATCGATTTTTACTGCATTTGGCAGATCACAATCACAAGGAAATGAACAGTCAGAGCAGGCGTGTGCTGAACTGGAATCAACAAATAAAAAGGTCAAAAGAGTTTTTCTTAGCAAATGGCTTTCTGAATTTTCATGGCTCGCATATGATACTTCGGAAAAATATATGTACTGCACGGCATGCACCACATCGGGGAAACAAATGGTATGATTAAAAAAAATCAGAACATGAATTTCCAACATTCAACATTAGTACGGCATGCATCTTTGAACGATCATCAGTCTGCAATACAAGCCCCCGCCCTGCAAAATGCTATGAATGTTTGTTGAGACACAACATAAACTAATGACTGTAAAAATGGCTGCAAAATGTGACTTCCTGAATGTCATTCAATTGTGGAGAAGTAGCAAAGATAGGAAGATTAATTTAAGATAAATGTAGAAGTGGACATATCTTGTTTTTTAAGAGAGTAGTTTGGTTAATAGTTTATAAACTGAAATCAAAACAAAGTGGTTGATCAATGTCTCATGCCATTCTATTAAAGTTTACCTCAAAATGCTTCAATTTATGATTTTGACTCATTGATTTTGAAAAAAACCCATTGTTTTCAAATATGTGCATCCTAAAAACCCATATTTTCAATTTGTAAAATTATCGCTGTATGTGTGTCTGACAGTCCAAGATTTCCTGATTTAATCAGTGAACCTGACAGTGTGTAGAACAGTACATCATTGTGAGGACAGGATGTGACATTACCTTGACCAAGGGTCATTTGCTAAAGGTCAAGTTCATGGGCTGTGTCTTTGTTCATGTATGGCCTATTTCTTTTAATCACTTTGATATTGAAATATAATGGAAATAAAAAGAGGTAGCTCATGGATGAAAAATTGATTTTTATTAAATCTTTGAATTATTCTTGTAATGATTTTAACCCTTCATCACAAATAGACGTATTTTGATACCTTGGCAACCTGAGCAGACATGGAACAAGTGCTTTTATCAGTGTTCTCCCCTGTCTCCTTATATAATAATAAAACTTAATACAGTACAGCTCCGCTATATTGCGGACTGCTATTTCGCGTTGACCAATATATCGCGGTTGATCTATGGACCCCAAAATATATATCGCGTTATTTGCATAGGCTTACCGCGAAACTAATCTTTCTCCTTCTTTATCTATGTGTATTTAAAAGAGTTTTGCGGTCAGTATTTAACATGCTAGTGCACTGACACGCGGAAGTGATAACAATTAAACACCCCAGGTGGTAAGCTATTGTGTTTGGGGGCAGTTGATGATTACGCAATCGAGTGTTAATGATCGGCAACAATGCAGGTTTGTAGGTATAATTATCCAACCACAGTAATCAGCATTTAATTGGTATGGACATTCAATACCAAGCAGATACTCGATAAAATACACAAACATTGTCTAAAATCCACTGCATAAACCTTAGTAATGGTATTTTTGTTTTTTATGCTAGCGTACATAATTTTACCATGGATTAAAAAGTCCCGGAAAATAGCCAATCTTTTTCACCGGAAGTAAACAATAAATGATAGTTAGATCAGCGTTACCTGGTAATTTGTTTCATTTAAACATTAACAGGGCTCCTCATATCGATACATCATAATAAGTTCACCTCAGCTTAATTAGAAATAGCGATGAAATGTAGTGGAATGGCAATTTTCACACCGACATTGTTTTGACAAACAATGAACGGCGTATAATTTATTATAATAAGATATGCTGAAGAGTTTCATAACCGCTTCACATCACCATACCGTACACACTGCTCTCTGAATCTGAATCATCGGCAATTATAGTGCAAAAAAGAGAAAAGAATCAATGATTATGGAATTATTTAAAATAAGTCTATAAATAAAATAATGTTTATTGCTTTATATTAGGGTTTTTCAAGAATTTACGACTATCACAAAGACACATATAGCATTCTCAAACCTACTACGCGGTCCACTATATCGCGGTATTTGGGCTTGGACCCCAAGAAACGCGATATAGCGGAGTTGTACTGTATCTATACTGTCTGCCTTGGCAAAGAAAATCAATGTTTCATATACCAGTACAATTTATAGATCATTTAATTAATCAAGTTATGAATTTGCACATGAATATACATGAGGTCAGGGTTTCATGATCTTGTACACAATTAAAAAAAGATCAAATCATTGTTCACAAACAAATATACAAACTGATAAACCTTTCAAAGAATAAAAGTGAAACAGTCATGTAGGCATTAACAGTAACATACTCTACTTTTATTTTCAACCTATGAAATATAGAAGAATTTTAACCCTTACAATGCTGTGGGCACTTGTCACTGCCTTTGCTACCAGTGTAGACCAAGATCAGCTTGCACATCCATGTAGTCTGATCTTGGTTTGCACTACTCACTACTCAGGCAATGAATTTTCAACAAGCACCCCTATAAACAACTAATGGTACTGTCCATAATGAAGAAAGGACAAGTCCAGCATGGTAAGGGTTATACAGAAATGATAGAATTTATGGCAGTCCCTGTACAGCAACATAGATTTAAGGTAATCCATTATTGGATTATAATCATGGTCCTTCAAATGCTGGAAAAGACTTCAGTGCAGATTCAAGCATCCACTGACATGGAGTTATAGGACCTTTTGCTCAAAGTCTATAAAGGCTTGTGCCACAGTGACACTTTGGGGGTGGGTGGTGGTTGTTGTCGTATGGGAAATTCACTTTTAGTGAGATGTGTAAAACAGACTCCGTGGCTCACTCTCACCCTTACACCACCACAGTCACGGGGTCCACTCTATATGACACAGAGGGTGGCAGAATTGAAGGCAACAAGCCAACTTGTAGTTGATTCCTTTTATTGTCCAGTATTATATTTTCCTATCATAAATTCAAATTCACAATGTCCAAGATTTCACAAGATGAATTAAAACAATTCAAGATAAACTCCACAAGATTATTCAACTCCTTCAGACTTGTGTATATGACTCTCTATAAGACTAACTATCCAAGATTGCATTTACTAGACTACTCTCAAGACTTTTTCAAGACTGCCTTAAATTCTGCAAGAATAACTTTATATTAAACTGAAGGGTTTACAATAATTAACCAATAAAATTAAACAAATAATCAAGTAGATAACCAATGATATCCATTATTACAAATTATCAAATAGCATATGGGAATTAAGTAAAGCTTCACAGCTAATTAACACATGCAACATTTGGCTTGCTGCAACAATAGCTTTGTCATCAGGTGCTAGAAGTTATGTCTATCTCAAAGTATATTATTGTTTATACATCAAAGTAAAATGTGTCAACTCTGGTAGAATTCAGTTGATTAAATAAAACCTGAAAAGACTGTCCTAAATTCCACAGTGGCACTTGTATTTATTATAAATTTCCCATTATCACTTAATGGATCATGATCACAATTTAATGATGGATTGATTACCTTAAATCAATGCTATCTATATTTAGGGCTGTTCTGTGATTCCCTATAGAGAACCTGGCTGTCTATAATATTCTACACAAGCTACTTACAAAACATATCACAATATACAAAGAATCACATCACATGACCCATAACCTTACCAAACCATTCTAACTTCATTCCTCACTGTTTTGTTTACAGCTTCTTAGTTATTTTGAATTTAAAGCATTAAGTAATAGTTTAAAATCTTAAGCTTGAAACACATTTTACCCTTCTTGTTTCACAGGGTATTTAACCCTTTCCCTCATAGAGGACACCATGAAAAGACCTATGCGAACAGCATAAAACCAGATCAGCCTGCAAGTAACTCGCAGCTGGTCAGGTTTTATGCTGTTCGCTGCTCCTCAGTGGTCTGGAAATGAGGATTTTGTAATTAAATTTGGTATGGTTTATACTGTGGTTTTCTGCAGATCAGGCTTTATGTGGTACCTACTGAGTGCGTCAAAATGAGTCTATATGAGGGAAAGGGTTAAGTAAATGAAATACCATGTGGATAAACAATATATGTAAAGAAATACAAAATTCTTAAGTCAAAAGCTGCAGTTTAACTGCAAATATGAGTTAATGAAATTTTTAATTTTAAAATAAATTATCTTTATAATTATTTAAAAGTATTCTAAAATGAAAACATATTTAAGAGAAATACTTGTATAAGATATTTCTACCTAGAAAAAAAAAATATTGATTAACATGAAAAAAACTACTTATGAAGATAAATAATTGTTTAATATGAAAAGAATCATATTTAAAAAACTAAGCAAATCATTAATCATTTTACTCTGGAATGATAAAAAGCATTCAATGATAATCTAAATATTAATAAAAGGACGCCCTTAGTACTAGGACCACCTATATAAAGATCATTTTGTCTCTATTTCATCTCAAACACTGTTACTGTATCTGATTTCCCTGCCACAAACAGCCTCCTGTTGCTGCAGTCAAAACTCAGGGCCCTAATATCCTGTACACCAGCAGACAGTGGTACCACTTCCCCCAGGGGCTGTCCCCTCTCTGTCACCTGGACCACATTTCTTGATGTATACCCCCCTACAAACACACTGCCACAGCTGTCCACACATACTGACAATACAATCATCCAGACCCAGACCTTTGTACCTGAATATCTCCTGACCTGACCTGTCTACACCTACCAGACCAAGTGTCTCATCAGCAATATAGAGAGCATCTCCTGACTGACTGAATGTGATGTTATGTGTGTCTGACAGTCCAAGATTTCCTGATTTAATCAGTGAACCTGACAGTGTGTAGAACAGTACATCATTGTGAGGACAGGATGTGACATTACCTTGACCAAGGGTCATTTGCTAAAGGTCAAGTTCATGGGCTGTGTCTTTGTTCATGTATGGCCTATTTCTTTTAATCACTTTGATATTGAAATATAATGGAAATAAAAAGAGGTAGCTCATGGATGAAAAATTGATTTTTATTAAATCTTTGAATTATTCTTGTAATGATTTTAACCCTTCATCACAAATAGACGTATTTTGATACCTTGGCAACCTGAGCAGACATGGAACAAGTGCTTTTATCAGTGTTCTCCCCTGTCTCCTTATATAATAATAAAACTTAATACAGTACAGCTCCGCTATATTGCGGACTGCTATTTCGCGTTGACCAATATATCGCGGTTGATCTATGGACCCCAAAATATATATCGCGTTATTTGCATAGGCTTACCGCGAAACTAATCTTTCTCCTTCTTTATCTATGTGTATTTAAAAGAGTTTTGCGGTCAGTATTTAACATGCTAGTGCACTGACACGCGGAAGTGATAACAATTAAACACCCCAGGTGGTAAGCTATTGTGTTTGGGGGCAGTTGATGATTACGCAATCGAGTGTTAATGATCGGCAACAATGCAGGTTTGTAGGTATAATTATCCAACCACAGTAATCAGCATTTAATTGGTATGGACATTCAATACCAAGCAGATACTCGATAAAATACACAAACATTGTCTAAAATCCACTGCATAAACCTTAGTAATGGTATTTTTGTTTATTATGCTAGCGTACATAATTTTACCATGGATTAAAAAGTCCGGAAAATAGCCAGTCTTTTTCACCGGAAGTAAACAATAAATGATAGTTAGATCAGCGTTACCTGGTAATTTGTTTCATTTAAACATTAACAGGGCTCCTCATATCGATACATCATAATAAGTTCACCTCAGCTTAATTAGAAATAGCGATGAAATGTAGTGGAATGGCAATTTTCACACCGACATTGTTTTGACAAACAATGAACGGCGTATAATTTATTATAATAAGATATGCTGAAGAGTTTCATAACCGCTTCACATCACCATACCGTACACACTGCTCTCTGAATCTGAATCATCGGCAATTATAGTGCAAAAAAGAGAAAAGAATCAATGATTATGGAATTATTTAAAATAAGTCTATAAATAAAATAATGTTTATTGCTTTATATTAGGGTTTTTCAAGAATTTACGACTATCACAAAGACACATATAGCATTCTCAAACCTACTACGCGGTCCACTATATCGCGGTATTTGGGCTTGGACCCCAAGAAACGCGATATAGCGGAGTTGTACTGTATCTATACTGTCTGCCTTGGCAAAGAAAATCAATGTTTCATATACTAGTACAATTTATAGATCATTTAATTAATCAAGTTATGAATTTGCACATGAATATACATGAGGTCAGGGGTTAAATTTCATGATCTTGTACACAATTAAAAAAAGATCAAATCATTGTTCACAAACAAATATACAAACTGATAAACCTTTCAAAGAATAAAAGTGAAACAGTCATGTAGGCATTAACAGTAACATACTCTACTTTTATTTTCAACCTATGAAATATAGAAGAATTTTAACCCTTACAATGCTGTGGGCACTTGTCACTGCCTTTGCTACCAGTGTAGACCAAGATCAGCTTGCACATCCATGTAGTCTGATCTTGGTTTGCACTACTCACTACTCAGGCAATGAATTTTCAGCTAGCACCCTATAAACAACTAATGGTACTGTCCATAATGAAGAAAGGACAAGTCCAGCATGGTAAGGGTTATACAGAAATGATAGAATTTATGGCAGTCCCTGTACAGCAACATAGATTTAAGGTAATCCATTATTGGATTATAATCATGGTCCTTCAAATACTGGAAAAGACTTCAGTGCAGATTCAAGCATCCACTGACATGGAGTTATAGGACCTTTTGCTCAAAGTCTATAAAGGCTTGTGCCACAGTGACACTTTGGGGGTGGGTGGTGGTTGTTGTCGTATGGGAAATTCACTTTTAGTGAGATGTGTAAAACAGACTTAGTGGCTCACTCTCACCCTTACACCACCACAGTCACGGGGTCCACTCTATATGACACAGAGGGTGGCAGAACTGAAGGCAACAAGCCAACTTGTAGTTGATTCCTTTTATTGTCCATTATTATATTTTCCTACCATAAATTCAAATTCACAATGTCCAAGATTTCACAAGATGAATTAAAACAATTCAAGATAAACTCCACAAGATTATTCAACTCCTTCAGACTTGTGTATATGACTCTCTATAAGACTAACATCCAAATTTTTACTAGACTACTCTCAAGACTTTTTCAAGACTGTCTTAAATTCTGCAAGAATAACTTTATATTAAACTGAAGGGTTTACAATAATTAACCAATAAAATTAAACAAATAATCAAGTAGATAACCAATGATATCCATTATTACAAATTATCAAATAGCATATGGGAGTTAAGTAAAGCTTCACAGCTAATTAACACATGCAACATTTGGCTTGCTGCAACAATAGCTTTGTCATCAGGTGCTAGAAGTTATGTCTATCTCAAAGTATATTATTGTTTATACATCAAAGTAAAATGTGTCAACTCTGGTAGAATTCAGTTGATTAAATAAAACCTGAAAAGACTGTCCTAAATTCCACAGTGGCACTTGTATTTATTATAAATTTCCCATTATCACTTAATGGATCATGATCACAATTTAATGATGGATTGATTACCTTAAATCAATGCTATCTATATTTAGGGCTGTTCTGTGATTCCCTATAGAGAACCTGGCTGTCTATAATAATCTACACAAGCTACTTACAAAACATATCACAATATACAAAGAATCACATCACATGACCCATAACCTTACCAAACCATTCTAACTTCATTCCTCACTGTTTTGTTTACAGCTTCTTAGTTATTTTGAATTTAAAGCATTAAGTAATAGTTTAAAATCTTAAGCTTGAAACACATTTTACCCTTCTTGTTTCACAGGGTATTTAACCCTTTCCCTCATAGAGGACACCATGAAAAGACCTATGCGAACAGCATAAAACCAGATCAGCCTGCGAGTAACTCGCAGCTGGTCAGGTTTTATGCTGTTCGCTGCTCCTCAGTGGTCTGGAAATGAGGATTTTGTAATTAAATTTGGTAAGGTTTAACTGTGGTTTTCTGCAGATCAGGCTTTATGTGGTACCTACTGAGTGCGTCAAAATGAGTCTATATGAGGAAAGGGTTAAGTAAATGAAATACCATGTGGATAAACAATATATGTAAAGAAATAAATTTTTTGTGGAATTTTCTAGTAGGATTCCATAGAATAGATATTTATCATAGCTGAAAATGATAAATTATCTTTAGTAATTATTTAAAAGTATTCTAAAATGAAAACATATTTAAGAGAAATACTTGTATAAGATATTTCTTAATATAAAAAAAAAAAATATTGAAAAAAAATTTAAAGACTCTAAGCAAATCATTAATCATTTTACTCTGGAATGATAAAAATTGCATTCAATTTGATAATGACTATCTAAATATTAATAAAAGGACGCCCTTAGTACTAGGACCACCTATATAAAGATCATTTTGTCTCTATTTCATCTCAAACACTGTTACTGTATCTGAATACCCTGCCACAAACAGCCTCCTGTTGCTGCAGTCAAAACTCAGGGCCCTAATATCCTGTACACCAGCAGACAGTGGTACCACTTCCCCCAGGGGCTGTCCCCTCTCTGTCACCTGGACCACATTTCCAGATTTATACCCCCCTATAAACACACTGCCACAGCTGTCCACACATACTGACATACAATTATCCAAACCCAGACCTTTGTACCTGAATATCTCCTGACCTGACCTGTCTACACCTACCAGACCAAGCTTCCCATCAGCAATATAGAGAACATCTCCTGACTGACTGAATGTGATGTTATGTGTGGTTGACAGTCCAAGATTTCCTGATTTTATCAGTGAGCCTGACAGTGTGTAGAACAGTACATCATCTCTCTTGTTGGACACACAGAGCTTGTTTTCCCAGTAGGAGATACCATAGCAGCCATCATTCAGCTGGATGGATCTAGTGACGGACATTTTGTGAGGACCAAGGGATACAAACTGTATTGTTTTGTTGTACAGACATACTGCTGCCTCCTGTTGACTGATACAGCACACACCATAAGGGTGGGTAGGTAGATCACAGTGGTCTGTGACTGTGAAGGTGGTGGTGTTCAGGCGCTTCAGGTTCTTGTTGTTATCTGACAGTAGGAGGGAGCCATCAGGCAGGAGACAGGAACTCATAATACAACATTTCCTTCTGTCCTCCTTGATCCTGATATTGATGTCTTGTTTCTGTCCAGCCTTGTACAGTGTTGGTGACTGAGTTGAGGTAACCACAGATGGATGTTTTATGTTTTGCTTTTCCTCCCCTGGTAATGGTGACCCAAGTGTTTGAAGACCTGCTAAGTACTGTTCAATCTGTCTGTCAGATTGAAACTGAGGAGACTGGTGCTGTGTGATTTCTTGTACTTCTTGAACAAGTTGATCAGCAACAGTTATGATTTTCTGGCTTTTTTTAATGTTGACAAATAACTGGGCTGTATTTTCATCATGTCTGTCAAGTTGACTGCGATATTTCTTCACATCTGTCATCACCTCCTGACAGTTGTTGGTGTTCTGTTGAAGTTTGTCCTCCTCTTCCTTAAATTTATTTACCAATATTTTCTTTTCTGCCTCCCCCAGATTTTTAATAATGACCATCAGTGTCTCTACATGTGCGTCTACAGCTGCCAACTGTTTCTCCCTCTCTGTCTGCAATATTTCCGCCTGTCTGTCCTTCAGCCTCCCTCCCTCTGTAAGCCTGTCCCTCACTCTGTCTAGCCCCGCCCTTGCTTGCTGTAACTCCTCCTCCTTGAAAAGCTGTCCCACTTTATTTGGAATGTACAGAACTGTCTGACATGGCCTGTTTGGATTTGGAAAATATTGATCATAATTATGTGGTTAGTAAAATATACTCAGTCTGTTGAATAAACAGTTTGATAATAAATAATTGCATTATATTAAAATCAAAATAATAAATATATTTTTAAAAAAAATATCATTCACAGTTAAACCTATGTTAGGAACCACCTGCATTAAAAACTAATTTATTTTGTATCTAATTCCATTTAGAAGCACCTGCTTTAAAGATCCAAATAATTTTACATTGCAACCTCCATGTAGCAACCACCTGCTTTAAACAGTAATTTGTTTTACAGTTAACCTCCATTTAGGAGCCAGCTGGTCTAAGCAGCCACTTTCTCTTGTTTCCATGACTGGCTAGTAACTTTAGATGAATTTGATTGTATATATGAAAAACAAAGCTAGAGCATGTTTAAAGTCTTTCTAATGAAATACAGATTTTTGTCAAATATATATGAAAATTGGTAAAGTGGCTTATGGACAGATTCAGGTAACTCAGTGTCACAATGCTAAGTACTGGTCAGTGTGACTTGCACTTAAGATTAGCACCTGGCATATGATGTTTGTACCCTGCCTGTGTCTTTCTGCTCTCTCTTCATACTGTGAACTGGACACTCATTTATTATAATTATGGAAGACTGACCATGAAACTCTTTTAAGTCCATATAGAAATAGAAGGAGATGGAACAGTTTTGCAGTCTACCCTCGTTATGGTTGAGCAGGTCCAAATAAACACAAAAAATCTTATCCAATAAAATTATATACTGATTGTAATATACTGGATGATAAAAAAATCATGACTGTTGTCAGGGATATTTTATTCTCCAGAAAATATCTATTGTTATGCCCTACCGACTGTGAGCACTTGTGCTCAGGATGAGATTTTGTGACCTACTTTTGTCCGTCATATGACGTGCAACTTCAGTCGTCAACAATTGCTTGTGAACACTCTAGAAGCCACAGTTTTGGCCCAATCTTCATGAAAATTGGTCAAGGTGTTTGTTTACTTGATATCTTGTATAAGTTTGAAATTGGGTCCCATGGGGTCAAAAACTAGGTCACCTGGTCAGATCTTAAGAAAAACATTATGAACACATTAGAGGCTACATTTTTGGCCAATCTTCATGAAACTGGGTCAGGATGTTCGTCTTAATAATATCTCGGGGTATTTCGAATTGGGTCATGTGTAGTCAAAAACTAGGTCACTAAATCAATTTTTAAAAAGTCTTACAAAACCCTTGTGAACACACTAGAGGCCATATTCTTGGCCCAACCTTCACAGAACTGCAGAATGTTTATCTATGTGAAATCTTGCTTATTTGTAGAGGCCTTTTTAATTGGAATTGGTCAGAATGATTATCTACTTGAAATATTGGATGAGTTCAAAACTGAGTCACATGGGGTCAAAAGGTAGGGCACCATGTCAAATCATAGAAAAAAAATATTGAGAACATGTAGGGTTTTTCCAATCTTCAAAGATGAGTGCAAATTTAGGTAGGGTCAAAATGTAGGTCACTTAGTCAAATGTTTGAAAATCATTGCAAATACTTTAGATGCCACATTTTTGTGTCGCCTGCATAGCATGGCAGACACATAGGGATCACTTTGTCCGTCGTCGTCGTCGTTGGCGTCGTCGTCGTCGGCGTCACACTTTCTTGTCCGGAGCATAACTCGAAAAGTATTTGAGGTATCACCTTAAAACTTAAAAATGGATCACATTGAGGGAGTGCAGTGCACAAGAATGATAACCTGACTTTCTATTTTCTGAGTTATTACCCTTTGTTGATTTAGTTTTATTTTTGTCCGGACCATAACTCGAAACGTATTTGAGGTGTTGACTTGAAACTTCATAGACTCAAGGTCTGAGTGTTCTTTTTTTAGTTTTCCCTTGGTATTACTTTGAAACCTCACAGGTGGAAAGATCTCATGGAGTGCATTGTGCAAGAATGATAACTGTTGTATTTTTGGAGTTATTTCCCTTTGTTTATTTTTTTGGATTTAATTCTTGTGTGGTGCATAACTTGTAAAGTATTTGAAGTGTTGCCTTAAACATTTATAGTAGATAGATCTCATTGGTCTGAGTGCAGTACACAAGAATGATAACTCAATAATGATAATGATGACTACAAACTTGCAACATATATATAATTAACGTCATAAGTGCTTAATGACGTCATAATTTTTCTTACAGTTAATGTTTTGAATTCATAGTCATTCTGACACTCCTCTGATGAAGACTGTATAGTCGAAAGTGCTCGGGAAAATTATTACATATTGCACTGTTTGAATATTTTATTCCCCCCCCCCCCAAAAAAAAAAAAAATATATATATATATATATGTGTGTGTGTGTGTGTGTGATTTGGTGTTATTTTGTACCTCACAAAATAGATTATGCTTATCAATAATTTGTCAAAAGATCGATTTTCTAGTCAATTCTTTCATCAAACATGCTTAAATGCAGGCGACACAAGTGTTCCGAGGAACACCCACATCTAGTTTGGTAATCATGCCTAACACAGCAATCTTACCCAGGTAAGCGGCACAGGGCTGTCTTGGCCCTCTTGTTTGTTTTGTTTTTAGCTCACCTGAGCACAAAGTGCTCAAGGTGAGCTTTTGTGATCGTCCGTCGTCCGTATTCAACAATTTGCTTTAAACGACATCTCCTCTGAAACCGCTGGACAGAATTTAATGAAACTTGGCAGGAATGTTCCTTGGGTGAGGCTCTACAAAGTTGCTAAAATAAAGTTGATCCATGAAGAACTCTGGTTGCCATGGCAACAAAAAGAAAATAATTTGAAAACTTTAAAAATCATCTCCTTCAAAACTACTGGCCAGATTTCAAAATAATTTGGTACATATGTTCCTTGGGTCAACCTCTATCAAAGTTGCTAAAATTATTCCGATCCGTAAAAAAACATGGCCGCCAGGGGCGGGGCTTATTTGCCTTATATGTATATAGAGAAACCTTCAAACAACATCTCCTCTGAAACCACTGGACAGAATTTGATTAACCTTGGCAGGGATGATCCTTGGGTCAATCTTCACAAAAGTTGCTAAAATAAAGTTGATCCATGTAGAACTCTGGTTGCCATGGCAACAAAAAGAAAAAAAAATGAAAACTTTAAAAATCATCTTCTTCAAAACTACTGGCCAGATTTTAAAATAAATTGGTACAGATGTTCCTTGGGTCAACCTCTAACAAAGTTGCTAAAATTATTCTGATCCGTAAAAAAACATGGCCGCCAGGGGCGGGGCTTATTTGCCTTATATGTATATAGAGAAACATTTAAACAACATCTCCTCTGAAACCACTAGACAGAAATTGATTAAACTTGGCAGGGATGATCCTTGGGTCAACCTTCACAAAAGTTGCTAAAATAAAGTTGATCCATGTCGAACTCTGGTTGCCATGGCAACAAAAAGAAAAATAATTTGAAAACTTTAAAAATCATCTTCTTCAAAACTACTGGCCAGATTTTAAAATAAATTGGTACAGATGTTCCTTGGGTCAACCTCTACCAAAGTTGCTAAAATTATTCCGATCCGTAAAAAAACATGGCGGCCAGGGGCGGGGCTAATTTGCCTTATATGTATATAGAGAAACCTTTAAACAACATCTCCTCTGAAACCACTGGACAGAATTTGATTAAACTTGGCAGGGATGATCCTTGGGTCAATCTTCACAAAAGTTGCTAAAATAAAGTTGATCCATGTAGAACTCTGGTTGCCATGGCAACAAAAAGAAAATAATATGAAAACTTTAAAAATCATCTTCTTCAAAACTACTGGCCAGATTTTAAAATAAATTGGAACAGATGTTCCTTGGGTCAACCTATTTATCTCAGGTGAGCGATTTAGGGCCATCATGGGCCTCTTGTTTGATTGTTGTTTATAGTTTTCCAAATTAGTTTCCCTCAAATATCTTGATTTAAAATGGGTATAACATGATAAAGATCAAACTCCGCACTGGCTACTTAACCACTGCCACCACACAAGTCATGTGATGATAGTTGAAGCCATGTGACCAAAACATGGCCATAACCTACTGGTAAATTAACCACAACATCTTTTCCTTCCAAAATATGTTGAACACACTATCTGCTTTGTTTTAAAAATAATTGTTGGATTAAATTCTCTTGCACAATAAAAAATCAGTTGCAGTTCACTTTCACAAGCCATCTGCAATGTTGTCTAGTTACCGGTGTAGCAGTAAAAATACATTCATAATTTTATAAATTATTATCATTTGATTTTATTGTTTACTTTTTCATAATCATGAATGTTATTTTCGTGAAATATAACAAAACTGATATGATATATTCAAAACTAAAATCAAAATTGAAAAAAGTCAATCCGGCCTTTATCAGACGAATCTACTTGTGGTGGCAGTGGTTATCAACAACTATAAGTTAACTACTACTTTGGAGTTTGGATAAATGTTAAATAGCTACTTGATATGATCTAAAAAAGAATAGTGTGATCTTGATTTGTTACATTTATGCAAAATAGACATTCTAATGTTGCAAATCTTACCTGTGTTCATCAAAAACGCAGGTGTTACAACCACATCATCGTGGTCCTGGCAATATGTGTCCACCAACATGGTTGGGTGTTTTGGACACCTGTCAGTTACCAAGCTCAAGAACACTTGACCACTGGCCATGGATGGCTCCTGAAGGACATGGTCATCATGGATAACATTGTGAGCCTCCAGACAGTTAGTGCAGAAATGTTTTTGACATTCCTTGCAAAATTTCTCTGATGTCCTCTCCTTTTTCTTCTTGTAACAAGTTGAACATTTATATTCCATTACTTCTTCTGAAGCTTTCTTGTAGAAAGATGAAGCCATGTTTGTCCTTTACTTCAAAGTCACTACAAAATTTTAATACGTTCTAGATAAGTGGCTTTGTAACTTCCTGTTTCGTTTTTCCAAAAATAAAGGGAAGTGAATGTTGTTTATTTTCAGTCAATCTCCTACACAGTGACCTCCCCTTATTATTACTGTAAGAGAGTATCTCTTTTGTATCAGTATAACAAATAATTTAGACTTTTTGAGAAATAAATTGTCTATATTTTTTTCTAATGATTTATCATTTTTACTCAATGCTAATATAGTTTGTATCATATTATATTCTGATCACCCTGTGTCTGTCTTCATCAGTCATCTGTCTTGTGTTGTCAACAATTACTTTAAAAGACATCTTTTTTGATACCACTTGGTAGAAATTGATGGAACCTTGCATGAATGATCCTTGGGTGGCCCTCCACAAAAATTACTAAAATAAACTTGATCCATGCAGAACTATGGTTGTCATGGCAATCAACAGATTTTTTTTAAATATTCTCCTCTAAAACCAGAGGTCAGAATTTAATTTCATTTAAAACAAAAATTTTCACCTTATGGTCCTCTACCATAAATGCTAAGATTAAGTTAATCCCTAAGTTATCTGCTAGTTTCCCTATACAATGTTAAGTAAATCCCTAAGTTATCTGTTACTTTCCTTATACAATGTATACTCTGTTTAGATTATTTAAAAAAAATCTTCTATGAACCCAATTGTCAGAATTTAATTTATTTGGGTACAAAGGGTCATCCCAGCCCTCTACCATAATTACTTAAATAAGGTTGATCCCTTTAAAAATTAGGCATCAAAGGGGTTAGCTAGTTTGCTCATATGATTTCTACAGAAACTTTAGAAATCTTTGTATCTGAAATTTGAATATGATTGATGCTGAAGATAGCCAGGTATAATCATGTGACCTGAATTGTTTTGATTAGGCTTATGGTATTCTCATGAGTGTTCTTGGGCCATCCTGGCCCTCCTGTTTATTAACACACCATGTATGTTGTGTTCCATTCAATTTTAAAATCCATTTGACTGTAACTCTGTAACCGTATGACTCTATGTGCTTATTCTAGGCTCAGTTGTTGCTTATAATCAAGGAGATTGTCATTTCATTTCTCTGTCATTCTCACATTACATTAGGTCATGACATTGACCAAAGGTCATTTGGTAAAGGTCACTTGTTAAGTACTACTGTAAAGTCATTAATTTTCATTGACATTAATTTTTTTTTATTATGTATGTAATCGAATTTTGTGGGTACATTTATTTGTGGATCTATGTTCTAGAAAACATGAGTTCTTAATAAGAAGCATTTTTTGTGGGGGATTAATATTTGTTGATAAAACCCACTACAAAATTGAAAAAAATTAGTGTCCTACAAAAAATAATGATTTCACAGTAATTCCATGTATGGGCCCATGACATCTGTACAAAGGGTGCTTGTGAGGACAGGATGTGTCATTACCTTGACCAAAGTGTCTTTATTCATGTATGGCCTATTTCTTTTAAACCCTTTAATATTTGAAATATAAAGGAAATAAAAAGAGGTAAAATCATGGATGGAAAATTGATTTTTATTCAGTCTTTTAATAATTCTGGTATTGATTTTAACCCTTCATCACAAATAGACGTATTTTGATACCTTGGCAACCTGAGCAGACATGGAACAAGTACTTTTATCAGTGTCTCCCTTGTCTCCTTATATAATATTGAAACTCATTTTCTATACTGTCTGCTTTGGCAAAGAAAATCAATGTTTCATATACCAGTACAATTTATAGATCATTTAATTAATTAATCAAGTTATGAATTTGCACATGAATATACATGAGGTCAGGGGTTAAATTTCATGATCTTGTACACAATTAAAAAAAGATCAAATCATTGTTCACAAACAAATATACAAACTGATAAACCTTTTCAAAGAATAAAAGTGAAACAGTCATGTAGGCATTAACAGTAACATACTCTACTTTTATTTTCAACCTATGAAATATAGAAAGAATTTTAACCCTTACAATGCTGTGGGCACTTGTCACTGCCTTTGCTACCAGTGTAGACCAAGATCAGCTTGCACATCCATGTAGTCTGATCTTGGTTTGCACTGCTCACTATTCAGCAATGAATTTTCAACAAGCACCCCTATAAAATAACTAATGGTACTGTCCATAATGAAAAAGGACAAGTCCAACATGGTAAGGGTTATACAGAAATGATAGACTTTATGGCAGTCCCTGTACAGCAACATAGATTTAAGGTAATCCATCATTGGATTATAATCATGGTCCTTCAAATGCTGGGAAAAAGACTTCAGTGCAGATTCAAGCTTCCCTGACATGGAGTTATAGGACCTTTTTCTCAAAGTCTATAAAGGCTTGTGCCACAGTGACACTTTGGGGGTGGGTGGTGGTTGTTGTCGTATGGGAAATTCACTTTTAGTGAGATGTTTGTATAAAACAGACTCTGTGGCTCACTCTCTCACCCTTACACCACCACAGTCACGGGGTCCACTCTATATGACACAGAGGGTGGCAGAATTGAAGGCAACAAGCCAACTTGTAGTTGATTCCTTTTATTGTCCAGTATTATATTTTCCTACCATAAATTCAAATTCACAATGTCCAAGATTTCACAAGATGAATTAAAACAATTCAAGATAAACTCTACAAGATTATTCAACTTCTTCAGACTTGTGTATATGTCTCTCTATAAGACTAACTATCCAAGATTGCATTTACTAGACTACTCTCAAGACTTTTTCAAGACTGTCTTAAATTCTGCAAGAATAACTTTATATTAAACTGAAGGGTTTACAATAATTAACCAATAAAATTAAACAAATAATCAAGTAGATAACCAATGATATCCATTATTACAAATTATAAAATAGCATATGGGAGTTTAAGGAAAGCTTCACAGCTAATTAACACATGCAACATTTGGCTTGCTGCAACAATAGCTTTGTCATCAGGTGCTAGAAGTTATGTCTATCTCAAAGTATATTTTGTTTATACATCAAAGTAAAATGTGTCAACTCTGGTAGAATTCATTGATTAAATAAAAACCTGAAAAGACTGTCCTAAATTCCACAGTGGCACTTGTATTTATTATAAATTTCCCATTATCACTTAATGGACCATGGATTTAATGATGGACGGATTACCTTAAATCAGTGCTATCTATATTTAGGGCTGTTCTGTGATTCCCTTTAGAGAACCTGGCTGTCTATAATATTCTACACAAGCTACTTCAAACATTCACAATATACAAAGAATCACATCACATGACCCATAACCTTACCAAACCATTCTAACTTCATTCCTCACTGTTTTGTTTACAGCTTCTTAGTTATTTTGAATTTAAAGCATTAAGTAATAGTTTAAAATCTTAAGCTTGAAACACATTTTACCCTTCTTGTTTCACAGGGTATTTAACCCTTTCCCTCATAGAGGACACCATGAAAAGACCTATGCGAACAGCATAAAACCAGATCAGCCTGCGAGTAACTCGCAGCTGGTCAGGTTTTATGCTGTTCGCTGCTCCTCAGTGGTCTGGAAATGAGGATTTTTGTAATTAAATTTGGTAAGGTTTAACTGGTTTTCTGCAGATCAGGCTTTATGTGGTACCTACTGAGTGCGTCAAAATGAGTCTATTGAGGGAAAGGGTTAAGTAAATGAATACCATGTGGGTAAAAATATATGTAAAGAAATACAAAATTCTTAAGTCTGTCAAAAGCTGCAGTTTAACGGGAGAATATGCATTAATCGATGAATTTTTTGTGGAATTTTTTTAGTAGGATTCCATAGAATAGATTTTTATCATAGCTGAAAATGAAAATTATCTTTAGTAATTATTTAAAAGTATTCTAAAATTTAAAACATATTTAAAGAAAAAACTTGTTAAGATATTTCAACTAAAAAAAAAAGATAGTATATGAGTAAAAGATATTGATTAACATGAAAAAAAACTACTTATAAGATAAATAATTGTTTAATATGAAAAAAGAATCAGTATTTAAATAAATTGGAAGTAGAATAACAAAGTCTTGACTCTAAGCAAATCATTAATCATTTACTCTGGGAATGATAAAAATTGCATTCAAATTTTGATAATGACTATCTAAATATTAAATAAAAGGACGCCCTTAAGTACATAGGACCACCCTATATAAAGATTTATTTTGTCTCTATTTCATCTCAAACACTTTACTGTATCTGATTTCCCTGCCACAAACACCTCCTGTTGCTGCAGTCAAAACTCAGGGCCCTAATATCCTGACAACCAGCAACAGTGGTACCACTTCCCCCCCAGGGCTGTCCCCCTCTCTGTCACCTGGACCACATTTCTTGATGTTTATACCCCCCTACAAACCCCACATGCCAACAGCTGTCCACACATATGACATACAGTCATCCAGACCCAGACCTTTTACCTGAATATCTCCTGACCTGAAATGTTACACCTACCAGACCAAGTGCCCCATCAGCAATATAGAGAGCATCCTGACTGACTGAATGTGATGTTATGTGTGTTCTGACATCCAAAATTTCCTGATTTAATCAGTGAAACCTGACAGTGTGTAGAACAGTACATCATCTGTATAGTTGGACACACAGAGCTTGTTATCCCAGAAGAAACATAGCAGCCATCATCAGCGGATGGATCTAGTGACAGACATTTGTGAGGCCAAGGGATACAAACTGTATTGTTCTGTACAACTACTGCTGCCTCCTGCGACTGATACGCACACACCATAAGGGTAGGCAGTAGTCACAGTGGCTGGGGAAAGTGTAGGTGGTGGTGTTCAGGAGCTTCAGCTTCTTATTGTTGATATCTGACAGTAGGAGGGAGCCATCAGGCAGGAGACAGGAACTCATAATACTACATTTATAACTGTCCTTCTTGATCCTGATATTGATGTCTTGTTTCTGTCCAGTCTTGTACAGTGTTGGTGACTGAGTTGAAGTAATCACAGAAGGATGTTTTATGTTTTGTTTTTCCTCCCCTGGTAATGGTGACCCAAGTGTTTGAAGACCTGTTAAGCACTGTTCAATCTGTCTGTCAGGTTCAAACTGAGGAGACTGGTGCTGTGTGATTTCTTGTACTTCTTGAACAAGTTGATCAGCAACAGTTATGATTTTCTGGCTTTTTTTAATGTTGACAAATAACTGGGCTGTATTTTCATCATGGCTGTCAAGTTGACTGCGATATTTCTGGACATCTGTCATCACCTTCTGACAGTTGTTGGTGTTCTGTTGAAGTTTTTCCTCCTCTTCCTTAAATTTATTTACCAATATTTTCTTTTCTGCCTCCCCCAGATTTTTAATAATGACCATCAGTGTCTCTACATATGAGTCTACAGCTGCCAACTGTTTCTCCCTCTCTGTCTGCAATATTTCTGCCTGTCTGTCCCTCAGCCTCCCTCCCTCTGTAAGCCTGTCCCTCACTCTGTCTAGCCCCGCCCTTGCTTGCTGTAACTCCTCCTCCTTGAAAAGCTGTCCAACTTTATTTGGAATGTACAGAACTGTCTGACATGACCTGTTTGGATTTGGAAAATATTGATCATAATTATGTGGTTAGTAAAATATACTCAGTCTGTTGAATAAACAGTTTGATAATAAATAATTGCATTTTATTAAAATCAAAATAGTAAATAAATTTATGACGATCTTCAAAACTAAGAATAATATCATTCACAGTTAAACCTATGTTAGGAACCACCTGCATTAAACCGTTTAATTTATTTTGTCTAATCTATTAAACCGTTTAAAATAATTTTAAACCCCTTTAAATTTTTTTTTAACCCCTTTGGCCCCTTTTAACTTTAGATGAATTTGATTGTATATATGAAAAACAAAGCTAGAGCATGTTTAAAGTCTTTCTAATGAAATACAGATTTTTGTCAAATATATATGAAAACTGGTAAAGTGGCTTATGGACAGATTCAGGTAACTCATTGTCACAATGCTAAGTACTGGTCAGTGTGACTTGCGCTTAAGATTAGCACCTGGCATATGATGTTTGCACCCTGCCTGTGTCTTTCTGCTCTCTCTTCATACTGTGAACTGGACACTCATTTATTATAATTATGGAAGACTGACCATGAAACTCTTTTAAGTCCATATAGAAATAGAAGGAGATGGAACAGTTTTGCAGTCAACCCTCGTTATGGTTGAGCAGGTTCAAATAAACACAAAAAATCTTATCCAATAATATTATATACTGATTGTTATATACTGGATGATAAAAAAAACATGTTGTCAGGGATATTTTATTATCCAGAAAATATCTATTGTTATGCTCTGCCAACTGCGTTGCAGGGTATATAGATTTTTAGCTCACCTGAGCACTTGTGCTCAGGATGAGATTTTTTTACCTACTTTTGTCCGTCTTATGACGTGCAACTTCAGTCGTCAACAATTGCTTGTGAGCACTCTAGAAGCCACAGTTTTGGCCCAATCTTCATGAAAATTGGTCAAGGTGTTTGTCTACTTGATATCTTGTATAAGTTTGAAATTGGGTCCCATGGGGTCAAAAACTAGGCCACCAGGTCAAATCTTAGAAAATTTTAGAAATTACCTTGTGAACACTCTAGAGGCCACAGTTTAAGCCCAATCTTCATAATTTGGTCAGAATGTTTTACTACATGATATCTTGGATGAGTTTGAAATTGAGACATATGGGGTCAAAATCTAGGTCATCAGCTCAAATCTTAGAAAATTTTAATGATCATGCTAGAGTCTACATTTTTGGCCGAATCTTCACAGAACTTGGTCAGAATGTTTATCTATGTGAAATCTTGCATTAGTTTCAAAATGGGTTACTTGTGGTCATAAAGTAGGTCACCAGGACAAAATTATATGTTAGAAAAAGCTTATGAACACTGTTAGGGCCAAACTACATTTTTGTTCAAGTCTTCATAACACTTGATAAGACTGTTGTCTGCATGAAGTCCTAGATGAGTGCAAATATAGGTAGAGTCAAAATCTAGGTCACTTAGTCAAATGTTTGAAAATCATTGCAAATACTTTTAGATGCAACATTTTTGGTAATCATGCCTAGCACAGCAATCTTACCCAGGTGAGCGGCACAGGGCCGTCTTGGCCCTCTTGTTTGTTTTGTTTTTTGATTGTTGTTTATAGTTTTCCAAATTAGTTTCCCTCAAATATCTTGATTTAAAATGGGTATAACATGATAAAGATCAAACTCCGCACTGGCTACTTAACCACTGCCACTACACAAGTCATGTGATGATAGTTGAAGCCATGTTACCAAAACATGGCCATAACCTACTGGTAAATTAACCACAACATCTTTTCCTTCCAAAATATGTTGAACACACTATCTGCTTTGTTTTAAAAGTAATTGTTGGATTAAATTCTCTCGCACAATAAAAAATCAGTTGCAGTTCACTTTCACAAGCCATCTGCAATGTTGTCTAGTTACCAGTGTAGCAGTAAAAATACATTCATAATTTTATAAATTATTATCATTTGATTTTATTGTTTACTTTTTTCATAATCATGAATGTTATTTTCGTGAAATATAACAAAACTGATATGATATATTCAAAACTAAAATCAAAATTGAAAAAAGTCAATCCGGCCTTTATCAGACGAATCTACTTGTGGTGGTAGTGGTTATCAACAACTGTAAGTTAACTACTGCTTTGGAGTTTGGATAAAGATCTTAAATAGCTACTTGATATGATCTTAAAAAGAATAGTGTGATCTATGATTTGTTACATTTATGAAAAATAGACATTTTAATGTTATTAATCTTACCTGTGTTCATCAGAAGCACAGGTGTTACAACCCACATCATCGTGGTCCTGGCAATATGTGTCCACCAACATGGTTGGGTGTTTTGGACACCTGTCAGTTGGCAAGAACACTTGACCACTGGCCATGGATGGCTCCTGAAGGACATGGTCATCATGGATAACATTGTGAGCCTCCAGACAATTAGTGCAGAAATGTTTCTGACATTCTTTGCAAAATTTCTCTGATGTCCTCTCCTTTTTCTTCTTGTAACAAGTTGAACATTTATATTCCATTACTTCTTCTGAAGCTTTCTTGTAGAAAGATGAAGCCATGTTTGTCCTTTACTTCAAAGTCACTACAAAAATTCAATATGTTCTAGATAAGGGGCTTTGTACTTCCTGTTTCGTTTTCCAAAAATAAAGGGAAGTGAATGTTGTTTATTTTCAGTCAATCTCCTACACAGTGACCTCCCCTTATTATTACTGTAAGAGAGTATCTCTTGTATCAGTATAACAAATAATTCAGACTGTTTGAGAAATAAATTGTCTATATTTTTTTCTAATGATTTATCATTTTCACTCAATGCTAATACAGTTTGTATCATATTATATTCTGATCACCCTGTGTCTGTCTTTATCAGTCATCAGACATCTGTCTTGTGTTGTCAACAATTACTTCTAAAAGACATCTTTTTTGAAATCACTTGGTAGAAATTGACGAAACCTTGAATGAATTATCCTTGGGTGGCCCTCCACAAAAATTACTAAAATAAACTTGATCCATGCAGAACTATGGTTGTCCTGGCAATCAACAGATTTTTTTTAAAGTCTTTTCCTCTAAAACCAGAGGTCAAAATTTAATTTCATTTAAAACAAAAATGTTCACCTTATGGTCCTAATGCCAAGATTAAGTTAATCCCGAAGTTATCTGCTAGTTTCCTTATACAATGTATACTCTGTTTAGACTATTTAAAAAAATCTTCTATGAACCCAATTGTCAGAATTTAATTTATTTGGGCACAAAGGGTCATCTCAGCCCTCTACCATAATTACTTAAATAATGTTGATCCCTTGAAAAATTAGGCATCAAAGGGGTTAGCTAGTTTGTTCATATGATTTCTACAGAAACTTTAGAAATCTTTGTATCTGAAATTTGAATATGGTTGATGCTGAAGGTAGCCAGGTATAATGACGTGACCTGAATTGTTTTGATTAGGTTTATGGTATTCTCGTGAGTGTTCTTGGGCCATCATGGCCCTCCTGTTTATTAACACACCATGTATGTTGTGTGCCGTTCAGCTTTAAAATCCATTTGACTGTAACGCTGTAACCCTATGACTCTAGGTGCTTATTCTAGGCTCAGTTGTTGCTTATAATCAAGGAGATTGTCATTTCATTTCTCTGTCATTCTCACATTACATTAGGTCATGACATTGACCAAAGGTCATTTGGTGAAGGTCACTTGTTAAGTACTACTGTAAAGTCATTAATTTTCATTAACATTAATTTTTTTTTTATTATGTATGTAATCGAATTTTGTGGGTACATTTATTTGTGGATCTATGTTCTAGAAAACATGAGTTCTTAATAAAAAGCATTTTTTTTGTGGGGGATAAATATTTGTTGATAAAACCCACTACAAAATTGACAAAAATTAGTGTCCTACAAAAATTAATGATTTCACAGTAATTCCATGTATGGCCCATGACATCTGTACAAAGGGTGCTTGTGAGGACAGGATGTGTCATTACCTTGACCAAAGGTGTCTTTATTCATGTATGGCCTATTTCTTTTAAACCCTTTGATATTTGAAATATAAAGGAAATAAAAAGAGGTAACTCATGGATGGAAAATTGATTTTTATTCAGTCTTTTAATTATTCTGGTATTGATTTTAACCCTTCATCACATATAGACGTGTTTTGATGCCTTGGCAACCTGAGCAGACATGGAACAAGTACTTTTATCAGTGTCTCCCTTGTCTCCTTATATAATATTGAAACTCAGTTTCTATACTGTCTGCTTTGGCAAAGAAAATCAATGTTTCATATACCAGTACAATTTATAGATCATTTAATGAATTAATCAAGTTATGAATTTGTACATGAATATACATGAGGTCAGGGGTTAAATTTCATGATCTTGTACACAATTAAAAAAAGATCAAATCATTGTTCACAAACAAATATACAAACTGACAAACCTTTCAAACAGGCATGTAGGCATTAACAGTAACATACTCTACTTTCATTTTCAACCTATGAAATATAGAAGAATTTTTACCCTCACAATGCTGTGGGCACTTGTGACTGTCTTTGCTACCAGTGTAGACCAAGATCAGCCTGCACATCCATGTAGTCTGGTCTTGGTTTGCACTATCCACTATTCAAGCAATGAATCTTCAGCAAGCACCCCTATAAACAACTAATGGTACTGTCCATAATGAAGAAAGGACAAGTCCAACATGGTAAGGGTTATACAGAAATGATAGACTTTATGGCAGTCCCTGTACAGCAACATAGATTTATGGTAATCCATCATTAGATTATAATCATGGTCCTTCAAATGCTGGAAAAGACTTCAGTGCAGATTCAAGCATCCACTGACATGGAGTTATAGGACCTTTTTCTCAAAGTCTATAAAGGCTTGTGCCACAGTGACACTTTGGGGGTGGGTGGTTGTTGTTGTCGTATGGGAAATTCACTTTTAGTGAGATGTTGTGTAAAACAGACTCTGTGGCTCACTCTAACCCTTACACCACCACAGTCACGGGGTCCACTCTATATGACACAGAGGGTGGCAGAATTGAAGGCAACAAGCCAACTTGTAGTTGATTCCTTTTATTGTCCAGTATTATATTTTCCTACCATAAATTCAAATTCACAATGTCCAAGATTTCACAAGATGAATTAAAACAATTCAAGATAAACTCCACAAGATTATTCAACTCCTTCAGACTTGTGTATATGACTCTCTATAAGACTAACTATCCAAGATTGCATTTACTAGACTACTCTCAAGACTTTTTCAAGACTGTCTTAAATTCTGCAAGAATAACTTTATATTAAACTGAAGGGTTTACAATAATTAACCAATAAAATTAAACAAATAATCAAGTAGATAACCAATGATATCCATTATTACAAATTATAAAATAGCATATGGGAGTTAAGTAAAGCTTCACAGCTAATTAACACATGCAACATTTGGCTTGCTGCAACAATAGCTTTGTCATCAGGTGCTAGAAGTTATGTCTATCTCAAAGTATATTATTGTTTATACATCAAAGTAAAATGTGTCAACTCTGGTAGAGTTCAGTTGATTAAACAAAACCTGAAAAGACTGTCCTAAATTCCACAGTGGCACTTGTATTTATTATAAATTTCCCATTATCACTTAATGGACCATGATCACAATTTAATGATGGATTGATTACCTTAAATCAATGCTATCTATATTTAGGGCTGTTCTGTGATTCCCTATAGAGAACCTGGCTGTCTATAATATTCTACACAAGCTACTTACAAAACATATCACAATATACAAAGAATCACATCATATGACCCATAACCTTACCAAACCATTCTAACTTCATTCCTCACTGTTTTGTTTACAGCTTCTTAGTTATTTTGAATTTAAAGCATTAAGTAATAGTTTAAAATCTTAAGCTTGAAACACATTTTACCCTTCTTGTTTCACAGGGTATTTAACCCTTTCCCTCATAGAGGACACCATGAAAAGACCTATGCGAACAGCATAAAACCAGATCAGCCTGCGAGTAACTCGCAGGCTGGTCAGGTTTTATGCTGTTCGCTGCTCCTCAGTGGTCTGGAAATGAGGATTTTGTAATTAAATTTGGTAAGGTTTAACTGTGGTTTTCTGCAGATCAGGCTTTATGTGGTACCTACTGAGTGCGTCAAAATGAGTCTATATGAGGGAAAGGGTTAAGTAAATGAAATACCATGTGGATAAACAATATATGTAAAGAAATACAAAATTCTAAAGTCTGTCAAAAGCTGCAGTTTAACTGCAGAATATGCAGTTAATCTATGAAATTTAAGTGGAATTTTCTAGTAGGATTCCATAGAATAGATATTTATCATAGCTGAAAATGATAAATTATCTTTAGTAAATATTTAAAAGTATTCTAAAATGAAAACATATTTAAGAGAAATACTTGTATAAGATATTTCTACCTAGAAAAAAAAGATAGTATATGAGTAAAAGATATTGATTAACATGAAAAAAAAACTACTTATGAAGATAAATAATTGTTTAATATGAATAAGAATCAGTATTTAAATAAATTGGAAGTAGACTAACAATGTCTTGACTCTAAGCAAATCATTAATCATTTTACTCTGGAATGATAAAAATTGCATTCAATTTGATAATGACTATCTAAATATTAATAAAAGGACGCCCTTAGTACTAGGACCACCTATATAAAGACCATTTTGTCTCTATTTCATCTCAAACACTGTTACTGTATCTGAATTCCCTGCCACAAACAGCCTCCTGTTGCTGCAGTCAAAACTCAGGGTCCTAATATCCTGTACACCAGCAGACAGTGGTACCACTTCCCCCAGGGACTGTCCCCTCTCTGTCACCTGGACCACATTTCCAGAATTATACCCCCCTATAAACACACTGCCACAGCTGTCCACACATACTGACTTACAATTATCCAGACCCAGACCTTTGTACCTGAATATCTCCTGACCTGACATGTCTACACCTACCAGACCAAGTTTCCTGTCTGCAATATAGAGAGCATCTCCTGACTGACTACATGTGATGTTACATGTGTCTGACAGTCCAAGATTTCCTGATTTAATCAGTGAACCTGACAGTGTGTAGAACAGTACATCATCTGTCCCGTTGGACACACAGAGCTTGTTGTCCCAGTAGGAGATACCATAGCAGTCATGATTTAGCTTGATGGATCTAGTGAGGGTCATTTTGTGAGGACCAAGGGATACAAACTGTATTGTTTTGTTCAGACATACTGCTGCCTCCTGCTGACTGATACAACACACACCAAGAGGATAGGCAGGTAGATCACAGTGGTCTGTGACTGTGAAAGTGGTGGTGTTCAGGAGCTTCAGCTTCTTGTTGTTGATATCTGACAGTAGGAGGGAACCATCAGGCAGGAGACAGGAACTCATAATATTACATTTATAACTGTCCTTCTTGATCCTGATATTGATGTCTTGTTTCTGTCCAGTCTTGTACAGTGTTGGTGACTGAGTTGAAGTAATCACAGAAGGATGTTTTATGTTTTGCTTTTCATCCCCTGGTAATGGTGACCCAAGTGTTTGAAGACCTGCTAAGTACTGTTCAATCTGTATGTCAGATTGAAACTGAGGAGACTGGTGCTGTGTGATTTCTTGTACTTCTTGAACAACTTGATCAGCAGCATTTATGATTTTCTGGCTTTTTTTAATGTTGACAAATAACTGGGCTGTATTTTCATCATGTCTGTCAAGTTGACTGCGATATTTCTGGACATCTGTCATCACCTCCTGACAGTTGTTGGTGTTCTGTTGAAGTTTTTCCTCCTCTTCCTTAAATTTATTTACCAATATTTTCTTTTCTGCCTCCCCCAGATTTTTAATAATGACCATCAATGTCTCTACATATGAGTCTACAGCTGCCAACTGTTTCTCCCTCTCTGTCTGCCATATTTCTGCCTGTCTGTCCTTCAGCCTCCCTCCCTCTGTAAGCCTGTCCCTCACTCTGTCTAGCCCTGCCCTTGCTTGCTGTAACTCCTCCTCCTTGAAAAGCCGTCCCACTTTATTTGGAATGTACAGAACTGTCTGACATGGCCTGTTTGGATTTGGAAAATATTGATCATAATTATGTGGTTAGTAAAATATACTCAGCCTGTTGAATAAACAGTTTGATAATAAATAATTGCATTTTGTTAAAATCAAAATAGTAAATAAATTTATGACGATCTTCAAAACTAAGAATAATATAATTCACAGTTAAACCTATGTTAGGAACCACCTGCATTAAACAGTCTAATTTATTTTGTATCTAACTTCCATTTAACAAGCCCCTTTAAAGAGTCCAAATAATTTTATATTGTGACCTCCATGTAGCAACCACCTGCTTTAAACAGTAATTTGTTTTACATTTAACCTCCATTTAAGAGCCAGCTGGTCTAAGCAGCCACTTTCTCTTGTTTCCATGACTGGCTATTAACTTTATATGAATTTGATTGTATATATGAAAAACAAAGCTAGAGCATGTTTAAAGTCTTTCTAATGAAATACAGATTTTTGTCAAATATATATGAAAATTGGTAAAGTGGCTTATGGACAGATTCAGGTAACTCAGTGTCACAATGCTAAGTACTGGTCAGTGTGACTTGCACTTAAGATTAGCACCTGGCATATGATGTTTGCACCCTGCCTGTGTCTTTCTGCTCTCTCTTCATACTGTGAACTGGACACTCATTTATTATAATAATGGAAGACTGACCATGAAACTCTTTTAAGTCCATATAGAAACAGAAGGAGATGGAACAGTTTTGCAGTCAACCCTCGTTATGGTTGAGCAGGTCCAAATAAACACAAAAAATCTTATCCAATAAAATTATATACTGATTATAATATACTGGATGATAAAAAAAAACATGTTGTCAGGGATATTTTATTTTCCAGAAAATATTTAATGTTATGCCCTGCCAACTGCGTTGCAGGGTATATAGATTTTTAGCGCACCTGAGCACTTGTGCTCAGAATGAGATTTTTTTACCTACTTTTGTCTGTCGTACGTTGTTCAGTCGTCAACAATTGCTTGTGAACACTCTAGAGGCCACAGTTTTGGCCCAATCTTCATGAAAATTGGTCAGGGTGTTTGTCTATTTGATATCTTGGATGAGTTCGAAATTGGGTCCCATGGGATCAAAAACTAGGTCACCAGGTCAAATCTTAAGAAAAACATTATGAACACTATAGAGGCCACAGTATTAGCCCAATCTTCATAAAATTTGGTCAGGATGTATGTCTACATTGATAACTCGGATGAGTTTGAAATTGGGTCATGTTGGATCAAAAACAAGGTCGACAAAATTATATGTTAGAAAAAGCTTATGAACACTGTAGAGGCCTCATTTTTTGGTCAATCTTCATGGAATTCGGTCAGAATGTTTATCTACTTGAAATATTGGATGAGTTCAAAACTGAGTCACATGGGGTCAAAATGTAGGTCACTTAGTCAAATGTTTGAAAATCATTGCAATTACTTTAGATGCCACATTTTTTGGTAATCATGCCTAACACAGCAATCTTACCCAGGTGAGCGGCACAGGGCTGTCTTGGCCCTCTTGTTTGTTTTGTTTTTTGATTGGTGTTTATAGTTTTCCAAATTAGTTTCCCTCAAATATCTTGATTTAAAATGGGTATAACATGATAAAGATCAAACTCCGCACTGGCTACTTTACCACTGCCACTGTTAACTACTACTTTGGAGTTTGGATAAAGATGTTAAATAGCTACTTGATATGATCTAAAAAAGAATAGTGTGATCTATGATTTGTTACATTTATGCAAAATAGACATTCTAATGTTGCAAATCTTACCTGTGTTCATCAAAAACGCAGGTGTTACAACCCACATCATCGTGGTCCTGGCAATATGTGTCCACCAACATGGTTGGGTGTTTTGGACACCTGTCAGTTGGCAAGAACACTTGACCACTGGCCATGGATGGCTCCTGAAGGACATGGTCATCATGGATAACATTGTGAGCCTCCAGACAATTAGTGCAGAAATGTTTTTGACATTCCTTGCAAAATTTCTCTGATGTCCTCTCCTTTTTCTTCTTGTAACAAGTTGAACATTTATATTCCATTACTTCTTCTGAAGCTTTCTTGTAGAAAGATGAAGCCATGTTTGTCCTTTACTTCAAAGTCACTACAAAATTTTAATACGTTCTAGATAAGTGGCTTTGTAACTTCCTGTTTCGTTTTTCCAAAAATAAAGGGAAGTGAATGTTGTTTATTTTCAGTCAATCTCCTACACAGTGACCTCCCCTTATTATTACTGTAAGAGAGTATCTCTTTTGTATTGATCAGTATAACAAATAATTTAGACTTTTTGAGAAATAAATTGTCTATATTTTTTTCTAATGATTTATCATTTTTACTCAATGCTAATATAGTTTGTATCATATTATATTCTGATCACCCTGTGTCTGTCTTCATCAGTCATCTGTCTTGTGTTGTCAACAATTACTTTAAAAGACATCACTTGGTAGAAATTGATGGAACCTTGCATGAATGATCCTTGGGTGGCCCTCCACAAAAATTACTAAAATAAACTTGATCCATGCAGAACTATGGTTGTCATGGCAATCAACAGATTTTTTTTAAATATTCTCCTCTAAAACCAGAGGTCAGAATTTAATTTCATTTAAAACAAAAATTTTCACCTTATGGTCCTCTACCATAAATGCTAAGATTAAGTTAATCCCTAAGTTATCTGCTAGTTTCCCTATACAATGTTAAGTAAATCCCTAAGTTATCTGTTACTTTCCTTATACAATGTATACTCTGTTTAGATTATTTAAAAAAAATCTTCTATGAACCCAATTGTCAGAATTTAATTTATTTGGGTACAAAGGGTCATCCCAGCCCTCTACCATAATTACTTAAATAAGGTTGATCCCTTTAAAAATTAGGCATCAAAGGGGTTAGCTAGTTTGCTCATATGATTTCTACAGAAACTTTAGAAATCTTTGTATTGGAAATTTGAATATGGTTGATGCTGAAGATAGCCAGGTATAATCATGTGACCTGAAATGTTTTGATTAGGCTTATGGTATTCTTGTGAGTGTTCTTGGGCCATCCTGGCCCTCCAGTTTATTAACACACCATGTATGTTGTGTTCCATTCAATTTTAAAATCCATTTGACTGTAACTCTGTAACCATATGACTCTAGGTGCTTATTCTAGGCTCAGTTGTTGCTTATAATCAAGGAGATTGTCATTTCATTTCTCTGTCAATCTCACATTACATTAGGTCATGACATTGACCAAAGGTCATTTGGTGAAGGTCACTTGTTTAGTACTACTGTAAAGTCATTAATTTTCATTGACATTAATTTTTTTTTATTATGTATGTAATCGAATTTTGTGGGTACATTTATTTGTGGATCTATGTTCTAGAAAACATGAGTTCTTAATAAGAAGCATTTTTTGTGGGGGATTAATATTTGTTGATAAAACCCACTACAAAATTGACAAAAATTAGTGTCCTACAAAAATTAATGATTTCACAGTAATTCCATGTATGGCCCATGACATCTGTACAAAGGGTGCTTGTGAGGACAGGATGTGTCATTACCTTGACCAAAGGTGTCTTTATTCATGTATGGCCTATTTCTTTTAAACCCTTTAATATTTGAAATATAAAGGAAATAAAAAGAGGTAACTCATGGATGGAAAATTGATTTTTATTCAGTCTTTTAATAATTCTGGTATTGATTTTAACCCTTCATCACAAATAGACGTATTTTGATACCTTGGCAACCTGAGCAGACATGGAACAAGTACTTTTATCAGTGTCTCCCTTGTCTCCTTATATAATATTGAAACTCATTTTCTATACTGTCTGCTTTGGCAAAGAAAATCAATGTTTCATATACCAGTACAATTTATAGATCATTTAATGAATTAATCAAGTTATGAATTTGTACATGAATATACATGAGGTCAGGGGTTAAATTTCATGATCTTGTACACAATTAAAAAAAGATCAAATCATTGTTCACAAACAAATATACAAACTGACAAACCTTTCAAAGAATTAAAGTGAAAGAGTCATGTAGGCATTAACAGTAACATACTCTACTTTTATTTTCAACCTATGAAATATAGAAGAATTTTAACCCTTACAATGCCGTTTTTCACACTTGTAACTGCCTTTGCTACCAGTGTAGACCAAGATCAGCCTGCACATCCATGTAGTCTGATCTTGGTTTGCACTGCTCACTATTCAGGCAATGAATCTGCAGCAAGCACCCCTATAAATAACTAATGGTACTGTCCATAATGAAGAAAGGACAAGTCCAACATGGTAAGGATAATACAGAAATGGTAGACTTTATGGCAGTCCCTGTACAGCAACATAGATTTAAGGTAATCCATCATTGGATTATAATCATGGTCCTTCAAATGCTGGAAAAGACTTCAGTGCAGATTCAAGCATCCATTGACATGGAGTTATAGAATCTTTTGCTCAAAGTCTTTAAAGGCTTGCATTTATTATAAATTTCCCATTATCACTTGATGAACCTTTATCACAATTTAATGATGGATTGATTACCTTAAATCAGTGCTATCTATATTTAGGGCTGTTCTGTGATTCCCTTTAAAGAACCTGGCTGTCTGTAATATTCTACTCTAGCTACTTACAAAACATATCACAATATACAAAGAATCACATCACATGACCCATAACCCTACCAAACCATTCTAACTACATTCATCACTCAGTTTTGTTTACAGCTTCTTAGTTATTTTGAATTTTTAGCATGTCTGGTCCCAATCTGCATTAAGTAATAGTTTAAAACCTTAACCTTCAAACACATTTTACCCTTTCTTATTTCACAGGATATTTAAGTAAATGACTGGGTTGGAATAGTGACATTGTGGATTAGCAATATTTGTAGCAAGAATGCTATAGTGTGCTTCTACATAATGTAAGTATTACTTAGCTCTAAAGTTGATGGAATTACAGGAATATTCTTGTCCATAAAAATTTATGAGAGAAAAATATTTCATTTTGCCAAAAATAAGTCGGAGACTTGATATTTATAAGGGATTCAATGAGGCCCATACTAGATATAAAAAAAACACACACACGCTTTTATCCTATTTTTGATTCCTTTTTTTAAGGCTGTAATTTATGTATATGTAGATATTTTTTTATTATTTTTGAATTTGGTTAATCTTCAAAATATATCCCAGTACTTACGGTTATATTGACTAACATTTTGATTTTTTTTCTTTATTTTGTAAAATACAGCTTCACAATAGATCAACTTTGTTAAGAACTTTGTATGAGTGCTATAGATGTTAGTGCTTCCATAGCACTTAGAATAATTGACATACTTATGGACTTAAAACATCTTGTCTCCTAGACACAAAATCTTATATTCTGCAGTTTCCGTAGCCACTGTTTCTATAGCAACTCAAAAACTTTGATTGTGTCTGACTTCTGCATGGTCACCACTAGATGTCTCTGTGCTGGACAGTAACACAGGGACTGTGGTTTCAATAGACCTCCCTCGCTTCCAATAAGTTCCTCAAAATTTTCACCATTTTCAATCTCCCAATTTTCTGACAAATGCTGGATGTTGTTGGTTTTGAACCCGCAGAAGAACACCTCTTTGTCTGCTTGCACAGTAATGCCCCCTGGTGGAAGGTCATCTGGAACTTTGACCGTTTCAGATTCACTCTCTTGTTTAAGTTGCAGACGGACAATTGAGCTGTTTCCACTGTCAGATATGTAAGCTGTTTTTCCATCAAATGCAACTGAAATGTAAAGAGGATCACAAAAGAGGCTTTCTTGCTCTTGGTTGTTTGCATTTATCTGCATGAGTTGCTTCCCCTGCATGTCCAAGACTTTGATGTTTGGAATTTCATCTTTAGGGCAAGTTACATAGAATTTGTCCAACAAAAAGTCAACCCCATAAAACTGGCTGTTCTTCTGTGATGGGGATGCATTTCCAATCTTTTTCAAAGGCCTGAGAGTTTTCCCAATGGTGAATATTTGAAGCTTTTTCTCACGAGGCAAAGAAATTGCAACCTGCTCGTTTGATATGACACAGACATCCCATGGTTCAGCAGAAAGTTTTGTTTGGGTAACAAGTGTGTAGGTAGAATCAAGGAGTTTAAGGCTTTCGTTATACATGTCTGTCAACACGATACGACCATCGCTGAGGGCTGCACAACCTGTGATGTCACACACTTGATATGCATCGCTGCGAGACTTTATATTATACTGCATGACAGGCATTGTTGTTCTTGTTGATTTATTGGTAATTTGGAGTGTTCCGATTCCTTCTAATGTTTTCATGAAGTTAAGAAACTGGGGATCACCCTGGAAAGAGAATCGCATTGGACTAGCATTTTTCTTGTTGATGTCTTCAACAAGGTTTTCAAAGTAGTTCACTTGTTTTGCAACTTTCTTCAGCTGCAAGAAGCTTTTGCTCTCAATGCCATTTTGTAGTGCCATTGTCAATGCTCCAGATGCATTATGGAGACCTTTAATTGCTTCATCACAGACGTTTATTCTTCCTTCTAAGTAGCCTGCTTCATCATCATGGAGATGATCAACATCTCTTATCAGTTCTTGTTCCAGTTTTTGAAGTTTTTCAAAAAATTCTTGGTGGAGATTTTCAATTGCCTTTACAAAGTCTCCTCTCTGAAGGTCATTGAGTTGCATGTTTTTTCTGGTCTCATCTTTCATCCTCTCAAACTGTCCGGCTAGTGCATTGATGTGTTTTATCATGGCTATGCAGTTTCTGTTGGTCTTTTTGGCTTTGATTTCTGGTATGTAGACTAGGTTTTCACACTGCCGATGGTGCAGCGTTGCACAGACACCACAGACAGGCTCATCATGGGATTTACAGAAGTATCGTAAAAGCTCACCTGTGTGGGTTTCACAGTTCTCCAATGAGTTGTCTGCTTCATTTGGGTGCTTAATTTTTGGCATTTTCTTCCGATCTCGAACAACATGGTTTTTAGTAATTTTAAGGTTCTTGTGATGTTTGATGCATGTTTCGCAGAAATACTCTGCACATTCGAGGCAATACCCAGCAGCCTCGTGATGCATGTTGTCCCGACTGCATGGCCCGCAGTAAACTTCTGCATTCATGGACCTAGCCTGCTTTGATTGAGCTGTAAGCGGAGGTGACATCAGGAAACGTGACGTCATAGATGGGGCGGGTGTTTGGGAAACACGGGATGTAAGAGCCGCTGTAAAATTGCGCATACGTTCCAGACGCGTTCCATGTCTTGACATGTCTGGTAAAATTGGGTCATTTTCTTTCCCTGCTCTTTGCGAGCCACTGAGCGCCATTTTGCGCAGCACCGTTGGGAGGTCATAAACTTCGACTGAATACACACTCATTTACATTCCTGGTGAAGTCATAGAGTGAATATAAGATTGATCCTCTCACTTTTTAATATGTAAAATTATAACTTTGTTTGCCTTTTATTATAAGTTTTAACATTTTCAAGCATAACTTTCCAAATTCACACGTTCATTAGTCTGATAAATGTATATTTTAAATCATGTTGTCTTTCTTTTCAAATTAAAATTAAGATTTCCAAATTAAAGTCAGTCCAAATGAATATTAGATCACTTCTCTTCTAACATATTCTGTTTGATTGTAACATGTTAAATGTCCGAGCAATCTACTGTACTGTTTCTATAGGCATTAGACCCTGTTGAGCCTTTCCTCATAGCTACACTGTAAAAGTATATCTATCAAATGATTGCAGCCATATATGGGCATTCTCTGTGACTGATTACATTGTCTTAGGTACAATGGAGTCCCTATTTGATGTATGTAATCTACAGATTGGCTTTCAATAAACACAATTTACCACCTTAGTCTGACAGATCTTAGCTGGCTTTTAAACTAGGGAGATTTTAATATGGGCACAGGTGAATATCTTAATTAACCCTTACTTTGCTGTGGGCACCTTTGACTGCTTTTGCAACCAGTGCAGATCAAAATCAGCCTGCACATTGATGTAATCTGATCATAGTCTGCACTGTTTGCCATTCAGTCTATAAATCTTTAGCAAGCACCCCTGTTAACAACAAATGGTACAGTCCAATTGAAGAAAAGACCCAATTAAAGTCCAATTAAGATTTTTTTTTAGCATGGTAATGATTGAAGTGGGTATGGTTATGTTTATGTATTCTGCTTATCTTTACTTCTGTTTAAGACCATATACCTTTTATTGCTTAACTTTTTATCTCATGAATATTTATGTACAAATGTATGACTTGATGAAAAGGATATAGGAGCTGTCTGATCTGAGTCTGCTCTGTTTGCTTATACATTATTGTAGCTCAGTTTCTACATAGTCTGCAGAACAAAGAAAAATCCAGTTTCATATACCATTTAAGGTTCAGTTAATTTATATTCATGAAGTCATAAATTTGTACATGAATATTCATGAAGAACAGTTTAAATTCAGGCATTTTTTATAATGATGATGGGAAGGGGCCTTAAAATCATATGTTTTGGAGAAAAATCACCATACCTTTTACAATGGGAAAAGAGAAAATATGAGGTATAAATATAAAATAGCCAATTTGAGGAAAAATGGATTTAAAATAATTTAGAGGGGAAGACACAAATAAAGTGTTCCTGATTAAAAGAAGGGAAGAATCTCTGTACACTGAAAAATCCTTAATTTTCGTTGACATTAACCCTTTCCCTCATAGAGGAAACCATGAAAAGACCTATGCGAACAACATAAAACCAGATCAGCCTGCGAGTAACTCGCAGGCTGATCAGGTTTTATGCTGTTCGCTGCTCCTTAGTGGTCTGGAAAGAGGATTTTATAATTAAATTTGGTAAGGTTTAATGTTTTATGTGGTACCTATTGAGTGAGTCAAAATGAGTCTATATGAGGGAAAGGGTTAAATCTAATTGATTATACATGTACACCTATGTGAATCTCGTAGGTGTCTTTATTTGTGGACCTATGTTCTAGAAAACCTAAAGTCTGTATAAGAGTCAAGTTTTCGTGGAAATTGACGAAAATTAGTGTCCCACGAAAGCTATTGATTTCACAGTAATTTTGACTCTAAGTTCGGATCCAGCAAGGATTGGAAAAAAATCCTCATCTACTGTGAATCAGAACTCAAGGATGGTGGGTCATGACCTTTTTTTTTTCTTTTCTGTATCAATAAAACAGATAAATCCTCGTTCATTTGATAAAATAAAGATTAGTTTAGATCTTGAAATGGTTTGTATTGTGAAATAAGCACAGAAGGGTATAATATTGTATCACTGAATATTGGGAAAGCTGTATTGAATGACTTGTATTGTAAATAATCAGTGTTCAAATCTGGGGTATTGAATAGGTATTGCTTGTAGATCTTTGTGAATATTTAGTTGACTTTCATATTGATTTTACGGCAAATTTCATTAGACTGCTCCACTGCTCAAAGTTAGATTTTGGGACGTGAATGGAGGTAACGGTATTTTCTATCTAGGTACTGTTCCATAGCTGTAGACGTTTTGACTTAGAGTGAACGTAACACCATTATGGATTACCATACAGAAACGAATTTGTTTACCATTTGATATGTCAGTTTTCCTTACATATTTTTAATCATGAAATGTGCTCATGGGGTCAAGGTCAGATTATGAAATATTTAAGCTCATACTTGTGACCAGATAAGTTCTGATCATGAACTGAGTTGCTTGACCAAAAGTCACCATTCTGGATAATAAACAGTAAACAAACAAACAGAAAAGCTGACAGTGTTGGGTATGTTTCTATGCTCCTCCTCTAAAATGATATGTGAGCCCAGTCTCATGTTAAACTCCTGAAATGATATGTGAGCCCAGTTTCATGTTAAAGTCCTGAAATGATATGTGAGCCCAGTTTCATGTTAAATTCCTTTGAAATGATATTGATATCTGAGTCCAGGCATGTGTTTTATTAAATATTTTCCTCAACTCAAAGATCAAGAATCCCTTATTGTTTTACTAATCAATGGAAATTTGTAGTTTTTAGCATGCTTTTGCAGAAAATGGTCTTGAATATATTCATAGATTTATATTTTGCCAAATGCTGAGTGAAGTGCAGGCCTGATTTATAATACATCAGTCATTTATTCATTAATTACAATATTTAATAAAGGTGCAAATGTAATACTCATTGTATAAAGTCATAATTACCTGTATGTATATGATAAGACTGTATGATGTGGGGACAAAAATTGGTTCAAATTGGGCTGATCATATTAAAAAAAAGTATTTTTCCCAAAATCTAGAGTAACACTTATGAATTTCAACATATGAAAACATACTTTTTATCTCATGATAATGGCAGAATATATCTCTGAAAGCATGAATAACATTCTGATCAGTTAGTTTAAAGATAGGTTTTCTTCCCCCTAATGTGTTTAGCTGAATATGATTCCTCACAATTTAATGATGGAAGACTTAAATTTCCATAATTTAACATTCCTGTTCAAATGAAGATGAGGGGAAAAAACAACAACAAAAAAAAAAACAGAGAAAAATATTTAGGACACTGACAAGGCTTGGATCATGATGCTTGTTAATAATTAGTGCAGTTCTTCTGTAATGCTTCATTTTGGGCCCAAATTTCAAGAGCTTCTATACTGGACTGCTTTATAACTATACTATGTGAAAATGCATTTTAAGTCCACTAAAAAACTACAAGTAAAGATTCGAGGTCCAGTGCTGACTGTGTTATATCTTACCTTCTTTTCAAATGATGGGGAAGGGGCCTTTTTACCATAATTTTGGGGAAAATATTGCCATGTAGAAATAAAATTCCTGAAGTGAATAGCTAATTATGGGGAAAGTGCATGAATTGAAAGAATCTTCAGAGAGGAGGAAGCCCCCTATATAGAGGAAAATAAAGGCCTTTAATATGGACTAGCATATTATGACTGATCTACATTCTCTCTGTATGAAAGTTTCTGTAAGGATGATAATTATTCACTGATTGTTAGGTTATATGTTTCAAAGTCTTTGAATAATTCTCGATGAATCTAACATTGGCTGTGTTTATTGCAGGGCCTGTTTCCAGGTATATGTAACTCACAAGTTCCGAGCGACCATCGGGAAGACGAAGCTGGTGCGAGATGGAGAGTTGGTGCTGGTCGGAATTTCCGGAGGGCCGTCCTCGGCCGCTCTGCTACATCTTATACAGGAGGTACGGAAAACAGGACATTCAGCTGTAGATACCTCTAGAAATATGGTTGTTAAAATATTTTGGATCCATCAAAAAACATGGCTGCCAGGAGGCCGAGCCTGTTTTTCTTATGTGTGTATAGTACTAATTTGAAAAATCTACTTGTCCAAAAGAACTGGCTGGATTTCCTTTTTTTTTTTTTGGCACAGATCTTACTTGGTGTCACTCTCAACCAGGATTGTCAAAATTATTTTGATCCATAGAAAACATGGGTATCAGGGGGGAATAAAAGTTTGAAAAATCTTTTTATTCAATAGTAGTGGCCTTTTTTTGGCACAGATGTCCCTTGGCTCACTCTCTACCAAGATTGTTGGATCCGTTGAAAAACATGACCACCACGGGGTGAAGCCCATTTTCCTTAATATCCTAAGATATTTGCTTTTTCTTTTCCTCAGATTAATAACTGGTTCTCAGGTGAGCAATCTTAGGGCCTTCTAGGCATTTTTGCTTATATAACTTCAGTAATAGAAAGTGTACATTTAGAGAGTGAGTGTTTATTTGAGGCATACAATGTTTATCTCTGTCTCCTCTCCATTATCCCATAGGTCCATTAATTTTACATTTAAATAATTCGTTCATTTAGTGTTAAGATATTTCATCAAGATTTGAACTGACAAGAGCAGTAAATAATAATCAAGCAAAGTATTTCTTTGAACCATAAGATACTTTTTTTTATTACTTTGAGTTTTATACAGCTGTTTTATTGCAGGGACTGAGTCAGAGAGCACACAAGAAGCTAAGGTTCAAGCCAGGGGTCATATTTATTGAAGGTAAGGATCTTTATTCATTGATGTTATGGATCATATTTATGAATGGGAAGGATCACATTAATTTGTTATGGATCATATTTATGAATGGGAAGGATCACATTAATTTATGTTATGGATCATATTTATGAATGGGAAGGATCATATTAATTTATGTTATGGATCATTTTTAGCTCGACTTTTCGAAGAAAATGAGAGCTTATACTGTCACTCGGGCGTTGGTGTCGGCGTCAGCGTTGCAACACAAGGTTAAAGTTTTTTTCAAACATCAATAACTTAAATACTATCAAAGGTATTCCACCCAAACTTAAAATACTTATTCACCATCATCACTTCTACCTTACTTCTAAGGCCCACAACCCTGGCTACCCTATTTTTGGAGTTATGCCCCTTTCATACTTACAAAACAGCCAAAACCAAGGTAATTTTTTTACATAGTTGTACTATCACATGTATTTGACTGAAACTTCAAGTACTTATTCACCATCACTACCTCTGCCTTACTAGCAAGGCCCATAACCCTGGCTGTACTACTTCTTGAATTATGCCCCTTTCATACTTAGAAAACAGCCGAAATCATGGTTAATTTTTTTACAAAGTTGTATATATACTATCACAGGTATTCCACCATTACTTGGAATACTTATTTATTGTTTACCCACACTACCTCAACTTTACTGGCAGGGCCCATAAACCTATATGCAGTGTATTTTCAATTTTACCCTTTTATACTTAGATATTTTTTAGTTGGTGGATGATTGACCACATTCTCAAATTGATTCTGCATACTAATTTCACCATTTACAAATTTCAGATTTACCACTGAGTTGGGAATCAGCAACCCATTCTCAAATTGATTCTGCATGCTAATTTCACCAATTGAGGTGATAGAATAATTTCTACTATAACTAGAACATATCATTGATATGTACCATACTATTAAAATCCATAAAACTGTGTCTTAGCAACTGAGAAAAGTCGAGCGCGCTGTCTTATGGACAGCTCTTGTTATGAATGGGAAGGATCACATTGATTTATGTTATTGATCATATTTATTAACTCGTCTGTTTTTCGAAGAAAAAATACAAGCTATTGTCGTAACTCCGGCGTCCATGTTGTCAGCGTCAGGCATCGTCCGGAATCTTAACATTGGCCATAACTTCTCAACTATTCCATATACAACTTTAATTTTTGGTATGCAAGGCCTATCCAGATAATGCAAAAATTTCACCTAATGACCTTGACCTTTGACCTATTTTTGCTGTATTTTTTGAAACTTTAAAATGCCTGTCATTTCAGAACCATTACCAACAGGGCACTGATATTTCACATGTGAATTCCTAATGCAAGACCTTTCCATCAATGTTAAACTTTTGGACCTTTGATCTTTGACCTTTTTTTAAATATTAATAAAAAAACTTTAAAGTTGGCCGTAATTTCTTTACTATTTGACATACAACTTTAATTTTGTTATTATTACTGACTTTTTGTGCAGGTGTGATTTTGGTCATGATCTTTAGGCAGATAAATAAGGATTTTTTTTTTGCTGTTTTTTTTAATGTCTTCATATTTTACAGTTTTGTGTTGATTATCAAAAAAACTCAATGGATTAGCAATTGTGATTTTTTGTTTACATATTTTACATCTATGTGTTGTACATATTCTATTCCATGCATAGGTCAAGGTCATCCTTCAAGGTCAAAGGTCAAATTTAAATGGTATGGTACTTCAACTTTGCATTTAAAGGCTTACAGTTTTAGTTGCTATTTTCAAGGTCAACTTTTTTAGCTCACCTGAGCATAGCTCAGGGTGAGCTTTTGGGAGACTTGATTGTCCGTCGGCCGTCGTCCATCGTCCATCGTCCGTCAACAATTTGATGTTTACACACTAGAGGCCACAATTTTGATCCAATCTTCCTCAAACTTGGTCAGAATGTTTGTCTTGATGATATCTTGAACCCTTTCGAAAATGGGTCAGGTTGGATCAAAAAGTAGGTCAAATCTTAGAAAAATCTTGTCGTCCGTCAACAATTTTGATGTTTACACACTAGAGGCCACAATTTTGATCCAATCTTCCTCAAACTTGGTCAGAATGTTTGTCTTGATGATATCTTGAACCCTTTCTAAAATGGGTCAGGTTGGATCAAAAAGTAGGTCAGTAGGTCAAATCTTAGAAAAATCTTGTTTACACACTAGAGGCCACAATTTTGATCCAATCTTCCTCAAACTTGGTCAGAATGTTTGTCTTGATGATATCTTGAACCCTTTCGAAAATGGGTCAGGTTGGATCAAAATGTCTTGATGATATCTTGAACCCTTTCGAAAATGGGTCAGGTTGGATCAAAAAGTAGGTCAGTAGGTCAAATCTTAGAAAAATCTTGTTTACACACTAGAGGCCACAATTTTGATCCAATCTTCCTCAAACTTGGTCAGAATGTTTGTCTTGATGATATCTTGAACCCTTTCGAAAATGGGTCAGGTTGGATCAAAAAGTAGGTTAGTAGGTCAAATCTTAGAAAAATCTTGTTTACACACTAGAGGCTACAATTTTAATCCAATCTTCCTCAAACTTGGTCAGAATGTTTGTCTTGATGATATCTTGAACCCTTTTGAAAATGGGCAGGGCCGGACCGAAAAGTAGGTCAATAGGTCAAATCTTAGAAAAATCTTGTTTACACACTAAAGGCCACAGTTTTGATGCAATCTTCCTCAAACTTGGTCAGATTGTTTGTCATGATGATATCTCGAACCAGTTTGAAAAATGGGTGGGGCTGGATAGAAATGTAGGTCAGTAGGTCAAATCTTAGAAAAATCTTGTTTATACTCTGAGGGCAACATTTTTGGTCCAATCATCCTCAAACTTTGGGCAGAATGTTTGTCATGATGATATCTTTTGTGGATGGGGTCAGAAAATTCCTGAACATTGTTTCACCTCATCATCTTAATTCTAAAGCAATCTTTTGTACAGGCAATGAATGATACTTTTCTCAGGTGAGCGATCTAGGGCCATCTTGGCCCTCTTGTTAAATGATTAACAAAAATATGTAACGTTGGCAAAAACAGATGAGCATTAGCACCCACATATGGTGCTCTTGTTAGTGGGAAGGATTACATTAATTTATGTTACAGATCATATTTGTTAATGGTAGGATCATATTCTTTGATGTTATGGATCATATCTAGTAATGGAAACGATCACATTCTTCAATGTTATTGATTATATTTAGTATTGGGAAGGATCACATTAATGTAGTAATGGGATGGATCATATCTAAATAGTTAATTGAAATGATGAAAATTATTCATGTTTTGAATGATAAGGACATTTCTTATGGTAAAGGTCATGCTTATAATCGATAATGAATGTTGCTATCAACAGTTATAAATGTTATTCATATTTTCATATGGCAATTTTGTTAAAGCTAATTTAATGTTGGAAGTGTACTTATTAAACACACACACACACACACACACATACAAAAACCCTCTTAAGATAATTAATAGAGCATAGAATGTAAAAATAAATTTCCAAATATTTTTTTACCAGAGGGAGCCACTTTAGGACTGTCAGCAGAGGAGCGCCTGGCCAACTGTGAGAAGATGCACAGTCTGGTGGAGAGGGCAGGTTTCCCATGCTACATCAGGTCACTGGAGGAGGTACTCTTCATTTTTATTTGCTACTTTTTCCTACTAACATTTAAAGACTTAACATTTGATAATTCTATAACCAGCAGGTCTTATGTTTGATCCTCAGCTGCAGCATATGCAAGTCAGTGAAAATGGTACTGGTATATATCTACCTTGTACAAGGGTAGTTCCAAAACTGGGTGGCTCGGTGTCAGGATAATGTGAACTTTTTTAGTTAAATTTGATATGAAATAACGATTCATGTCGGATACCAATTTCACTTACCAGAACCCTTTGCACTATTGCAAAATTTGATACATGCTTTATCTGTTATCGTTGGCACCATGGTCCATTGGTAATGTATCAGAATAGGATCCGAAGGTTGTGGGTTCGAACCCTGTTGGAGGCAAGAATTCTTTATGACCTCTTTGGATGCAAGGTGGTCCAATCCAGGAACCGTCGAGAGGGATTAATATAAGTTGTACAAACTTGTTTCCCAATCGACGAGATATAAATAAGTTTAAACTATCTGTTAATGCTAGATCAGATGGAAGAGCAATGAAGTGTTGCAATATTTGGATGTAATGATAAGGCTTTTTATTTTCATAATTTCGTGAATATTATTACATGAGTTTATGTAATTTGACAAAATCTTTGAAATTTTGACTCTGAATAGTAAGATGGCAGTAAATTTCTAGGTAATGTTCACAAGATGGACATATCCTGGGATTGATTTCTGGTATTTAAACATTGATATGACCTTAACATTGAATTTTATCTGCTGAAGGGCAATTCAGATAGGTTGAGCTAATTCAGAATATCAAAAATATCAGTACTGGTATTTATGTTATTTATATACATGTACATGAAAATAGCTGTATGTTATTCCCTGTCAGGGATTTGATCTAGACAAGGTTTCCAAGGAGACGGGGAGTTTCCAGGACACCCAGACAGTTGCAGCAGATGACACTAGTGGCTATCTGACCAATCCTTTCCTGCCTGAGTCGGACAACTTCTCAAGGGCCGGAACTGCTAGTGTGACCCTGCCTGACATGAGTCCCTGCACCAGCCCTGCCTTTAGGTGACACTTGATTTTCATTTGACATCTGCTGCAAGCCTTAAATTATTTACATTCTTCAAATAATCCTTTTCCTCTTTTTACCTGAAGAGTACTTGGCATTACTGTTTTGGGCCCATATGATTTTATATTCATATTAGCAATCCATTTATATCATAGTTCAAGAAAAGCTGCCAGAGATTCCCATCTTTTAATTTCTGCAATTTTGGAAAGCTTACCTGCATGTGGAACACTTTTGAAACCAATTTAAGCTCACTGACACAAATGCTACAATAAATTAACTAAAATTTGCATTTTTACAGCTATAAAAAATGCCTATTACAAATCATGGTCTGGGTACAATTTCATAACAATCAGAGTGTCCAGACTCTTGCCACAAAAATACCTGGTACTTTTATCACATTAAAAAGGTTTAGTTTTACAGTGTATAGCCGTTTCACAATAAATGTCAAAATTCAGTAATTTGAATGATCACTAGTACTCCAGCTTTATAAAAAATGATACAGATGTACACAAGTCTGTACCATAGTTTCCAAATTCATAATCTAACAGAACACAATATATATGAAAGCCAGTTAAACATGTATAGGTTTTTATCTTATAGAAATCAAATACCGATATATATAATAACAATATTCACTAATC
>CM037781.1:50155017-50205017 GCA_021229015.1 Solen grandis
TACGCCTTACTATACATCCGGCCTGCAAATCTGAAACAGTGCTTTCTCTAATATCTTATGACTGACAACTGCATGGCAGTTTTAAAACATAAAAAAATAAAATAAAATAAAAAATAAAAATCTTACAACTTTTCGGTGGGTTTAGAATGAACTTGAATTCTGCGCGTTGGATAGATCATGAAAAAGTTCTGCCCCTAACGTGTGAGGCGCGTGCCAAATGTTATTGAATCCTATTTAGTAAATGTTTTACCTTGAGCTGTAAAAAAGGGTGAAGTGCTGCCACCTTCCGCGCAGTGATCCCCTTACAAATAAAAGAGCATTAGAGTAACTGCTATATAATGTTTTGTTTTCTCAATTTTCTCTTATGTTTCACTGTGTCTTTTTATTTATTTATTTATTGTTTGTTTGTTTGTTTTAACGTCCCACCGACAGTAGACAATATCTACTTGAGATAGATATAGTGCTGCCACACTGCAGTATCACGCCGTAGACATCTGGCATGATACCGCACCCAGTCACATTATCCTGACACCGGGCCAACCAGTCCTGCAACTACCCTTATATGCTAAGCGCCAAGCAAGGGAGCTATAACAGTACTTTTATTTATTGAATAAACCTCACCTATTATTAAAAGAAAAATGAAGTTTTTCTAACTTAATGCACCACATGCCTTGAGTGGAGGCAGTATATTGCACACATGGGCCTTCGAGTTATTCATACCCCATATTTTAAGTATGATAACAAAGGAAAAGATAAAACAAATCAAGATGAGTTGTTGTTTCCGCTAACATTCTTTTATTATCAACATTTTTTTTAAAATTATCTTTTTCTAGAAGACGTGAAAAAACACCGTTTCGAGCGCGCACTATCCCGAATATTAAAAAAAAGGTTTTTATGAAAAATAGAGTCGGGCGAAAACAAGCAATTTTTTCATGCCAAGGTGGGGGGTGAGGGGCATTTTTAAGTCTATTTTGTAGAATTTCATTTCATATCATATTTCATATGCATTTAGAAATTTGGTTCAGATTTGTTAAAAACGCAAAAATATTTGTTTCTATCAGCTGGGAATCCTGTTTATAATGTTTGAACCGATTTTGACTTCCGGGACAACAAGCGGTTTTATCCGCACTGAATTAGAGTCAAGTTCCCATTTGCCGATTGGAATATCAACAAACAATTGAGTTACCTTAATGTTCGAATCATTTCTTTTCCACAATATTATTTACCACCATGTTAACCGTATTCTTTTATTTATTTAAATTTTTCATAGATTATGATTTTTTACCGCCTAACTCTGGCATATCTAATGTTAAAGTACATGTATCATGCAAAAACAAAATACAAAGTTCACTTATTTATTGATAAGCCAGCTTCCTCCATCACTTGCCAAAACCGAACACGAATTTTGTGAGTGGAAAACAAGGTTGAACGACTTAGATAAATTTCAAACTATTTCCTGGGCATGTTTCAATTGGTAAAAAATCGTTTTCCGATATCAAGGCCGAAAAAGTGCCCCCCCCCCCCTTTTTTTTTTCTCTATAGGTTCATGTCTTCTTCAGGTACTGTACAGAGGTGACGGCTGTTTTGTTGCTGGATTCTAGATCTGCCATGCCGTGTTGATTTGTCTCCTTTCCCTTCAAAAAGGCAACTTAACGGAAAGGGCAAACCGCTCTCCGCAAATAAAAAATAATAATAATAAAAAAACATGGGAGGTAAGAAATAGTTTCATTGATTCTTATTTTGTTGCCGTGTACGTTTTGTCTTGTCTTTTCCATAACACGAAACTGAAGCAGACTTCCTAAAGATACGTCGTGAGGCGATGAAACACCATCAATTTGATGCAAAGTCGAATTTGCAGAACGGGGAAAAATGAAGATAATACCGCGAGCTGTCAAGAATAATTTATATACAAGCACCTAGACTCCGAAGCGATCATGAATCGACCTTGATCGCTCTGTGGAATAACTTCCTCTCTTTCTCTACTTAAAAAAAGAACAGTTACATAATTATAGCAAAATTTTCGTTGACATCTAATATTGTTAAACATGGATCGATATGAAATTCGTAGTTGATATTTTGATTGAATCTTGTTTCAGGAAGCATATACTACAGGATCAATTTCATCAGGTAATCAGCAAACATTTATCAGTTGCGAAAATGAATGATTATAAAAGTATGACCATATTACACTTTATCCAGACAACTTTTACATACATAGTGACAAAGAAAAGTCAATGGAAATTAATTTGCAACACACGTGGGAAATAAATGTATTGAAGCGGTGATCATTATTATTATTTCTAATTATTTATCGTTTTTAATGAAAAGGAAGATAACACTTGGAAATAAGAATCCATTTTAGGATGTGATCATATTGGAAGTAAATAAAGCAGGTGTTATGCTCCTTTGAAGTCATCATTATTAAAACGTTATGTTCATTTGTGTCCGTAAAGCGTAGTGGTAACCCGCCTCGTTTCTCACCAACGCGCCCCGGGTTCTACTTCTGGTAACGTACATGAGAGGGTACAGTGGTCGCCCGTCCAGACACGTGGATTTTCTCCGGTTTTCTCCCGTAATAATGATCACATATGCTGCCACCAGATCTATCGAGAGCGATTTAATATAATTTGTTATAACATGTTTCGTAATCGATGTGAAATTAACAAATTTTATCGTCGGGACTACAGTAATAGAGTGAATAAACAAGAAATATCTTTAAAAAAAAAAGATACTCGGCCGTGGTGACCTGCTTGATGATTAGTGTCTGAATGGTTTAACATGTAATAGATTTTGTTGTTGGTTTAATAGTAGCGTAATTCCTGTGTCAGTGCAGCTCTTTGAGATACCACGGATCAAAATAATTTGTAAAATCTTGGTAGACACTTACAGCCTTAAAACATCTGCGCATTAGACTTCGTTTCGCGGGCTACAAAACGAGGCCGAATGTTACGTTTTTGATGAATACAGGATCTATCAGGGTCGAATAATCAAATCCATGTGTTTCCTTTTTTTTTAGAGTTCTACTCTTTCAGTTTATCTTAAAAAGGTGCAGTGTCTTACTATTCGGGACAAATCGTTCGCAGGGGAAGAACACTTCAACTTTTAAAATAAACAGAAATCTAAAGAACTCGTTTCCGCAACTCCTTTCGTTTCTTTTGACTAATTTTACAATGACCAATGGGGATTTAGCAAGGTATATAATAACCAATGAAAAGACTAATTTTATTCCGCTTCATTACTGTGTGTTTCACCGGAAGTCAGGGTGAAAATAAACGGCCTAACGGCCGAAAAATATTGTTTATCAGATGAAATAATGTTCTACTTAAGGGACCGCAATACAGATTTGTATTCCATGCCTTATACATACTGAATAATTGTATTTAAAGGTATTTCTCTGGCTTCAACAGGCGTACAATTATATTTACTTTTAAAGAAAAACAAAGTACACAGAAACCTTGTAGATTTCCAAAACTTCTTTGAACTGCTGAATACATGTATCCATTTATTTTCAGATGCATTTGTTTATACATTCCGCATTTTGGGATGTACAGCCTTAAACGGCCGTTGAGTAGCAATTGTTTTGCCTTGTAGAGGAATCACGTGGAACAGCCTTGCTTTGATATAACCCACACATCAAGTAAACATTTCGTAGAATATCTTTTAGTATTTGCACAATCTTGTTTTCTTGTACAAAAGAGTTAAAAAAACACATTATCATTGATAAATGTTTCTAGAAAGTCGTATCTCTCAACTCGAGGAAACACCACGAGCAAATCTTCATTAATTCGACGTAAATGTGACTGTATAGTCACAAGTCGGCTCTGTCGGAACCAGGACTTTAATTAAAGTATTGTTTTTTTCTGAAGCAAACTTGCAGACAAGCCCTCTGTTGATTACAATTTTCTGTCAGAGAGTTGTGTTATCACGAGCCAACACGATTATTGCTTTTCCCCGGCAGTACCTGTGGTCGCCTTGCCGCAACAGGGCTCCCAAACCTCTGTGATTGTCACTATGTTTGTTTAAGCGATGTGATAAAGTCCAGTTTTTGTCTTTCAATACGGAAATTTAATTCTTTCAATTCGGAATTAACGGAATATTATTTGAACAGTGTTTGAGTACAAAAGTTTGTTATTATAATTGTTATTTGTGTGTGATATAAGACTTAGCTGTGTGAATTTTCGGTATCTTTTTTTTTTTTTTTTTTTTTGGAATATATTTGCATTTTCTTATGAATAAAGATTGAATACACCTAGCAGAATGGAAAATCATTATGAAAGATCAGATAAAATCGAGATGTGTAGTTTGGTGCTTCCGCAAGGTAGCGCACGTGCCAAGCCACGTGAGCCAGATGACGACAACGACGGACGTCAAAATTTGACGTTACCGTCTCCGGCTAGCACATATGGGAGCACCCTGGGTAGCACACTGAGCATTAATCCAGAGTCCTCCACCGTAAATCTATTGAAGATAGATCTTGAAAAAAAGTTGAATCGGCATACCGGCGAGGAGAGGGAGACGTGGGATAACCGGGCGGAGTTCCTTCTGTCCCTGATCGGATATGCCGTCGGGTTGGGCAACGTCTGGCGTTTTCCATATCTTACCCAGAAGAATGGAGGCGGTAAGTGGTTCCTTATAATAGATAAGTTCACATAGCATAATATACCGTTAACTCAGACGGCAATAATAGTTTGTAATAGTAAGAGAATAATTCTGACAAATATATGATACAGGTATAAGAATATAAGGAAACTAAAAATTATCTATTCTGTTGTATTATTACTGAATGGCTGATCCAATATATTGAGCAGATGTCATTTATGGGCAATATGTTTGCTTATTTATTGTCTCATTACAAGAAACAGACTATCTATCGATCTATCTACCAGTCAGTCTGTCTGTCTGTCTGTCTGTCTGTCTGTCTGTCTGTCCGCCCACCCCACCACCTCCCGCCCGTTTAATTCATCTGTTGTGTTGGAGTTGGAATTGTGTTTAAACCACTAAAACTTAGTATATATATAATCTGAACCTGTTGAGGTAAAATAAGGAAAAAACCCTTTCCTCTAATACGGTTCATACAATATGAAGTATGAAAAACTTCCTGCTCCTGTACTCTAAACATAAATGTCTACAACAAATGTGTCAACATCATCATCATCATCATCGTCGTCGTCGTCATCAACAACAACAACAACTTGCAGAAGCAATGTTGATTGTTTTTGATGCATATGTATCACTTGTAAACACATAAAACTTGCCTTTTTACATGATATTTTCATATTGATTAAACTAATCAATAAGTAAGTTAGAGAACAGCGCGATAGATGCCATGCTATTGACACTGCGGCAGTGACGTATTGTCTAATTTGGCTATGCTATACCTGATGGCCTCGCTGTTAGATATGATTGTAGTGCAACACTCACTAAAAGAAATGCTAATTAGCAAAGTAGATTAATTAAAATTGAATGAATAAATAATTCGATCAATATAAAAGTGCATCCGCGATATACTCGTACATGTATATATCTCACGCGTTATAAACTTACTATTTAGATTTTACACTGACTGGGAAACGAATTCTCATGATCCCTTTCCGAATATGTTCTCATTATTATGGAGAATAAAAAACACACTATTATATAATAATCAAGGATGTGACCGGGAATCGAACACGGGACGCATTGGTGAGAAGTAAAGTGCGCTTCCTCAACGCTTTCTTGACACACACACACAAAAAAAAAAAAAAAAAAAACTTGTGCTGAGTAAGTTGGAAGATTGCTACTATTGACCTTTTCAGAGTGTAGACAAATTGACTTCCATATTTTCCAATAGCTATGTAAGGATAATAGGTAGTCAGTGGTTGACCTGGGCTATACAAAATGACATGGTAAAGTTTGTGATACTGTTTGTGATACTGTTTGTGAGCAGTTCCCCTAGCCAGTTTGTTGTCTTCCCATAAGAATGAAGGGATTGCTTTGGAGGCATTCCTGACATCAGAATGGGGTAACATAGTTTACCTTGAATGTCAAATATGATAAGGTCTTGAACGATTAATTTTGAATTAATTGGAAATTGGAAGGGGCGACATTGCAAATAATCATTATAACGTCGTTTGAAAGTGGCACTGACGTGTTCTGTGTTGAATGTATGGTTGTTAAATGTTTCCTGGATGCTGTTATCAGCTTCATAATTACCGGGTTTGTAACCTGTATGTGTAAATAGGTTGCATTTGAATAACCAAAAAAAAAAAAAAAATCGAATCAACGAAAATAAGTTCACGAACATTTCGGAACATCACAGAAACTGTTCCAACGGTGTACACGTATATATGAGTACAGTAGCTGTTCAACATATTGGACATTTTTAAAACTGTTGAAAATTCCATGTTTTTGTATTAAGATCATATTTGATATAGATATAAGAACAAATTTATCGGCTCACCTGGGCACAAGGTCTTGTCCGTCGTCAGCAATTTGTTTTCGAATACCATCTCTGTAACTGTTTGACAGAAAACGGTGAGACTTGTGGTTACAATATGTACTTAAGTACAATTATGTACAGAAAACAACCTGCCACAATGACCTGCCAAACACTAATTACAACACTTACATAAATATTTCGTCCTGCCACATTGGCATGGATTGTATTTCAATGCTTTGAGACACTTGGGCCATGCAGAACTCGGGTTGCCAAAGCAACTAAAATAATTTTATATAAAAAAAATATCTCGAAACACACACACACACATACACACACAAATCAAATGGTCAGAATTTAAATTCAAGGTCCTTTTGGTAATTCACAATAGAAGCGATCATTAAAATTAAGGTTGCCAAGTTCTTTTTATTATTTGTATTTAATAGCCTGTATGAAACGTCTTCTCTGAAACTGACGGTCAGATTTTAATTTAATTTTAATCAAATAGTCACTTCATGTTTATTTTTTTACTATAATTGCTAAGACGCTCCAATTGTGGTACCCTAAGTTCTTATAAAATCCAAATGACAGTAATTAATATATAAAAATTACATGCAAGTATAAAAAAAATAAGATGACTATTGTAAATATTTAAATATCAAGCAATGTTCCAATTATGCATTAGCATCTTCATTTCTTCAAACTTTAGGACATGGTTCGTGGCCATGTTCGATTTTGCTGATATTGACACTGTAGGCCAGGAGATCTTGCCCCATGTTCTCGAAAATACTTAAGTACGATTTTAGGCTGAAATTTGAGTATCATCCTGAAATCCCTATTAAAAGTAGTGGATATATTTTGAGTTTGAGTATGAAAAATTTACATACGCTCGTAAGTATCATTTTATTTTCGAGAACACGGGGCCTGGTCTTTGTATTATAAACTATGCCAAATCTTGTTCACACTCTAATTTCTGCATTTATGTAGTAATCTTTATAAAAATTTTGCACAAATATAATGACCATAATATCTCAGTCCAGTTATGACTTTATAGGGTCAATGTTAATGACCATAACCTCACGAGTAATTCCGATTGAAACAGTATACCAGGAGTTATGTCCACTTTGACCCTCTTGCGTCGGTTGTCATGTCTCTTTTAACTAATTAATGAATATAAAATTTCTTTATAAAAATAATGCATAACTCATAATGCATGTGTATTTTATCTTGTTTATATTTACTGCGGTGAGGGGTATGTGCCAACATGTCACTTTTAACCAATTTATGAATGTTACAGTTTGTAAAATAATGCATAAACCATTTTGCATGTGTATTTTTATGTTTCAGTTTAAAAAGTTTTTCTTATTAGTCATTTCGTTTCAACAGTAATCTTTTACACTATTGGTGATATGAACATGCACTGGGAATATAGAAGGCTGTCTATATAGCTGTGTGGGTGGGGAATATCACTTCTCGGGCTCGAACGGCTGTCCATCCAAGTATTCGAGTTTTCTCCATTTGATGTATCCAATATGTCACCTTCCTCGTCATATAAACTCATTTTAATAAACAGTGGATTGTAACTCTATATCTCAAAGTGTCGAGAGCTTGGTGCGATATTGTTGTGACTACTTCTTTAATTATATTTTGCAATAAGCCCTTAATATGTAAAATAAAATTGAGGGGCGCCGTGGTCCTGTGACCGCGGATCCGAAGAATATGGGTTCGAATCCCATTGTGGGCAAAAACTTTTCTCGACTTTCTCAGGCGTCAAGTACTGGTCCAACCCAGACACCATCGCCAGAGAGATAGGTTTAAGTTGTTAGAACTTGTTTTTCACAATCAATGTAAAATAAATACTCATAAGTTTAAAGAAAAAAATGATAAAAGAATATACATATCATGCTATTTTACATGTAACAGACTGTGTTTCCACAAAGTAAAGCCAATATTATTCGCACATTCCACGCTGGCGACGATGATGACGGAATACTGTTAATTAAATCGCTTAATGAAATCCTCAAAGTGCTTGCACGGCGTTCCACGCGATCCTCATGAGGAATGTATTACTAAATGTAGACAGGCGGATTGATTTTTTAATTAAGACAATTATCTAAACCTAGTCCCAACATTGTTGTCGATTAGCTGCTTACAGAGCGGACCATATATCCACTCAAAAATCCGGTTTTCAACGACTGGAAGTGACGTGTTAAACCACATCATGCGAGCGGTGATGACGGGAAAGAGAAATACCCATCCGCAACATCTCGGCTATCATGTGTCATAAATAGTGTCGAGATATCTCATCTGTTAATGTTGATGCAAACAAACTGAATACAAATAATATTTTTTTTTTAGGTTTTGTATATACGTGTAATGCTTAATGGGATCGAAACCTTTTATTTAAAAAAAGTCTCTGTACTAAAATGGATCTACTAACTGTTAAGGACAGGAATTTGGATCTCAATCAAAATTGAAGATAAGTAACTATAATTCAATAAAACACATTAGTTATACCATACATAATGAAACACACCATTCTATTAATACCATAATTAAATACACACTTACAACACTATTTTATCAATGACAAAGAAATAATGCTTTTGATCAACTGTCGTTATCTTTTCAAAGCCATATCACATGCAGTCCAATGTAACTTAATTGGTCGACTGGAGTTTTTATCAAAATGAAACTTCAAATCAATGTGCAGTGCCTTTTATTTTAGATTAATGTTGAAGGAGAAAGCAACATTTATTTCATTGTACGTTTATGTAGAAACCCTTTTTTTTTTTTCAATATCTTCTTAAATAATTTCAAAAGAAAATCATCATGGTCATTTCTAAGGTGATTATGTCCTAAATAAAGATATGCGCAAAGCATTTGACAGTAAAAAAATAAAATGGCAATCAGATGACACTTTGAAGACTTCGTAACAGTTCTATGCCGGTATTACCATGGAAACTGTTGTCAAGAATTTATGAAAACTGCATATTGAAATCTAAATAAGCATGCGTATATTATCGAAAGAAAACATAATTCTAAAATAAATCTATGTTTGAAATGGAATGAAATATATCATTATTTATGAAACACAGACATTAAGATATACATATATTACGAAGGTAAAATAATCAAATACACTTAAAAGTCTTAACAATTTGCACAGATACATCAAGTATGCTTTCTAGAATATAAATAACCATAATACAATGATATGATAATCAAACTTTTTATATATCATGCAACTAAATAGTTGCTTAGTCTTAATGTCCAACTAACATCGTTTCGGCCATTTAAAGTTTAATCTAGGTTATCATTGTTGTCCTGTTGCATTATTTATCCTTATTTGACTTATATGATTTGATATGTTTGTTTGCTTGCTTCGGTTTAACTTTTCACTGACAGTATTTCAATCAATTTGGAGATTTGTGTATATATATATATATACAATGCCAGATACAACATCTAGTTTCATTGACCCTGGTCACCTAGTCCAGGAAGTGTCCTAGGGCTGGAGACATACGAGGTACATGTTAAAGAACTAACATATATTTTCGGAATGCAGTATACCGCTATACTGCATCACCATCATCTTCATCATCATCAAACTTAGTAATTGTTAAACTCGTAATGAAAACTTATTTTGTCCTTAGTATTTTCGTTAGTAAAGGTAATTGTATATGCATGTATTGCACATATCACGATATTTTCAGAACATACAAGGGACCAGTAAACCAGGGATAATGCCGTATGAGACGCCCGTTTAACCCTGTCCCACATAGAGAAAACCATGAAAAGACCTATGCGAACAACATAAAACCAGATCAGCCTGCGAGTAAATCGCAGGCCGATCAGGTTTTATGCTGTTCGCTGTCCCTCAGTGGTCTGGGAATGAGGACTTTATAATTAAATTTGGTAAGGTTTAACTGTGGTTTTCTGCAGATCATGCTTTATGTGGTACCTATTGAGTTCGTCAAAATAAGTCTATATGAGGGAAAGGGTTAAGCAAACTGTTTATTATCAGATAACCATCTCTAAATCGGGGTTAGACGTTGGGCTTGATATTTTAGCTTAGACCTTCGATGAATACGCCAAAGTCGAGAATTTGAAATCGAGTCACGGTTTACGTAAAGAAAAATCAGATTAAAATCTATGATGAATATAGCCCCTTATGTCATAGCAAAACAAAAACACACCAATATCCGAGTTACATTTCAAATTGTTTTTATTTTTCATTTTTCAAAATAAAAAGATGGAAAAATAAAATAAAAAATAAAAAAAATAAATAAACGTAGCTTTTTGTAGATGGAAAGGTTTAGAGTGTACCAGGTTAGTATTTGGTTAAACTCTTCAATTCAGGTCGAACACCGGTCAAGTCTCATCGCGCTATCTATTTAACTATATCTGAAAAATATACATCATCATCATCCTCAGAAGGAATAAGACAAGGTGCTGCTACATGAAACACAATGAAACTTTAAAAATGTTATCCTGCCAAATCGCAAAATACTGGTTCAACACAGGATAGCTGACATGCTTCAATGATTGTCGTCAGTTATTTGCTTATATTCTATCCAAGGTCAAGTTTACATGGAAAAAAAATCAGCTGCAACAAAAGCATCTTGTGTTTGTGGTGCATAATGAATCATTATTTCAGATGATAATATTAATTTCCCTAAGGAACGGCTACACGTCAGTGATATACAAAATATTTCTGATTTCTGTATGGATTATGAAATTAAAAAAATAATGCTTTTTAATACTCCGAACTTATGAGCGGTGTCTGTTATTCAGTTTGATTTCAAGTTTATTTCAATCATTTATATCGTTTAATAGAATTTCAAGTGTAAAGGACAAATATCTCAAATATAAACACTATTCTAAAGAACTTAATATTTAATTTCGAACACGTAAAATCTCCTATGAGACACTGATTGTTGCTAGATATTTAAGTATTTCTCAACATTAATATACACGTAACTGTGTTTTGTTTTTATCGTCAATGAGACAATATTTCAATCATACAGAATCTTTCAGGTAATTACAGATGGAGGAAGAACCCCAGTGATCAGATACACTCAGGTAGAACTACCGACCTACCACGGGCCAGATGAAAGGCTTTCTCACATGAAAAGTCCGAATGACCAAACCGGGACTTAGAAGTCACTATTTAGTCCAAAATGTCTTTAGTTCGAAATGAGTCACTCTTAGTCCGAAATGATTCTGTACTTCGGAATAAGTCACTCAGTAGTCCGAAATCTGACTATGATCCGAAGTCACTCTGGCTGTAGATGCTCACAAAAATATTTGAGAATTTAAAAAAGAGACTTACTTCCACCAACGTAATTGCCCCTGTTTTGAAAAGATCTTAGATTTTCTAATATTTTTGAACTTCACCAATCATTACATTTCTTTGCCACTATAAATCGGAAAATATTACTACAGCATATTATGGACAGGAAAATACGTTATCATATATAGCACGTCTACTTATAGCTACTTTAATTAAGATCCCCCTCAACCCTCCGGGAATTAAAGCACATACACTAAATAAAAAAAAACCATCTTAACAGGAATCACTACCGACTTTAGACACTAATTGATTAGTCCAACTGATTGAAAAGCCAACTAAACACAGCGGTACTCTATATCTCTGCTCACCTCATCTCTGATTACATGGTGGCGTCTTTTGTTCGATTTCAATCTTGTGACCATGTGACAATATTCACGAGAAAAAAAAAAAAAAAGAAAATAGCCGACAGAAAAGTTTTCAAACCAACTTGAAGGTCCTGTACACCACAATCAAAATTGGATATCCTGGTGTCAGTAGACTTGGAACATACATCACATCTAGAGACAAAAGTACATATGATTAAAAGTAGTGCAGCCAAAGACAAAGCTCCTAAGTGCTGTCAAAGAAATTAAACAAGAGGGCCATGACCTTAGAACGCTCACCAGAGTACCACCAGTTAAAAAAAAAAAAACAAAACAAAAAAACAATTCAAGTCACTTAATTTTACATAGTTTAACTTTCAGCAGCAACCAGATTCAAATTTCAGATACAAACAATTCTAAAGTTTCTATACAGACTAAATAAGAAAACAAGCCAGCCATTTGCAGAATTCATTTTCAGGGGATCATACGACCATGGGCTTATCATAGGTGCAAACCTGAATTTAATTCTGTGCATTGGTTTAAGGTATACGTACCCTAGTAGCAATATTGGATGGTAATATATCATTTTGAAGACATCAACAACTATAAACATATATCCAACATTCCAGCACCAAAAAGAATGGTGAACTCCACCCAGATGACAAATATACCATACAAAAAGTTCCACTCAGCATTCTCTGAACCGAAAATGTCAGAAAACTGATATTAAAAAAAAAAGTGACAAGAGGCAGAATCCCAGATCAATGAAAAAGAGCTACGATCTAACAAATCTGTATGAAAGGTAGCAACTATAGACCTACTCCTTTGACAGGCATCCCCACCGCAGTGGAGTATACCGCTACAAACCACACCATGTAACATGCCGAAATGAACAACATTTATCAATGGCAATATGGCTTCAGGTGTCAATATAGTTGTGAAACTCAGCTTTTGGAATTTACAAATGTTATACATATATCACACAATATCGAAAATTGACAACAGACAGACATATTAGTGAAGGACTTCGCGAAGGTATTCGATAAGATCAATTACTGTATTCCTCTAAACTATGGGACACGAGGAAGGTTCAACAACTGGATACAGATTTTCCTCCATGGACGTACCCAGAGAGTGACACTGGACAAGTGTCAGATCCAGTGAAATGCAGTCTGAATCCTCTACCCCCTAAAGGATATGTTATCAGGATATACAAAATCCATGAAGATTTAACATCGACTGTTGGACAGTTTGCAGACGGCAATATCGCTAACCTCACAATGGCTATAGTCTGACTTGGAAAATATACCTATAAGGGAGAAGAGATGGATGATAAAATCTCTTTCCCCACCGAATTAAAAAAAATTACCAAGTGCTAACTATCACTGGACAGCAAAAGAAACAGTGCCACCTTTTTATAATTACATACTGAAACTTGTCACCTCTCCAAAGTACGAGGATGCACCAGTAATAATACATAAAACTGGCGCCAATATATCAATATAACAACAGAAACAAACAATACCCTTGGATCCTTTAAAGAAAATGAGTATTTAGCACTGATTAGACGTTTCGTTGAATGTGGAAGTTCCATATGGGACCCATACGAGAAGTGCTACATGAACAAAAAAGATATTGCCCATAGAAGAAGCGCACTATTTGTTGAAAACAAAGCTCGTCATGTTCCATCGAAAAGAAGGAAATGCGTTTTTTTTTTCTCCGTTATGTTCATATAAGACCTTTGGGATAGGCTGATAAAAGTTCATATGACAGAACTAAGATTTTACGGGTTAATCTTAGAAAGGCAGATGCATCTACACTTTTCACATCGAAAGATTCGGATCTATTTGAATGCTTAAAGAATCGAGTCTAATATTTAGGATCCTAGTACCTTTGTCAATCAATTACCAAATAAATCATCTAGTATCTTTCTTATATGTTCTTTCTATCTATTGTTTATTCACAAATCTCTCTCTCTCTCTCTCTTCCAGTCGCCCCCCCCCCCCTCTCTCTCTCTCTCTCTCTCTGTCTAAGTACCTTCTATTATATACAAATTTCGCAAGTTTTTCGAGCACACAAAGGCCTGAATCTAATCCCATGAAGTACAGGTTTTTCTTTCCAGTTTTACATCAGTTTTACATTACATTTCATTTGCAATGTGTTGACCATGAACAAATATACCTATTACCTATTTCATCAATTAACGTAATGCCAAATGAAAAGCTCTACATAGTGTGGCCATACCTACTACCTAGTGATATATGACGTCATTTTGAAGCCATCGCGAATAAATTTTAAAGGAAAAAAAACTGCTGTATTTTGTTTCTTTATCATTTTAAATGTTATAAATATAGCGCATGTGAATCGGAATATTGTGTCCTTCTCTTAGGTCCCAATTATTCTTTGTCAGATGCACAGTCTTCCAACCTTCCGAGTTCGTGAAACTTTGTTTGCTAACACGTAAAGCACATCACTAATAATGTTTCCCGAACGGTAGGAAATACAGTACCATCGCTGAGGCCATTTTTTCTTTTTCTCTTCGCATGCGCTATATCCCATTAAAACTGGTGAAGAAATGAACAACTTACAGCAGTTTCTTTTCGAACCGAGACAAATTATGCTGCTTGTGATAGCTTAAAATGACATCATATACCACGTGGTATTGCAAACTGCGTACAAAGCTCCGACAAACAAATGCACGTGAACCTATGATTGCTTGGGCTTAACAACCTTCCGGGGGACATTCTGTTCGTTTACAGTGAGCTCTGAAGTTGCCAAAGGGCCATATATCATGCTGTTCACGTGTACCTTATGCTGTAGGTATATACGTGAACGACACAAAAAAAGCTTCATAGCTGAAAGCAAACGGTTGCATACGGTTTGTCATACTGAACGCATGCCTGTTTTGGTGTCATGTAAGTCAGGATGCAGTCATGTGACTGTAGCGTGCTACTGCACTGTGCACCGGCGGATTCAAGGGGGAGGGGGTCACACCCGGCGCGCGCCCCCTCTAAAATTCCCGAACCATACATAAATGTAGACACATAACCACCAAAACTCACAAGAAAGCACTCTGTAACTTGTTTAAATTTAAAAAAAAATCGCAGGAGAGTTCCCCAAGACTCAAATCCAACCGAAACTACACCCTTCTCACGCTTCGGGCAAAGCGGACTTCTACTGTCATTGCCTACATTGTTTTAGTATTGAACCACCCCCCTTGCCTAACCTGAACTCCTGGATCCGGCTCTGCTTGCTGTGCTGTTTTCGTCTACAAATGACAGAAATGTTGTTGGCAAAACCCAGAAAACAAACAATCTCTTATCTGTTGAAGAATCTTTTTGTCACCATGTAACTTTTCTATGACGTCATACAAAACACTAGTTTTCAGGAAATAGAGCAAGACTTTGATTGACACTTTTGTAAATTACACTTTCAACAATAAAATAAAGTCAATATGTTTTATCGGTTTTAGATTATCATTACTGTATTTCAAGTAACGACAACGTCATTTGAAGAATGTTCAGCTATGTTTGAAGCGTAGAAACATCAATATGGTTAACTGATTGCTCGTAAAGTTTAATTAAGATCCTCTAGTTATTTTACTATCTTGTTGAACATACAAATGAATAACCGCGTACAATACAATTATCAGCGATGCTCCGAGGCGTATTGTATTTGACTTACTTAAGTTTCAATTTATCTCTCAGATTGCGGTACGTACAAAGATAATTCGAGCTTTAAACTCTGGTTATAGGGGAAATTTTTAACTTTAAATATGTAAGAAGTTTTGGGTATGATTTAATTCCGATAAAAACGTATATCATATTTTGTTTGATGGTTGATACAAATGAAATTTATAAGAAGGATGTTATTATTATTAGTGTGTGTGTGTGTTTTAATATAATTTCGCTCTATTTCTGATGCTAAAACTATTCATGAGACATTTAAATCGGAAAGTCGTGGGTTCGATCTCCAACCATGTCATACCAATGTTTATAAGAAACTCCTTTGCCTGGCGAGTACATTGTAGATCCTTGTTAAGTACGCCCGGTATCAGGATAATGCGACTGGGTGTAGTATCACGCCACTTGTCTACGGCGTGAAACCACAGTGAGACAGAACTATATTTGTCTCGTGTAGACATTATCTCCTAATGGCTGAATACTGCCGGGTTTACGTAAAAGCACGCAAACAAACTCTTTATAGTCACTGAACACAAATGAATATTAATATATAGGTTTTGACATAATTAAAATTATTCATAGCGTTTGCCTATGGTGCTTATTCATTTTATATCTATGGGGATATTCACAGTATGGGGGCTGTTTAAATAGATAAGACTGTTTTCTCTCCGGACGTTGCCTAAGGTAAATAAAGTGGCTATTTTGAATCGAAATGTATCAAAGCGTTTTGCGGGGTTATTAATCACCCTCAGTGGTAGTTTTCACTGGCTTATTTTTTACCTTTGATTTAAATTTAAGATTGAAAACCTTCGTTTTAATCGGAAAGTATTAACTTTTATCATTTTTGAAGAAGAAACAAAGCCACATGAAAATAAAACTTAGAAAACGACTCTTCAAATACAACAATGAAAAAGAATTGTTTTAATGCAAAGCGGATATTCCGTACATCGTACTATACCGATAGAGGGCGCTGCTACAAAACTGATGTCAGAGCTTTTGCTAGACGGTATGCAATGTCAGTGTTGATTTCAGTATGTTAGTAATCATTGACTGAGTTACATTATTCAGAACCCTGAGCCCGGATGGAGATCAAAGTCTTCTAATAGACGGGCTGATGTTTCTATAGGGACAGTCTTTCCATTTTTACCATATATACATGGGATATCACTCGTATATATCTAGCCCGGGTGGAGATCTAAGCCCACTTGTACACGACAAGAAGCTACATTATCTAGGTAATTCAAATCTCTGTACACGGGCTGACGATCCTTCCATCTCTACCATACATCCTTTGGATATTACTCGTACACTTTGGATTGTACATCTCTCAGCCCACTCATAGACGGACTGATGGTCTTTCCATCGCTACTATGTATATCTAAGATATAACTCGTATACCTCAGAGGGTCGATATCACGGCCACCTAGACGGACTTATGTCCTGTTTGTTTGTTCTTTGTCGCCGTCAGTATTTTAGTCATTTGGCGACTTTGTGTATTTGAGACAGATATAGTACTGCGACACTGCAGTATCACGCTGTAGACATGTGGCATGATACCACACCTAGTCACATTATTCTGACACCGGGCAAACAAGTCCTGCAACTAAACTTATAAAAAGTCAAACAAAGGAGCTATACCAGTACCATTTTTTTACGACTATGTCGGTCGCAACTGGGGATCGAATCCACGATCTCCCGATTCCGGGCCGGACGCTCTAACCAATCAGCCGCCGGGACCGGTCTATACCATATATACCTGTGATAATATACATGCTCATACAGAATATTGGAAGTCTGAGACCGGATCGAAATCTCAGACCGGATTGACTTTTCCATCCGAAAATTGCGCCTGCGCAATATGACTCTTTGAGACTTCAGCACATCGTGACACACCGTTTTTTTTTTAGAACTTCAACCCAGTTGCTTAGAAATAGCTCTGACACCTGTTCTATAGCAGAACTTTTCGATTATAATGAACGTTTTCAATCTTAGTTGTAAATCAAAAGTCAAAAATAAGGAAGAGAAAACTACACTATAGAATCTACATTTAGTAATTGGTAAGATAATCTTTTGACGGAGATATGGCAACAGAAACTCGCTCATTCAAAGTGTAATTTTCAAGTAATAATATCAAAATTGTAATAACTAAGCGTTTTGAAAATGTTATAAGAATTTTTGTAAATATAATAATCATCGTAAAAATGTAATAAGAATTGTGAAACTTTAATAAAAAAAATGAACTGGCGGATATCCCCTCCCATACCCGCAAGCGGACTTTGGGAAGCAATAATAAAGTTTTAGGAGGAATCGAGCATATTTTTCATATATCTTTGCCGGCTATTATTGTTCAAACATCTGACTGCGGCTGTGTGGTATGGGGCAACTAAAATATTTTGGTGTCAAGATTATGTGATAGGGTGTGGTATCATGTCAAATGATATTATCAGGCAATGCTTTGCTGTACAATTGAACAGAAAGTGCAATTTTAACATTCAGGATAAATTTCCTAATAAAGATCCTTTTTATAACAAAGTAATTTGTACACACAGACAGATTTCGAGAATATTGTAGAAATGATTAAGCGGATAATTTTGTATAGATGTGGCCAAAGAATTAATTATATGCATATATCCTGACTTGTGTGTTTTGAGCAAGATCTAATACCATGTCTCGAAGGTTAAAAGAAGCCAACATTAGTTTCAGGTCTGCCGCAAACATTGACTTCATTATGCTAATGTTCAGACGGTCTCTCCCCAAAGTACGATAATTAAATAAACACCAGAATGAAATAAACACTATAATGAAATAAACACTAGGACGTTCCGCGTCCGTAGAGGGGAGATACAGTGTAGGTTTGATTGTATGATAAAATCACCAGCAATACAGTTACCAATGGACTTTTAACAATGATGAAGATTTTTTGTTTATTGGAAAATCAATTTTACGTGTTGCTTTGAGCCTCATGTCTTTCTGTCATCAAAGGCCTGTGGATGAATTATAGCTTGCACTCACAATATGTTTTTGACAGTCCTTCTTGGTGATTCCTTTGTTTATTAGCTAGGATTTTAGACGTTTGATCAGCAGCTTTTCTATATATTAGAACGTTTGATAAGTGGATGATGATGAAACGGTGTCAGACTTTTCACAAGCCAATGAAAAGTTGTTTGAGTGAAGTGACGTCATACTACGTATAACCACGTGACCTTACGTAATACCCTAATGTCCGGTGTTGGAACCTCCGATACATTTAAAATGAGCATAACTGTCCTCCTATTGCGGCATTTCCGCGAAAGGGCAAATACCAAACACATTGATTAATAATACTTGCATTGTCGTATACTTCTTCAAAATAACGAACATGCAAAAATATGAAAAATACCGCTTATTAATGATACTTAAATATATTTAATAAAACAAAACATTGAATAAGTGCTTTTCCGAGCCCGAGTCTATGATATAGACACGTGGCAATTAGTTTAGTTTAAACTTCTTTATTTCATGTCGGCTTGGAAACATTCTCTTCAAGCGAATATTAATCCCCTCGACGGTTCCTGGGTTGGACCAGTACCTTGTCCCAATACAGATTCTTACCTCCACAGGGGTTCGAAACCACAACCTTCAGATCCGAAGTCGGGTATGTTACTACTGAATCACGGGGAATCGATTATAATTCCTTTTTGTAATGCCAAACTTCATTCATTTCTCGAATTATATAACAAATTAATCTCCTCTGATGATGTTAATTAATATTGTTAATTAAATTATGAATAATTCCATTTCAGTGATATTGAAACTTGATGAAGCCATATCGAGATGCTATTTGACACCTTTAAAAAAAAGATTTAAGAGATTATACTTTTTATTATAAGATGTTTCTTGTTCGGCTTAGAAAAAATAAACCATGTTTTGATAACTTACAGCTTGACTGCTGGGAAAATAACGATCGGAGCAGGATAGGTTTGTTTTTTAAAAAGGATGAGTTAGCTTGTAACGTCATTGACACTTTCTGTATCTCCCTCGCATATATTTCTAGGACGTGTTTGCCCACATCGTCGAATACCCACAGCCGACAAATAGATCGTCTATAGGTAATGATGCAATATATTGAAACGGCATAAGTCAGCCGAGGGTATCCGTCAATGGTTTGACTAATGATTGGATAATGTTACTAGAGTAGCATTATGTCATTTGTTCAGCACTTTAACTGTCTCTTAAAGACAGAGTCTTCCAAATGACTGAAATACTGTCGGTGGAACGTTAATTTATATATATTTTCAGGCAGTTTTACTTAGTTTAAACACACTATCATATCTTGCAAGAAAATGTGACCCTCACTTGCATTTGACCTTGACCTTTATTAATATTAAAACAAATTGAAATCATATAAAATTTATTATAACTTATCTGCAAGGAACTTTATTCGTCGATTCTCCTTTTCAGTACAATGTATTAGATAAAAAGGCAAAATCTATTTCACGAATGCACATTTCTTCTTTTATAAATTTCATTTACATTATATTTTATAATTCATTGTTTGAATAATGAAAACACAAAAACTAGTATTTAATCCAACAAACAGTTTATTTACCTGAAAAAAAAGTCTAAAAAAGCAACCAAAATTCAGATTATATCATTTTTCTCTTGCTTTTTTCCTTTAAATGTCGTATACATCGATATGGTTTGATGGTACATGTGTACAATATCATAGTTCACACCATCTTCGTATTAGAAACCTGGTATCTCGTATATTGCATTAATCTTTACTGTCATTTCACCGAAATTTTCATACGATTTCGAGACAATCGAAGGTGGCATGTTGCTTGTATTAACAGCGCATGAATTGTCAATACGCCACAAGCTAGTCTGATGTACGGATTGTCTTGAAAATTCAATGACATTGAGGGAGATAATGTGATAAAAGCCAGGGAGGAAGAAAGAACAGAATTTGTTCTTTCTGACAGTAGAATAATAAGGAAACAGTGCAGTTGTGTAAAATGGGTCGATTTAATGCCAGGTTGAACGCAGTTCCATCCCTCGGAAAGATTTTTAACTTGATTTATATAAATGCCCCGAATTCCCCGAATCTGGAATTAGAAAACTACCTTTATCCCGAGATTCCATCTGTGATGGCTTTATTCAGAAAAACTGTTTCCAGACATAAATTTGATTTAAAAATATGAAGCGTATATTTTTTATTTCAAACATTTCTTGAAGAGCAGGTAGAGTCATGTATGATAACTCAACATCATTGTATTCCTAAAAACGTATTATAACATTTCTATAAAATTTAAAGGGAGGCAGTTCAAAAAAACTTACCGAACATTACCTCTTACTATAATTTACATAGAATGAAAGATAATACGCAAAATCATAATTAATAAAATAACATACATTTAGTCGTCTGCAAAGCATTCCAGGGATACTATAAATTAATCGTGTATCGTTTTGTTGTATATACGCTTGCAATCTATACATGTATGTATTACATGTATAGGCTATTCATGCTTAAGTTAAGATAAAGTATATGTTCTGTAAGTCTTATGGAAGATGCAATACCTAAAACATCATGATTAATTGCGTTCAATTTTAAAAAATAAAATAGTATAAATACTGGGACGAGATATGTTTCGGACCATAAAGACAGTTCGATTTCAGACCAAAACTGATTGTTCCACGTGAAGGTGATGGTCTAGCACACATAATTCGCTTCAAATCATATTCGGCCAGAGTTTACATTACCAAGACGACATTTATTTACTTCACTTTTGTTTAAGGGAATAATGAAGAAATCTTCAAATACAGTATGATATCGCATTGATTACTTAACGTTGCATTTACGTATGAAGAAAAATAAATCCTGGACTCCATACCGGTATCAGATTTTGCATACTTTGCATTTATTTTTTTGGATACAAGTTATGATTTATCTATCGTAATGGCTCCTAGTTTGGACTAGTACTTTGCGACTGGCAAGATCACTACGTTTTGTCTTGTCATATCTACTCTGACACCTCTAATCGTCATGTCAAGTTTAAGATCAGACCGCATGTTTATCTGTTTGATTGCTTGAGTCTAAGGCCCAAACCGACGTACCTCAGATTTTTTGGGAGATATCTGAAACCCTGAAACTATAATTATGCTGAGCGCTAAACAAGGGAAACTTACCAGTACCATAAACGGAACCCATAATTCCAAGGCTAGAGGGCATATATAACTTGTCCACCAGCTGCGCCAGTATAACTACGCTATGAGTTTGATTTATTAAGAATTAGAGCTTCAAGAAGAAAAAAAAGTGAAAAATTGACTATTCGACCTTGTAATATAACTATTATTCGAGTTCCAGTCATGACTGAATTTTCTTAATATTTTATCCAAGTTCAGCATTGTCTCCATATCTCACAATAGAGGGCTTTTTATTCGATTCATTAGGCGTATTGCGATCAATACGAGGAAATACGATAATTATTTCTGAAATAAAATCAGACCAGCAGAAAGGTAAACAAGGTTATAATGAGCACAGTAATGGATATTCCCTCTAGGATACTTGATACCTTATTTACATCTCCCGACATTTCAAATATATTCTATTCGAAGCGTGCCGTGGTCCATTAGTAACGTACCTGACTGCAGATCCGAAGGCTGTGGGTTTGAACTCAGGCAGAGGCAAGATTTTCTTTTCAAAGGTGCAAAAGTACTGGTCCAACTCTAGAACCGTCGAAGGGGATAACAAGTCAGTCGACGTAAGATAAATATGCTTAAATTAATTCTAACCCGATATCTCTGTTCGGATTTGATTATTTCTTGTTGATACATGTTGAAGCATCGGTATTGTACATACATGATTCTATTTAAATCAACGTTGTTTTTTATCGTTTCTATTTTGTTTATCATCTTCTTTCAACACTAATTTGTTATTGAAAGCAAAAGCAGGCTTAAATTCCATTTACATTATTTAGCATAAAGGACAATTAATTAAGATTAAAAATTCATGTATTTCTTTTTTATAATTATTGTGAGGATATTTTTATTGTAGATCACATTTTAACATATCACGTGGGATCACAGAATATTATTAAGTTTGTAAATCGATAAAATAAACAACTATTCTTTTTACCCCATGCTATTTTTATGTGGCGTTGTTTACAACGCAACATATCAGGATCGGTCGTGGGATATCCAAATTCAATGCCGTCTAGCAAGCAAGCAATACGTGCACCTGTTTATTCGTACCATCGTTATACAATAGATACATATGCTTGCATGACGAGCTCCAGTTTAGGCGAGTGACATTTTTTACATATCTTACATTAAGAAAATGCACTACAATCTTGTTTATATGATTTTTAGACGGCGACAGCTGTCTTTTGCTGAAAAACAAAACCAGGCCTTGCTGACCTTGCTGATTTGCATATTTTCCACGGCAAATTTAACTGTACCTCTCCACGCTTAGTGCGGATCCATGCAATGTGATACGAGTGGAATATGTTACACAGACGTTTAATTCATAACCGTAACGGCTTATAATGTGTTATTGTTTGTTAACATTTTGTCTTTTACCTTTATTTGCACTAGAAACATCCATTTTAAGGGTGAACAAAATATCCGTGACTTAATCAGAACAGCAACCCATTTTACTTACATGAAGATCTACTGTAAAAAGAAAAAGTAGTGCTCCGCATGGTATGTAATTAACCTAAAGTAGTCCATACGTAATTTCGCATGATGGCGAGTTAGGTTTCTTCCAGAGCATTTCTCAACATTGAAATGGAAAGGCAAGCACTCTATTACCTGAAATAACCAAAACCTTGTCAATTTCTACACATAAACCACAACAGAGAGAATGTATACATCCGGATTATTATGTAACAGAGAGCGATATCAACTACCTCTATAGCAACCGCGTGTTGAGCTTTTGTCGTGACCATTGCCTCTATTGCTTCAATAACTTCAAAAACGCTGGGTTTAGAATTATAGCTATTTCATGTTAATCCCGTCGCTGTCTCTCAGCGCATTGTGCTCTTTGATTATATTTTTTTAGAGTAGTTGTCACGGTACATAACGACCGATAACTCTGCAACGACGTAAGCGGGAAAAGTATCAATAAAATACTATGAATGAAATGCCAGTGGCTCGCTGAACAATTCTCATACCTCTGGAATGTAATATTTCCTTAGTTATCAATGAAAAACGAGTGTTCGGCCATCGAAGTAAAATTAAAAAGTTTTAAGATCCATTCGGTGTGGAAAATCAATAAAACATTTCCAAATTTCAAGCCACTTGACTTTCTCCTAAGTTACTGTTTCAGGTTATGCTTAACGCAACATTAGACTTTCAGTCATTTGATTATGCTATTTCCATGTTTATTTTTTCTTTCTTTCTCTCTGTATTGACATTTACAGTGACGTTGTTATTGTTATTCAAATCGTTGTTTTGCTTTGCGTTTCGGAGATAAGACTCATTCAGAAGAAAGGAATTATAGTTCATTTCATTTTAACTTACAAATATAATCAACAAAATATGTAGAAACTGGGACTAACACTTGACATGGTGAATTAACCCTTTGTATTTTAACGTGGGAATATGCATATACTGTACAGATTAATGATAGAATGGCTGTTTATTTGATAAACCACAAGTGAAATATGAAACAATAAATAGTTCTTTGTGGTATAGAGTGTGTAAAAATCTAAGCTACAATGAGCAAACAGTAGACGCCGATTCCATCGAGGATCTGTGTTCTGTTTGCCAAAGGGTAAAAATAAATCTATTTGAGGACAAGGATGCTGATGCAGGTTCCGTAGACTGCTGATTTAAAATGGTTGTAGACATGTTCTTCTTGTCTGTTGCTATATATAAGGAGAGACAGCTACATAGTGTGGCTAGAGTCATTAATAATAATAATACATGTATGTTAATCTTGATTATACGGACTCCCAAATAACAATAACTAATCCTTTCGCGGACTCACTATGATAAATGAGTATAACAAAGAAATTGTACCATTTATCACCGGAATACGCCAATGCCCATTATGTAAGGGCAGTGAAATAATCTTGATAAACTGAGAACAATTTCGCTAGTCTAGATTGGGGTTTTATATTGACGCCCCCTTATTTTTACAGCTACTGAGAAATAGCAAACATAATAAAACCTAATCAACCTGAGAAATATTAACGTGTATATCGCTTGCAGCTTTGCATATCTCGTTTTCCGATTAGAGCTTTCACGTGATAAAAGTTTTATTAGATTTGCCACCATATCGAGTCTTTTGTCACAGCATGATCTTTTCTAAAGACCATTCAGTCGGAACACGCAATATTTGAAGCAGCATTGCTGTTACTTAATTGATGATTTGTACCAAGAATGTAACTGTCAGTTATGTAAGTTATTATTGAGAAAATCCTTTTAAATGCACAGGTATAATTTTCCGTTGTGAAGCACAGAAACAAATTGCATGTCTGAGAAAAGAAACCTAAGATATTTCTGGAAGATTAGGTACAAAAATAGCTCTTATTTGTCTCTCCGAGTCCCTTCCTTAATGTTGTAGATTATGTTCTAACATGTCTTCGTGTTGATGTAGTTTCGTGACAAAATATATGAAATATTGATCTAATCGTTGGAGAAATACTGTCAGTTTCAAAAGATTGATTTCAACACTAGAACCGCAAGCGGTATTTCGGTTTTCGCTTTTAACCTAATCAACTTGAACACTTTATTTCAACTCAGCCACAATTTTCAACATGAAACAGAACGCAAAGGTTTTTTGAAGACTACTCTCATTTGTACAGTTTTTTTTTGTTTTTTGGGTTTTTTTTTTTCCATGTTAGAACATTCAAACTCTTCTAGCGCAAATATTTCCCCATACCCTATACCTTGAATTCGATCACATTCTGTGGTGCTGTCAACAAAGAACAAAATGCTGAAAACCGCATTTCAGTCAGACTTTAACGTTTTGAGTTATAAGCAAAAGAGTGATTTTAAGCAAAACGCCCTCTAGCGACAAAATGAGAAACAAAATTGATAAAAAAAAATTTAATTAGGTACCTAGAAATGCAGCAAATAGTTCAAATAAGTATATAAGTCGCACTAGTCGAACATTCTTTTTCTTATATATCACAATTTGAAGCATAAAATCTGATTAACAATTATTCCAAAAAAGGATCAAACTTTGAACTGCCGTAAAATGACCAAATCAAGTCCGATCTTCAAAAACTAAACATTATACGAAAAACTATTTAGAACTAAAACTTTTGTTCATATACTATCAATGAAATATTTTTAGTTTTGGAGCACTTTGGGGCCGAATAAAAACACAATTATCGTAATATGACCTTGACCTTTTCAATGTTTTTTAACTTTTTAATTGTGAGGCCCTTTCAAACTTGACAAAACATAACATGTGAAAATTTCATGACGAATAAACAAAAAATAAAGTCAGGAGCGACAAAAAAACAACAACATGTTTTTGGAATTCTAATTTTTCCAAAAAATTTAGTGAAGTTTGACCATTTCTAGAGGACAAACCACGCATTTCTTAAATTCGCCACCCCAAATATTTTGTGTGTATATGTCTTTAAAATGGTATGCAGGAGACGGAATTCTTCTATCTGATCTCTAACAAAAATGGATAAGTTTTTCGTAGACCTACCCTCATTTGCACAGTTTTGCGAGGTTCGAACATTCAACCTTTCGTAGCTCAAAAGATCTCAGCCACACGGACCCTCGATTCCTATCATATGTTATTAGGCTATCAACAGGGAACAGAATGCAAAAAAACGCATTCGAATCGGGCTTCAACTTTTTGAGTTATAAGCAAAAGAACAAGAAAAGCGCCCCCTAGCGGCAAAATGAGAAAGAAAATTGATTTAAATTTTACCATTAGGTACCTAGCAAAGCAGCAAATAGTTCAATCAAGTATGCTAGTCGCACAAGTCAAACTTTTTTTTCTTATATATCAGAATTTGAAGCATAAAACCTGATTTACAATTATTCCAAAAAAGGATCAAACTTTGGACTGCCGTATAATGACCAAATCAAGTCCGATCTTCAAAAACTAAACATCACTGGAAAGAGCTCTTTAAGAACTAAAACTGTTGTTCATATACTCTCTTGTGGCCGAGTAAAAACACAATAATTGTAATATGACCTTGACCTTTTCAAAAATTTAATTAACTTTTTAATTATGAGGCCCTTTCAAACATAACAATACAGATCGTGTGAAAATTTCATGAAGAATGAACAGAAAATAGTCAGAAGCGATAAAAACATGTTTTTGAAATTTTAGGCTGGCTACAAAAATGGGTGGAATTAGAAAAATAATAAAAAAAAAAACAACAGAAGAAGAACAATAGGTTTTCGCCCTGCAGAGGCGAAAACCTAATTAAGTTAAACATTTTGATAGACAGGAGAACAATCACAAATAAGAAATAAATGAAATAATATAGAAACATATGATATTAATTACTGGAATATGAACTATTATCCTTTTTTGTATCCATTATTTACGAGAATACGTGTTTTAAAGACATTAGAGACATATCACATACAATGAAAATATAGACATTTTCTTTTCAAATAAAAAAACAAAATTTTTTTGGTTTAAAATTTTTTTTTTTTTTCCTTATAGTATCACTTTTAGTAATATGTTTTACAATAGTAATTACACACAAAATCCATGAATATAATTTCATGTACCTACGAAACTGCCTTCTTGCATTTTGAGTAACCGACAATTACATAATTGATTATGTCATCGGTAGGCGACCAAAACCTCGTATGTCAATATTTTCACGATTTTGATATCATAATAACAGCGCGCTAAACCTGTCAAAATATCTCGTAGAAATCGACCAATTAAAAGTTGTCTTTCTGAACATGTGACTAAATGTCGTATGCTGATTGGATAAATATTTAGATTCCAAAATATCGTATAATACGTAGAATAATCGAAGTTGACTTTCAAAAGTGAATAACAGGCCCGGATACAGAATTTTTCAACTGAGGCGGGTGGGTGAGGGTGGGTATAAAGATATGATTGTGATGTCAGTGGTAGGGGATCCGGGCATGCGCCCCCCCCCCCCCCCCCAAAAAAAAAAAAGATTCTAGGATGACATTCTGAGGTATTTGGGGGAAATATAGAAGCTTTTTTAAAGTTAGATATATGATGTATATATTTAAAGTCTTGGTCAAAGTAGTTCTATTGCTTCGGGGTCTAAATTTTTACACCAGCTTATTTTTTTCTTCATTTTCATGCTTTTGTCCCTACAATCAACTTTAATGCACCTTATTTGTCCCCTACCGGTGTATACACCGGAGGGGACTATAGGTTTGCCCTCCGTCTGTCTGTCCTTCTGTCCGTCTGTCTGCCCAGATGTCCGGAAATCTGGACCTTGCGATAACTTAAAACCGTTTAAAATAATATTATAAAACTTGGTATATGAATAGATGGCAGTATGGAGATTCTGCACATCACTTTTTTATTTTTTTTCTCGGGCCAAATTTCTGGTTGCTATGGTTACGGAAAAATTATGCACCTCACCGGTAGGGTACTCATGATGATGTGTTGTGTTCAACACCAGTTACTTGTTTTCTTTTGTTTTGACAAGATTCTTGACCCAGGCCCGTTAACCTAACCATGGTACTTAGGAACGTACAGTACTAGACTCACATTCTCTGTAAAGATTCCTCGCATACAAAAACAATAGATAGTAGCCGGGGCTCGAAATCACAGCCCTCTAAACCAATATATCTAGATCCATGAAAATAGCTTTTCTGTATGATTTATATTGCCATTAATACGAATTTAATGGCAATGGCTGCAAAGCTAGGTTGCGAATTCTAGTACAGTTAGGAGATTTTTTGTCTATATTAAATCTCATTAAAAAATAAATTGAAACCACAAGGCCTGGAGGTTAGACATTTGATATGTAACATGGCCAAGTAGACCTCTACCAAGTCTGTTCAAATCATGACCTTAGGGTCAAAATTGGCCCAAGTGGTCACTCGATTTAACATAATATAGGAAAAAAACTTGAAAAATCTTCTTCTCAGAAACCGCAAGGTCTGGAGTTCAGATATTTGGTGTGTAGCATTGTCTAGTAGACCTCTATCAAGTTTGTTCAAATCATGACCCTGGGGTCCAAATTCGTCCCGCCCCAGGGTTCACTTGATTTAACATATTTTAAAAAAAAGTTTGTTGAAATCATGGCCCTTGGGTCAAAATTGGCTCCGCCCCAGGGTCACTTGATTTAACACAGACTTATATAGAACAAAAAATAGAAAATCTTCTTGTCAGAAACCACAGGGTCTAGAGTTTAGATATTTGTTGTGTAGCATAGTAATAATCGTACATATACTGTGAAAAAAATGAAAATAAAAAGTTTTTTGCTTCTGAAAAATTATGATTTTTGGCCCCTTATTTTATATAAAAAGGAGAAAAATGTTATTAGACTTTTTCCAGTCTTACTTCAATTGTTTCACACACACACACACACACACACAACTTAGTATAAGCTGACTTAAGGGTTTCGTTTAAAAATATATTCTAAACTTTAAACATGTTTGGTTTAATTCTAAATCACGTAGGATGGAATTTATATACTTGTAATTTATATATAAGCATATTATGATATTTATTCGTCTCTTATGTCCTCTTTTCTACAACTAATGTACTTTCTCTCATTTCGTAAACCATTGCCACGGTGACAGATTTTAACTTTGATATTATATAACATAAGATAATATGTTTCTGTATTTTCTATTTTCTAAAATTCGTGAATGATTAGAACATTCGGATGCAGTCTTTATTTCTGTAAAAGAGAAAGTGAGAAACGTATCAGACCGCTAGCACGCACATTTGGTACATTACGAATGAAGGTATACGATAGAAATAATCAAAATGTTGTAAAAGATTTTGCTCAGCTGGTAATTGTGAAATGTTCACCATTTACACTCACTATATACCGGAAACATTTTATTTGTAATATGCAGCTTCTACATTTCTTATTGAATATAGCTAAATAATGTTTTTACAAATTTCAAATGACAGCATTTATAGCTTTCCCATTTCGGCATACATAGTTAATGCGTTTGAAGACACATCCACGTGTTAAACTTATTTATTTTCTTTCAGTTCTTTTTATTATATTATCAGTAATTATAAGTATCCAGATTTACATAAATAATTTAAAATTAAAGAAATATAGTCATCAAACAGATTAGAATATTAACTGGCACGTCAAATGATTATAAGACTTACATGTATCAAATAACGGTCTGATTTCGTGGCTCGTTAAGCCTTTGCAGATGTTTTTAGTAGCCTGCATTTGACAGAATTAACCCCGGATTATACAAATTATTAACGATTTTTGTAATGGCAATTATATGATGGCTGCTAATTTTCAGTTAATCTAATTACGTTTTTTTATTTTAATAGGATTTCTTTCTTTCGCGGGGGGGACGGGGGGCGCAGTGGCCGAGTGGTTATAGTCGTGGCTTACAAATCTTATATCCCCTCACCGCTGTGGGTTCGAATCCCGGTAGGGATTTCAGATTTTTCATGTGAGGAAGCCTTCCAGTTGGCTTGCGGTAGGTCGGTGGTTCTACCCGGGTACCTCTGTGTACTCGGGGTCACCTGTAATTAGCTGGACGTCGCTATATGATTGAAATACTATCGCAGCGACGGTAAACCCCAATACAACAACAATCTTTCTTTTGCAACTTTACATATAAATTACTTCTAATCAAATACATATAGGATCTACATAAATTGCTATTTTATATCAAATTTTACTAAACGAGTTCATGAAAATGTTATTAAGCTCACCAGAGGCTCGCTTAACAACATTTTCATGAACGGGTTCAGTAAAATTATATGAAATGACAATTCATGTCAGATTCTTTTGTATCATATGACCCATAGTTACAGAAAGTCGCGATTATAACAATAAACAAAAACACGGACTGTGGACGAATTGTAATCTAACACAAAGAAAATAGTTTCAAATAATAACTGAAAATAACGATTTAACGTGTGTATTTCTCATACATTTTTTCAACATCATATGAATAATGAATCAAACACATTTAGTCTAGCTGTTCGAGTTCAACACACTATATATACTCTGCTTGCCGCGGAGTGATGTAATTCGACCTTTAAGTTATGTGTAACGTGTATTATATAAGAAAATATGTGATGATTATACGAAACTGGAAACAGTTGTTTGAGCACAATGTCATATGAAAAATATCTTTGTTGTTGTTTTTGTTCCATGTGGAGTATCGTTTTCATCTTTTCGAAATGATAGATATTAGAAAAAATTACTGTTCAGTTTCTCATTTTCTTTAATACTGAACGATTACTTAAAAACAAAAGAATCTGGTCATTTCAAGTTGAGAAGAAAAAGCACTTTTCAGCCAAGCATGATGGTGTCCTTTATTTTTACTCTAACACGTTCAGTCATCATTACTGTCATGTGCGCTGTCTTAGTGAATCACAATAAACTGGTCCAGGTGGACAGAGCGATTACAGTGTATATCTGGTAACCGAATGATGATCGGTTCGATCCCCCGCCGCAGCATATGCTAAAACATTCAATAAAACGGTATTATTATAAGTCCTTTGCTTAACTATAGTACCAGTTGTGTTTGATTTTTGTTTGTTTGTTTGTTTATTGTATTTAACGACCTATCGTTAGTATTTCAGTCACTTGGAGACGATGTCTAATTGAGAAAGATATAGTGCTGCCACAATGCAGTATCACGCTGTAGACATGTGATATGATACCACACCCAGTCACATTATCCGACATCGGGCCAACCAGTCCTGGAACTACCCTTGTATGCTGAGAGCCAAGCGAGGGAACTATACCAGTACCATTTTTTACGACTTCGGTATTTCGCGGCCTGGGATCGAACCAACGACCTCCCGATTCCGAGTTCCAGTTCTGGTTTACCCGGTATCAGTTATAACGCGATATGATGTGTTGTATCATCATTGTACTTGGTGCTGAGCACAATAGCTTTATCTCAGGACTGGCTGTCCCATTGCAGCTTACGTGACTAGATGACGTGGTACTTTGTCATTTCTCTACCGCGTGATTTCACAGGGAGACGACAGTGAATCTTCTCTTGTCTACATATAGTCCCCAAGATAAGTGACTTGCTGTTGGCGAGACTCCAGGTTTACCAATATGCATTACTAAGTGCATGCAATTCGTCTATACACAATACGCCGACAAAAGTGTTTCAGTATGCAGTCGTTACCTAGATGTACAAAAATAGTGTGAATGGCTCTTTGCCATTTTGCTTACTGAAAAGTTAATTGTTTTACTGAGCACCTTAACACGGTAAATATTGGAGTTATTTTCTAGACACGCAGAGCAAAGGTTTAATTTGCACTTAAGTTGTTTAACGACTCCGTAAGAAGCATCAATCTTAACTTAATTTATTGGAATCCAATTACTCTTCATGGCTGACTTTTTCGAATCACAAACATCTATTCAAGAATTTTTTAGTTTTGACTAGTCATACATTTTCAAAATCTTTTCATTTGTTGATAGTAATTATACTTATTCATGAACGATTAGGCTTTGGTATGAATACAAGACTGTATAATCTTAATTTTAATGAAAGAGATAAATTCAAGATGGCCCAATTTGGATATTGGAATGAATTAATGCGGTCACTGGTTATTCTATATAGCTCTCGCATTATATGAGGAGTTGTATTCGGGGTACTTGTTGCTTTTTTCGAATTTTGTTCTCCAGTAATCTGATGCAAGATAAAATTCATAGCAGCCAATGTAATAATGATAGTGTCTGTCTGCTTGGCTAGCTTGCTGTGTGTCTATCTCTCTGTACATACCAACAGATTAATAGGGGGTTACGGGGTTACAGCTGAACATTATGATGTTGTTTCAGTTCATTCAGTCATTGTTGGGCTAACAGTTGTATCCTGGGGTAGAGAGGTGTATTACGCCAGTTGTTGTTGTGCTCACTGTCAGAGATTCACCATGATATCGCCAGTCGCAATAGTTTCAAATCAATAGACTCATAGTTGTCCATCTTCACAGGACGTTTGGCCTTCAAGACTAGACGAGTATTTATTTTCAGATTTGCATCTTATTGGCTGGCCATTCAAAGTTTAATACCATACTGGCTGACCACCCGGCATGCCATTCAAAAATGATTACCAATCTGTGCGACAAGTTAAATACCATGCTAGCTTACCATAATGCTAATTATTCCAATCCAATACCATTCTTAATGATCATTCTGTTTACCATTCAAAGTAATATGCCATACTGTGTGACAATTCAACTTGCCATTCAGTTTCTGTGTGACAATTCAACTTGCCATTCAGTTTACCATTCTAAGTTAAATTCCATTCTGTGTGATAATTCAACTTGCCATTCAGTTTACCATTCTAGGTAAAATACCATGCTGTGTGATAATTCAACTTGCCTTTCAGTTAACCATTCTAAGTAAAATACTATGCTGTGTGACAATTCAACTTGCCATTCAGTTTACCATTCTAAGTAAAATACTATGCTGTGTGACAATTCAACTTGCCATTCAGTTTACTATTCTAAGTAAAATACCATGCTGTGAGACAATTCAACTTGCCATTCAGTTAACCATTCTAAGTAAAATACCATGCTGTGAGACAATTCAATTTGTCAATCAGCCGACATTCAAAACAGAATACATGTATCTTGCCGGCTGACCATTTAACATGGAATTCGACTTTAGATAGTCCAATGAATATGTACTCATGCGCTTGCCTTCATGTACCAACGGGTGATCGACAAAAAAATTATAAGCTCCTCCACATTTGGGACATGGAATCATTTGGCTTTCATATAACTTCTGTTATTTCATCAGTTTGAACAAGAATTATGACTTTGCAAATGCTTTTTCATATATAGCTCGAGTACAGCTCACCGAATAGAGCTACCCCGGTTTTTTTTTATTCGAAGTTAGCTCAATATGACTGACAATGCACAATCATACAGTGCTACATAGTTATTTGTTTCATCTCCCACAAGTTCCTCGCGTTTTCAATGGTCGATTCGAAGTCACGTTGTGTCCCCCTAAAATTTATATAGGGTCAGTAGCTAAAGAAAAATACAAACGTACGACTAGAAAACGTGGTACATGAAACAAATCAATTATTGGGTTTTGTACTTAGGCATTAAAAAAGTTTTGTTTCTGGTTACCCAACCTACCCAAACATTACCACACATTAGCAGGGTTACATTTCCAAATTTAAGTCTTTAAAAAAATGCCGATTTACCGACCCATATAATTTCCAGAAACATTTTCACGTTTTACACAATAATTGATAAAACCTACACATATATAGGTACACACATAAATATATGTATTGACCATGTGATGTCATACTTAAAATGCAATATTTATCGAAATTTATTACTCTCTCCCATTTATTTATCATCAGCTTCATCACTATCATCATCATTAACAACATCATCATCACCACCATCAAATCGTTATCAAGCCATGACTAGTCCATACGTATTAAAAAATACAATATAAATACCTATATATTATACACTTAATATCTCCAACATTTTCACAGAAAAAAGATAGCCTTACTTTAAGGCGGGTCTTTATCGTTATTCATTTCGTCAATTTTATTATCAACTGATGAACTCTTGCCGACTGAAAGTATTTTTTTCTTTTATCCTGTTGGCTTACAACTAACATGTTCTGCAGCAGGAATGATTGACTTTAATTTTCAAACTGTGGACACAGCTGCCGGCAGTCAGGAAATGTATATAGTTTCATATAGTTTAGAGGAAATTCACAAATCTCTCTATAACATATCAAAAGTGTCGAGGAATATGACAATTTTGAGATTTAAAAAAGAGAATAATACGTAGAATTTACACACACACACACACACACACACGTCAAAAAGGATTTTTAAACTATTTGGTTTTCCTGCTGCTTAGCATCACTGAGGATTCCAGAAATGAAAATAGTACGTCCACAGTATTCATATATGACCACAAATCTTTCACATAATTTAACAAAATTTTAGGTCATTATGTTGTATAAGACATGATTCCACGAAACTATGTCCCTACTACATTTTGTTTCGATGCCTCAGTATAAATTAAATAATATGCAATACAAAAAATGATAGTTACAATCAACAATCTAATTAATTATGTGTGTGTATTGTTTATAAAGTTCCATAACAATCTTTATTATTTTGTTGTTGTTGTTGTGGTGGTGGTGGTGGTGTGTGTGTGTGGGGGGGGTCATATGCCTTTAAATAACCGACAAAAGTAAAAAATACAAACATTCGAATCAGAAACTGCATAAGGCAAAAAAAAAAAATTGTTGTATTGGGGTTTACCGTCGCTGCGATAGTATTTCAATCATATAGCGACGTCCAGCTAATTACAGGTGGAGGAAAGACCAGAGTACACAGAGGTACCCGGGAAGAACCACCGACTTACCGCAAGCCAGCTGGAAGGCTTCCTCACATGAAAAGTCCGAAGTCCCTACCGGGATTCGAACCCACAGCGGTGAGGGGCTGAGAGAAAAAAAAATCTAAACAATGAAATAAAGTGTTCGTTTCCACTAGCATCTAAAAAGAAAAATAGAGTCGGTAGGTCGTCATATTTCTTATTTTTCCTTACTTTTACATGTTTATCGGAGATGTGACGAAAATCTGTGTTTAGCAACCATGATATTTCGAATGGTAGGGAAGAAAATGGGTCAGTACAAAAAAATAAGTTGGGTTGGGTTACTGGAAACAAGTACTTAACTCCTTTATTACGTCTAACTGTGCTATACCTCGTTTTACTAAACATCTGTTGATGGGATTTCCTAAGGTCAACAATCTCGATATAATTATCAGCTCAATTTTGACATTTTAATACACTTAATTTAAAAAGAGGATGTTTGCGAAATATTTATTCTCCCTATCAATAAAATAAGAAGTTCTGGATCTTTAAAATATTGAGCTACGTTTCGCAGAATGCATTTTAAGAGGTGCTTTTCCAAGTTCTATTTCTTTTGCAACAGAACTTATTTTATATAAATGACAACACCAGACAAATCTCTTCCCAGTTGTATTATAATGAAATGGATTATTGTCACGAGACTTCTAAATTGCCCTTGAGTGAAACACCTATCGTGATAGTTTTTGTCATTTCTTTTCTTCGCACGCGAAACAGTCATTCGAATCCCGCAGGGACAATTTGCAATACGATGAAAAAGATCTCCTGTGTTTAGAGATCTTTAAATATTCATGACTTTCGGGAACTATTTGCCTAACCTTTTTGTCTTTCATTGTGTCTATAATTATGTAACAGTTCAACAGAATAAATTAATATATTTATGAATATCTCCTTATATTAACCCCCATATTAATGATACATGGGAGATACTATTTTCTTTTATCGAATTGTATGCCCGTCTATCAGTCCGTCTGTGCTTACAACCAATGCTTAGACGGCAATAAGGACATTAGGTTTAGATCTCTTCAATGCCATTTTTTTCGGTTGCTATTTTCCCCTTGTGCGGCTATGGACATTGAAATACAACAGGATAGTCACTTTAGTTTCATTTGTTAAGACATCTGTCTTTATGTCCGTCGCAGATGGATCTGTTCTGTATCTTTTCAAGTCCCGGGAGAATTTTGATGAAACTTTGAACAAGTACTCGCATAACCAATGAGACGAACAGTTGACTTCAAGGTACTGTCGCGACGAAAGTAGTCTCCAAACCTACAGTAGCTGCCTATTGTTCCTTTATGTTCCATTTTTAATGTGACTACTCTCCAAATTTTGAGGGTGATTTATAATCCAAACATTCTTAAAGCCCGAGGAAATAGGTAAATACATGTACAAAATAGTAGTCCTGATACGTTTGTATTTCAAATAACTAGACATCGTCGGATACCCACGACCGATCGATATCAATTGTTGGTCGTGTGATTTTCAGCGTGTTTTTCATCGTCTAAGGGTGTGTCAAATTACGTAATTTCTTTGGGTTCACCGCTGTATACGGCGATTTCATCGGTCTATGCTTTAGTCAATGACAGAAGTAAAACGTCAATTGCCTGTTTAACCAGGCTTGGTGGCATAAAGAAAAAAAAAACGGAATAAGTCTACTGGGAAAACGTGTTACGCTCCTGATTATCATCATATGGCTAATTCCAGGGAGAGGATCACTTTGAATGCGCATAAACACACAGGAAGTAGATCGACCTTCAGTAAGCCAGGTGGAAGCCCACTTTTCATGAAAATATCCAGGTGAACAGATCGGTACTAGATCCCAAAGTGGAGGGTAACTTAGTGAAATATGTTATGCATCAAGAATATTGAATAATGTGATGCAGTGCAAAGGCCATCGTCGGATACCCACTCCGATATCATCTATTCGCCTTAGGGTAATACGCATGTATATAGTCGTTTTATAGTGTCAAAGTTAGCCTACGCTATTTCACTGGTCCATCGCGCTGTTACCAGGTAACGTAAATCAATGCAGCGCGTGTTCATTGGTCGATAGTTAGCTAACGACAGCGATAAAACCAAGTTTTGCTTGCCTATTTTCTCACGGCTTGATGTCATGAAATGAAACAATATCAGTCGTCCTGGGATTTTCGAAGATGTACAAAGAAAAGGTCCATTATTTTCATCAAGCACTAGAAATGGACATAATGATAGACATTTATGATGACAGTATTCAGTTGAAGAGCCTGGACAAGCTTTCACGAAGTTTATTAATTTGAAATCTTTCTCAACTAAGACATCTCAAAGTTTGTATAACCATATTTTTAAATTTTGAATGAATTTGAGACCATTTTACAAGAACGTGCAATGAATGAAGGTGTTAAAAAAACTTCAATATATTGAGTTGATGACAATCCCAATTTGAGAGATTTTATGAAACGCAGACCTGGGTCCATCTAGAAAACAAATCTATTATTCAATTATTCCCGGCTGGCCTTGACTAATAGCCCAATTTTCTACAGTGTGTGAGCTAAGCAAGTTGTATTGTACCACCAAATCAAATCAAATGATTTGCTACGCAACTACAGTCAATGTTGTACATGGAACAGATGCCTTCTGTGATGCTCATCGAATCAATCATCAACATCATTACTACTGTTGTCTTAGTCATTATCATCATCATCACATCATCATCATCATCATCTCTTCTTCTTTTCTTCTTCTTCTTCTTCTTCTTTCTTTCATTCTTTCTTTTCCTCTCCGCCTCTTTATTTTTCTCTCCTCATCCTCATTTTCTTTTCCTTCGCCTCCTTTACTTCATCATATGTCTCCACCTCCTTTTCTCTTCCTCCTTCTCATCCTCATTTCTCACCATCGTCAATACCTTAAACATTATATTCAATTTTAATCAAAATTGTGTCGTAATAGACTTTAAAAAATGAAATGACAGTGCATTGGTTATCTGAATTCTTGATTCATGACGTCAGTCAATCAGCAATACATTCTTTTTGTTCGTCTCTGTGAAACAATGATTTAACCCTTTCCCTCATAGAGGAAACCATGAAAAGACCTATGCGAACAGCATAACACCAGATCAGCCTGCGAGTAACTCGCAGGCTGATCAGGTTTTATGCTGTTCGCTGCTCCTCAGTGGTCTGGAAATGAGGACTTTATAATTAAATTTTGTAAGGTTTAATTTTGGCTTTATGTGGTACCTATTGAGTGCGTCAAAATGAGTCTATATGAGGGAAAGGGTTAATACAAATATTTTATTACCGTTCCAACTCACTGTGTTACCTTTCTTGTGCAAAATTATAATTAAAACCGTGTTGGATATTTCTAATATTCTTCTGCTCAAAATACATTTATTTCACTTCTCCTCCGCTTTTAAATCCCTAGATGGCAAAATTTGATTATACTGTTGAACTGCCACGGGGCATTGATATTCGACGTAATCTATCACGGGTCATCTCTATTCATTTTCTCACATTCATGGTGCCATTTTTTTTTTTATTTTTTTTTTTTTTTAATATTTAAGTTAAAATCGGATTGAGAGTGTTGCATTTCCCATTTCAAATGTGAAAGTCATGCACGAAATCTAACAATTATTCAAAGAAAAATGTTCATATAAAACTTATAGGGGAAACACACTCGCGAAAATACTCTAAAGATAAGAGATAGCTGCCTTGGAATGAGCCCATATTCACGAAATAGACAAATATACATGCATATTTAAACATGTTCCTTTCCCATCGATTGGAAACGTGGTTTTACAACATTACTTCACCTGACAATTTCTGGGCTTCTCTGGTGATAACGTCTTCAAATGTTTTCGACCCAAATTGGACCGTACGAACTCCAAACCTTTCAATCTTGAATCATTGAACATGGCATACGTATTTGAGTTCAAGTTCATGGTTAAAATGTTACCAGTATTCTGTGATCTTGATCAACTTGACAAAATGTCAGCTATACTATGGTCCAAAGCCTTATGGCGTACAAACTGCTTGTACAATTTGGAAGTGTTCACGAGTACTCAGCAAGGAAAAAAGGAAAAAAGTACCCATTATACATTTCTACCTATATGTTTGGTATTAGCATATATTCTGACTATTTGTTCCATCTGGGGTAAAGAATAATTCCTTTATAAATTTACGTGAACATTTGAAATCTCTGCGATATTTCTTTTATTGAAACAAACATCGAAATATATTGCATATGGGTCGATTTCAGAAATGACCTTCCTGCATTTAGGTTGATCATTATTTAATCTTGGCATTTTTGTTTGACTTGATTAGTGTGATGTATTTCCGGTCAATCGCTGCAGTCAGATACTACCACAAGGCGCACGTGCAAAGCCACAAAATTTGGTCTTTAAACAAGGGCATGGTTTACTACAAATTTACCTTACGTCAGCATGTACTCCAACGTTTACATGTACGTTGTTCATTAGTTATACCTGTGTAATATTCAAGATATTAGGAATTGAAAATTGGGTACTTGTACTTTCTTCTTTGGCTGACCAGTGTAAACATATGTAGCCAAAAAAAAAAAAGAAAAAAAAAAAAAGAGAGACGAGTTAACACACCGGTCCCGCGCGTCGTAACCTGGTGTTCGATCCGTTCCACTGTCGCGACCTGCTAATGAAGTAGAAATATCCCTTGTGACTGGTGCCAGCAGGAATGGTTGACCCAATGTCAGGTTGATGTGACTGGTCTTTGTAACGCAGTGTGGCAGTGCTATATATGTGTCATGAAGGCAATTATGACTGACCCACTGTCGAAAGGATGTTAAACACAAACGAAAAAAAAATCAAACAAGTAGAATGTCCGAAACATGCTGAATTTCTTTATGCCACTTCTCTTTAGTTTCATGGGTATTAGATACTTATTTACAATTGGAAAGGCGTCATTGTCCAGTATTGTTCAGTGACTGCGGATTCCAGGTTTTTGATTTCGAGACATATTTAGGACATTGTCCTCTCTTAGTTCTAGAGCCATGAATCCTGGATCTAGAGCTACTAAAGCCTAGTCTACGGCGTAATATCGCCACGAGAAGCATTACGGATGTTTATTGTGGGCATAAACCCTAAAAGGTCTGAATTATTATTTCCTAGTTTGTTTATTTGTTTGGATTTAACATTCAATCAACAAAATGTTCATCATTTCACAGAGATATAACCCCCTAGACAAGTGACAGTATACCTCATTTTTACACTGGGTCAGCAAGTCCTGGAACTACCCTTAAGTGCTGAGCACAAAGGGACTACAGTAGTACATTTTTTATGTCTCGGATATAGTTCGAACTCACATCCTCCTGAGTACGGGACGAACGCCCTAACCACTCCGCCACAGGGTCAGATCCCACTTTCGTTTGGATGTAAACTACAAGCTAACAAATTAATGGTAAAATAGTACTGGTATTGCTCCTTTGCTTGGCGCTCAGCATATAAGGGTAGTTCCAGGACTGGTTGGCCCGGTGTCAGGATAATGTGACTGGGTGTGGTATCGTGTCACATATCTACGGCGTAATACTGCAGTGTAGCAGCACAATATCTGTCTCAAGTAGACATCGTCTCCAAGTGACTGAAATACTGTCGTTGGGACGTTAAACCCAACAAACCCAACAATTTTTTTTTTAATTTTTGATTTCAGGAGCTTTTCTTATACCATATGCCGTGATGATCCTGATAGAAGGGGTGCCACTGTTTTACCTGGAACTGGCCATAGGACAAAGGCTCAGGAAAGGAGCTGTAGGGTCGTGGAATCAGGTAGGAATAAATATATAGGCAAACTTTATAAAGAAACCACCACTCCAAAATGGCCCGATGCCTATGGAAAAAAAACAATAACATTATGTCAGGACCCTTCCTCGCTTGCTGGTTTATTTAGTTCTTGTAGAGAGACCACCTCATACGTACGACCAGATAAGCGAGGTTGGTGACCTAATTATAGAGGTGCAGCTGTATTTGTATTGACCATAAATGAATTATTGTTCTGAGTGTCTCATTATGATGATGTTACTGTTCCGTTTTATCTCAGAAATGTATACATTTTCCCTCTTCCTTCTCACCTTTGTTTCTTCTTCTTCTTCTCCTTCTTCTTCTTTCTCACTTCTTTTACCGATACTTCTTTTTCTTTCTTTTTCTTCTTCTACCACGCCTACCTCAAATTCTATCACTACTACTACTTCTACTACTACTACTACATTTCACGTGTTACAACACAAGCACCGGGCATATGTAATTATATCAACCAAACTTGAAAGCAGACTTTATGTCCAAAGTCGATAATGACTTTGTCTTCAGTTAAGTCATTGAGCTATCAGGGAAAGGAGATAAAAATATAACTTTGTATCTATTTTTTTTCTGTTTCTTCATTTATTTATTTTTTCTCCTTCCTCTTCTAAGTTCTAAAATCTTGCCTCATAGTCGAAGTGTAAGAATCAGGTTTCAATTTAATCATTTTAAATATTATTGACATTAAATGCAAGGTTTTGCCACCTTAAGTAGTTACGTGAGGAATATCAGAGCTTTGTCAACTACAAATTGCCTTTAATAGTAATGGCAAAGTAAATTATCGATTTCTAACGGAATTATCTCCCTTTGAAAACTTATAATGTCAAACTTATCAATAATTTCATTTCTATTCGTGTATAATTGTGGAAATTAACAAGTATTTGAAGTAAACTTAATTGAACATCAGTAATTCATTAGTTATGTTTACCTAATGGGTCGCGTCTTTGTTTATTACAACTTAGAGTCCTCACCTACTTTGTTATTTTGGGCATCACTTATACAAAACTTCAAAGGGGTTATGTAATTAAACTGATACAAATTGATATATTTTATGAAATAATTATAGCTTAACGAATTTCTAATGTAAAAAACAAATTCAAACAACACTTGTTCTATGGGAATGACATTCAAGTGACTTTTGAACTCCTTAATGAAGACTGGCAACAATGATTTTTATGCTTAGGTCAAAATATAATTATACTCGCATATATCAATCTACAGGAAGGCTACACTGTTTGCCTATTTCCCTTTGTAGAAATGTTTATATAGCGCTCAAAATGATTTGAGAATTTCCCCCGTGCGTTTCTTAGTATGATCTTTGATTGTATTTGCCTTAGTTTTGATATTTTATGTCTTCAAGTTTTGATATGTAAAGAAATAAATTGAAAAAGTCCTGAGATTTTTATCTATGAGATTGCTTAACTCCACTCATCATTCTGACACTGTCGCTCCAAATGCTTATCACTTTCCCATCCTTGAAAACTACTTCGACAAAAATATTCTCTGTAATCAATAATTTCTTTGACAGTGTCGATTTATAGACCATAAAAGAAACCCCATCCGTAACTTGAGTTGCTTTATTGCCCAACAAATCCGTATTTCAGAACCTTCCCTTGTGTTCTTTTGGTTTTAAATTGGAAAACATGCAGACAACAGATTAGATTAGCCGAAGGAAACGTTGATGAAATGAGTCCTAAATGTGTCTACAAAACCAAATTGTTCTCATAATTGTTGAAAAGTGTATCTAAACATATCATTACGCGTATGTTCAGGCTGTGGAGCTACTTTTTATGCGCGTATAAATATAAGGAAATAAAGCCATGTATATATTCTTATGATTTTTACCGCCTTTGTGTTATTCTGAGCATTTTTACAGAAAAACATCTCTTCCAAATATCAGCCATAAAATACCAGTGGCATGATTGCCAGCACTGAATGAATTGAAAAGTTTAAATAACAAGAGCACAGCGTGCGGATGCTAACTCTCGTCTGTTAAGAGTAAAAAGGAGATGAGTTAGATAAAAATGGACCTAAGAGCTACGGTCCTTGATAGGATTGTAGTCCTCCTGAAGGTGAACAAGTATGTGAAGTTTGTTGACAGAAGCTTGAATACATTAGAAGCTGTGGCCAATGTTTTAAACTTTTTCACGACGACGACGCTAACGACAATGACATCAGAGTGATGACAATACCTCGACGTTTGTCCTTGAAAAGAGACAAGCTGAAAATCACCGAAGAAATCCAGTTTCCAACCCTGTTTACAGATTTTACAATACTTGTAAAGATATATTTGTTTACATATGTTTTGATAGGACAATGCACAGTCATGTTTTATTGTAGTATTTCATTAGAACCGAAACCAGTATTTGAATGATGATGGTCGCGTTATAAAGTCAAAATGTTAACACAGGAAAATCGTCGCTGAACTAGTGGTTTCTTCTGTGGGGTGGTCTATACGTCGAAAAGATCTGTACATTAGTTTGATTTTATCAAAAATATACAGAAAACGCCATTTCTTTAGCATTCTTGTCACTGTTTCACAGGCAGCATGTTTTATTTGAACATTTCACCTTTTAAATCTCGATAGATTAGCCGTGTCTAAAAACAGCTCAAGTATCAAATATGAAAGGAATAAATTAAATCGTTAATACCGGTTAAATCTTGGCAATTCTGGTCTTCATTGCAGGGATATATATTTCCCGTTCAATTTAATGTAATGCAATAAAGAGGATTTTAGAATCAGTTTGGAGCATGCGGGCGTTTTCAGACTTTAAATAAGATTCATTTATATTTTCAAGGCCTTATGTTAACATTCTAATCAGGTGTCAGGTGCCGTGCAAAGTTGTTTTCTAGGTCAGAAAACGATGTACATATTTTTATGTGAATTATAAATCATCATCTCGGCATTTCTTGAAATAGACAGAACAAGAAATATCTTTTTAAAAAAAATAAGCAATATTAATAAAACTCAGTAAAGCGTCCTCTCCAGCGCGCGTTGACTCATGATAACCGTCCCTCAGTCTCCGGAGATAGTAAAACATACTACTTTTCCTTTAAAAAGGTTAAAGGATAGTGAATGTATGCGTGTGTTGTTGCGTGTGTGCGCGTGTATGTTGTTACAATAATATAGATTGTCACGTATCAAAGGGCATTTGTTTATACGGATAAACTGAAAATGTTAACCCATGGACATCTCTTTTGTACAGGATATTTTCCGAAAAAAACCACGTTGAAATATTGAAACAGAACATATACATGCTGCAGATGTTTATTACGTTCCATCTGAAACAGCTCTCCTTGTGCAATCAAGGGAAATATTTTCATAAAACAACTATATATTTAAACAAAGAAACTGTAATTCAGTCATATTACTTTAATAATGTTTCGTGATAACGAAACATACACGAGTTTTTCAGCTAGTTGTCATCTCAACAAACAATGGGGCGATGGGAGTAGATAACGATTATTTTTTATCTTCTTCTTGTTTAAGCATTTTTTGTCATTTGGTCAGTTAATCTCTGTTCCTGAATCTTTCAGACCTGAAGGCGAAGATTCTGTAAGAAACTTTCGCACTTAAATTCATAGGAAAATTTGTCCCCAAAATTGACAGGGTCTTTGAAGCCTAGGCGTCGAATCTTTGACCTATATTATCGGTGGACTATTTTGTAAATATCGAGGCTTTGGCTGGTTTCGAACCAGTGACCTTCATGATAGGGCGCCTTCATTGAATGTGCCTTATAGGTCGACAAAAGAAACACAAAATAGAAAATTCAGGGTGACTTTAGAACTTCCCAATATTTAAAGATCAAAAATAAAGTTTTAGATCAACACCTAAAACACAAACCATGGGCCTGACTGTGAAACTGTTTGTAAGGAATTGATCTTGGCGTGGATATAAAGTTATTCCTTACCATTAGGTGATAGCTGATCGTACTATATCAATAAATTAGCAAGAGACTAACGATTGTATTACCAATTATCGTTCTCGGAACTGACAAATAGATCACACTTACTTTCATCAGCAATTGATAATCGAATTTTATCCACTGAACATTTAGGGTATTTCAAACAAATACATAAAAGCAAATATTTCATGTAAGCTATTAAACTAACAGTTGAAAATTAGTTTCGTGTACTGCGAACGTTAAAAGACTGCCGGTTCAATTAAATAGTGTATCCAACTTTCACTGGATTTGTTTTTATCTAAGCCTGTTAATCAATGCAGTCTGATCGAAACCATTTATTGTTTTGGGAGTATGTTTTTGGCACGTTACATTTTATGATACCAGTTAGTCAAAGTACCGTTAAACATAGACGAGATAAAACCTGTTTCTTACATATTCAAAACAGCATGTTTTTAACAGCGCAAAGGTTTATTCGAAACAATTTGCCTTTTTCATTATCTTGACGCAGGACAGATATGGTCGTAATGTTGACATTATAATCATGGTCCCTCAAATGCTAAAATGACTATACAGTGCAGATGCAGGCATCCGTTGACTTTGAATTACAGGCTCTTTTGCTCTATGTCTATAAAGGCTTGCATTTACTACGAAATTTTCACGATCACTTGATGGACCATGATCACAATTTAATGAATGTTGGATTACCTCATGGAAGGCCTTGTAGTATGTCGGAGTAATATAGCATACTACTTTATTCCGATTATTGACAAAAGTGTTAATAAGATGGCGATAGACTTTGGGCCGCCATATCAAAACAGATGTAATTTTTGTAGATGATAACTAATGTGACGACGTTAGAGTGGGCCCAATTTACTCAACTATTTATTATAAAATAATCACTAAACAGAATTATTAAAAACAAGAACATTCCGTCCAGCAATCATCACCAAATTTAGTCGAAACCGTAAATAGTTAAAGGAACGCTATTTCAATAAAAGGATATCCTGTTGATTTTGTGAGAGAAATGAAAATAAAACCAATGGCGATTAGATTTAAGCTACAAATACCAATTAGTATGATTACAAACAACGTTTTTGCCGAAGATCTTAAAACATAATTTGAAGCCGTTTACCTAAAATAGTTAAATCTACTTTTATTATATGGACCGAAGTAAAAGTCAATGCCTTATGGCTTTAAGACTATTTAAAATGAAAAAATAATAAATGTTTTCAACAAGAAGACATATTTTATATTATTGAAAATCGCGCTGTTTATTCGTTGTTGTTGTTTTTTTTGTTGTTTTTTTTGCATATTATTATTATATTTTTTTTTGCTTTCGAACAAAATACTTCTCGTTAATAAGTTATTCGAAGTACCGGATCTGAAAGTGGTTCCGAAGGTTGTTCGTTCGATTCCCAGTGGTGGCAAGGGTTTTTCATGGCCTTACAAAGTACTGGTCCAGCACTTGGACCGTTGGTAGGGATTAATTTAAGAACTTGTTTCCAAATCGACTTGAAATAAATGCAAATCTATTAAGTTGCATCGTAACTGATTTGAAATCTGGCGAAGCGGGAATCCCATTCCCTGTGATTGCTTAGACCGTCCGCCTTGTAATCCCGTAATCGAAATGTTGGTTTAATCCCCTGGTCGCGATATTCCAAAGATACATATTTTGCTAGGTGATAATCATATTATCCGGTGTCTGCTTAATCAGGAGATTCCAACCCGAGGGTGACTGGTGTGCGGGGGTAAGAATTTTGCTTCGCTATTTGATGCTTTGAATCAACGGTTTTCTCGTATCATACTTATATGGCCCAGATGACGATGTCAGTGGGGTCCGGTTAGTGAGATGCTTCGCTTGCACCATATATGAACAGGTTGTTGTCTGTCTAAGAGTCGTAGCACTATATCTGGTCGCATCTGGTCAAAGTCTCCAAATTACTAGACTGCTGTCTGTGGCTGGTGATACAGAGTACATGTATATGCAAGTCACACGAATCCTGTAAATCTAATAAAATGAAATGGATGTTACTTTGCTTTTTCCGTTAGGTCCCGTCAGCAAATGAAAGGGGTCATTTATTACTTGCTGCTCATAATGGGCAATGCTATTGACTTAAATTGCGATCATTCTGGCGTTAAATAAATAACTCTTTTCTACATTTAGCTACGGTGTCCTGTTACGGACATTGCAATCTTTGTCTATATACAATTAAGACCATCCGGGTGAGGAAATGCGCGAGATTTGATTGTTACCTTTTTCGCATTATTTTATCGAGTGTTTCTATCAATTTCTATTGTAAACTCGCTTTAAGTTCAATTACCAATAAGAGCAATCAGATTTGAGTATGCATCTAGTAGTTTTGCACAGGAAAAATGCGATATTTTAACTTAATTTCTTGTTTGTGTTTCTGCCCTTGAATATGATATAAAAGAGCAAAAAAAACTCATTTTCAAGGAGCAGATAACTCAAAAAGTAGATGTTGACCCCCATTTATTCACATAAATTAGTGTCACTGTAATTCTTTATAATCATGCAACGTTTAATGGATAGTTTTATTTTTACTTCTTTGGCTATTCTTTGTCTATTCTTTGTCTATATAGAAAATAACTGCATTGTGCACGTATGCCTTAAATAGTTAAACACAAAATGGCAAGAAATTTTATATTCTGAAAAAGAAGGAGAAGAAGAAAAAAGTTAGATATTTAATTTCATCTCTCGCGTTTCTTTCCGTTGAGTGTCAAGCTAACAAGTTTTTTATTGAAAGATGTTGGAAGTACCGATGAAAAAAGACGAGAATCTCGCGGTTTTTAGGCTGAACCAAATGACCTGCAATCGGAACCTCTCTTATGTCTCTTATGGACAATCGGAACACCTCGTTTTATGACCGAATAGTTCCGATCGATGTAAATTGCTTACATCTCATTTTTTTTCACAGGACCACTGTGACATTTGGCATGCAATCGAAATGTGCAACCTTGAAATTTTCACGCGCTAAAGAAAATTAATCATAGCATCTCAATCTACTGCATTTCTCACATATAAAATGAATGTTGAAATCTGCAATCGGTGCAAGATTCAACTGCTAATCAAAATTGTCATTTCCCGTCCTCAATTAAAATACATCGTCTAGTCACTTTTGATACAATAAAACTGCATCAAGTTCAAGATAGGGTCCTTTGCATTTCGGAACCATTCATGTTGATTCAAAGTTCCATCTGTAAGCTCCATCTGTAATCTTTTACCAAAAAAAAATTAATAAGCATGACTGGATATATCATGTACTGAATGTGATTAACAAAACCTGAAATTTTAGAGAGAAAAAAATACGTCGATTAATCATGATGGACCAGAGATAGATAAATTAGATTCATCTGGAATTTTACATCCCCATTTTACAAATTGAAGTGTTGACTATACACAGGAATATCACGAGCGTGGGTATTCCTGTCGCGTTGTGGTTATATCCAATTTACTTTCAATATTTGTGTACATATTTCCACCGCTAGGTGTCGCCGTATCTTGGAGGTATCGGACTTGCTTCTGCCGGGGTCTCGTTCATGGTGGCTCTCTACTACAACACCATCATGGCCTGGTGCATCCTGTACCTCGTGCAGAGCTTCCAGAACCCCCTCCCCTGGTCCGAGTGCCCCACCGTGCAGCATGGCAACATGACTATCGTCGATGACGAGTGTATGGTATGACATATTTTGTTTGATATTTGTTCGGTAAAATATCGCTGACCTGCCTTAATATTCACTATTTACAAGTATCTTTATATTCATATTCAATATGTATTATACCGTTCATTATATTCCTGATACAGTGAAAACCCAAAGTGAATTTAATACTTATAATATTGATTATTGAAGATTTAAAGGTAATTTATTAAACATGTAAACCCAACTGAAATTATCAAATGCATTGATGATGATAATGATGATGATGACGGTGGTGGTGGTGGTGGTGGTGTTTTTGATGAATTTCTATAACTTAGTCCGTCACTGCCGAGGCTTCCATGCCAACTTTGGTTTAAATTCATATGAGAAAACATTCGACAGGTCGATGTTTACCTAGGTGCACACACTCCAGCACTTTCCTCACCTGTAATTACCAAGACGGCTTTAATACTGTCACAAAGGTGTCAAACTAAAATAAAGGCCAACAAAAGTTAACAAATCTTAATTAATGAACGTTCCTGTTGTCATGGGAAGTAAGCGAGAGTTGTATGTTGCAAGAGAAGCGGCCCGACCACCTACTTCTGGTACCGCCAGACGCTGCAGATCTCTCCCTCCCTGGAATCACCCCCGGGCTTCAACCTCAAACTGGCGGCCGCCCTCCTTGCCTCCTGGATCCTCGTCTATCTGTGTATGATCAAGGGTATCAAGAGTTCCGGCAAGGTCTGTTTGAATTGATGGTTATGTTTGTCCAACTGTTTTTCTTCTTTTTTTCTCTCTAAATTGCACCTACCTATTTATTTTCTGCCCACACCCGTGTTATTACACGTTACATATTCGTTGATACCTTTTAAAGTGGGGCTATATATTGCTAAATGTATTTTTCTGCATTGGTGTACCCTGTACAAGAGTGAGACCTTTTAAAGGCTCTTTATGTTTCTATGATATAATTTTCTGAAAAAGAAAAGATAAAATTAATTGGCATATTATAGACTTACGTAAATAATACATACTGTGCTAGTATCTGAAGTACCTGCTGTAACCTAACAGATAAACGCATAGAAATTGTTGATCAAATCATGCCATTTACGGCATTTAGTATTTTATATGGGTGTCAAAATACCCTTTTTGTTTGCATTTTGCAATGGCGAATATTCCCGAAGACAGTCCGTCATCAGAATTTGAAAACCGCTGCCGAATCACAATTTGCTTATCTGCTATGTCATTAATTTATGTACTCGCAATTCGTTAACGAGACATATGGCAGGTCTATGGAAAACTTCAGACAATTGACGAAGATTTCGGAATAATGCAAATCAGATATTTTTGGAGACAGTTGAATGATCTTCAGGAAAATATTCTTTCTTATTTATGC
>CM037781.1:50205117-50255117 GCA_021229015.1 Solen grandis
TAGTGACGTCAAAGTCTCTATTTATAGATTGGCAATGTAATCAAATGTTTACCTAAAACGAGAATGAATGAAATAAGTTTAATAATTACTTTTTTTTGCTTTCTTGCATGAATAAACGCCGGTCTAATCACGCTCAACTTTGCATTCAATCATTCAAACCGATATAGTTCGACAGGCATTCAGTATACATTGTTATGTTTATAAATTTATAAAGGTTCATTTCATACAGTACTGAATTTTCTAGAATTAATATATTGCTAACGAAATCTTGACATTACCTTTTTGAACGTATAAAATAATGCTAACATGTTGTAACAACAACTGACTAAGTAAAATGGAGATAGTCCGTAGGTATGGACGTTGTTTAACGATTACCAGTTTGGAATTAAAGGTGTTTGAGCTTTTTTGTTGTAGCGGACATATTTTTCTAACATTTTGCACCTTAGTTCTTGAGACTATAACTATAAGGTATATGAATTAAAAATGGGGGTCCCAATGCTCGTTTTAGGGGTTGACCTTGAGTTAGGACATCACCGAGTGGTAAATTTTGTTAAAAGCATATTAAAATTATATTTTCAAAATATTTTTGACACAGTGAATTCTATAAGTTAAAGAGGAAAATACTCTCAAACATGCATGGAAAATGCCAAACGAGCATAAATCTCAATTATGCCAAGACCAAAATGTACACAAAAACTATACTCAAGGTATGAAAATTAATATGTGTATTTTTTCTCAAAATATTTTTTTCAACGGACATATTTTATTTATTTATTGTAGATTTAATCCTTGATATAAAGGCTTTGTGAAAATGTAAGAAATGGTTACCTGACCACATTTTCTTTTTCCTCACTAAAACTGATTTTTTTATTGAAATTTTAGCCAAATTTGCAGACAAAAACACAAAAATGTGAGTTTTTGGACCCTCAACATTTGGCAAATTTACTTTTAACCATGTTTTTAAATACAGGAATCTTAAAAATAGGGGTTTCCTTTAACAAACTTGCTTAAATTTCTTTGAACATGTAGATATATGTTTGATAACAGTGAGTTATGTTTTATTTATTTTATTAATGAATTTTCTTGTGAAACTATTATAAAAGATAATGGCTGTCATCGCCAATGATGTGTACGTCACAGGGAGGGCATTGACGAGGCGTACCATCGTTTTCACCTGTCTCTATCGTTAAGTTACAATAAGGTTTGCGAAATTTTAAAACGACGCCACTTTCATGTAAGTACATTTGAACAGAAAATATTACTGATGAATGTTTCACACTTTATATTACACCCGTGCGGGTTTTAAAAGTATAAGGATATATAACATCTTAAACGCATGATTGAATGTGTTTACACATATAAAGTTTGCCATGTTTGTTCTCTCTCTCTTTCTCTCTCTCTCTCTCTCTCTCTCTGTCTCTGTTTCTTCTCTTTCATATGTACATGTATCGAATGCTGACATGTACGTTTCCGTATATTATATTTCTCATTTCCAATTCAGAATTTCGTACACGTCTATATTGAAGAGGGAACAACAATATTCAATCGAAAACTATAACGAATTTTCCTCTTCACTAGCTTCTAACATCCAGTTAACATGTCCGGGTTTTGCCACCCCAGAATATAATGACATTAGGATACCTCTATGTCCATATTCAATGTAACGACCATTCAAATATCCCAACCTCAGAGCGTTCGCAACCGTTTCTATCGTTATTTTAATATCCTCTTGAATTGGCATCAACCGTCAACGTCAATTTCCTACTTGCATTTTCAGGAGCTGCTCGTTTAATGTAAATACGGTGACAATTCTATAATCGATACAGCATTAATCCAAACTCAATAAACTTACGCCATATATGATGTGCATCTTCCGCAGCTGTGTAGATCCATTGCAGGGATATGCCACTATCTTCACCATACCTCATACAGAACCAGACACACGGTGTACTTTTAAGCCTCATAAAAATTCTCTGCAACATATAGCTTGTTTTATTATATGTCTTTTTTATATCCCCTCCCGCAACAAAGTTATGTGTGTGTGTGTGTGTGTGGGGGGGGGGGGGTTGTCTATTATGAAAGAGTAACGGTGTTTTGTATATTTGCCGAAATTTCTTCAAAACAAACCCCTGGCTTGAATTGGATGCAACTTCATAGGATTGATCAGAATCAAGTCTAGCTGTGCATCACAGTTATGGCCCTTTGTATTCTAAGCGATCTTTACAAATCTGTTGTTTTTTTTCCTAACAATATAAAAAGATTTAAACAAAATAACCAGAATGTGGAAATCCACCCGTCATTAAATTGTGATCATTGTCCATGAAGTGATCAAGGGAATTTCATAGCAAATGCAAGCCTTTATATAGCCTATAACTCCTTGTCAGTGGATGCTTGCATTTTTAAGCAGTTGAAGGACTACGAAGGATAATTGTATGACTATGATTTAATGCTGGATGGATTGCCTGAAAGCAACATGTACACTACTTTAAATGCTTTTACATGTATGCCTTTTGTTGTTTGTTTACTGAAATAAGCGTCTCACTGACAGTGCTCCAGGCGTTTATGGACCGCTGATTGTTAAACTATTTTTTTATATACCGGAATACATCTTTTGAATGACCTTGATCATAAAAATTACTATGTTAAACAGTTGATACAATAGTTTCAAACTCTCTATACGGAAAGAACTGCTAGTGAAATATCAATATAGGATCGACACATTTCTTTGTTCTTCAAAATAAATGTAAATAAATGATCAAGAGTAGTTTTATTTTCTTGGAATCCTGCTGTGTTTCCAACAGTCATTAATTCGTTTTTTTAAACATAGCTGTATACTCTTTTCGCTTGTAACTTAGTATTGTCCTATATGAAGATGGAACTCTGTTTTTATACATGTACTGGATTGTGCACTGTAAGCAAACATCTGTCTAATATGTTATTGAATAATTATTAACGGCGATATATATATTTTGAACGGATATCTAAAAGTTATTTCTATAAATTGTGACCAATGGTCTGATTTGTATCATATTAGCCCCTAACTTTCGCTTCCTTCAACTTTATCTAATATGTTAGGCTTCTCAAATTAAACTGATTCCTTCGAATTTACAACAAAATCCCTTATAGACTGTAATAACAATACATATTTTAGAGGTTATAGCGTCCACCCTGGAAAATCTGGAGGTCGTGGGTTCGATCTTCGGCCGCGACCTACCAAAGTCGTAAGAAATGGTACTGGTTTGGCGCTAAATATATAAGGGTTGTTCCAGGACCGGTTGGCCCAGTGTCAGGATAATGTGACTAGGTGTGGTATCATGCCACATGTGTACGGTTGGCAGCTCTGTTTCTGTCTCAAGCAAACATCGTCTCCAGATATCAGAAATACTGTCGGTAGGACGTAAATCCAATTACTAAACAAACATATTTTACACGAATTCAATGCAATATCCAGGAACTGAAACCACTAAAACTCTTAGTATTTTTCATATCATTCGATTCAATTTGAAGCGCTCCAATCCTGATATACACACGTAACGTATATCACGATGTGAGTTTATATTTCAGCTCCTGCTTTTATTTCTTGTTAGATGCATGTTTAATGCATGAGACAAAACAACATTTGCAGCGCCGGATTATCAAATTTCTAACAGTATGTGCGCATTTATGGTTTATTTTTTAACTAATTTTGTATGTGTATTTTGAGTATTATTTTTTTTTTTACCAAGCCAGTATAACAATAAAATAAACATAAATCCTTATAACAATAAATAACTGTTACGAGATTCATATCCTATTTCTTTATAGGACAGTCAGCGTAATGAAAATGGTAGCATAACAATGGAGAATGTATCATCCATTAAAAAATATTTTCGGTCTTATAAGCAAAAGCATGAATTTTAGCTCGCCGGGGCGAAGTATTCGGAGATCTATTGGATTGGGGTTTGTCGTTCGGCGGGCGGTTGGCGTTTTCGAAAGATATCTCCGGAACGTGTTCAAGTATTTAAGTAATTTGTAAACACATGTATACCCCATTAAAATGGAGGTTAAGTGTTCGATTTGGGCAAAATCAGTAAATTTTCGAAATCGATATGCCCCTCTTCGACTTCGAAGAAAAAAAGACAACCTTGCTCGCGCGATATATTCCAAACGGGTTGACAGATTCAAATATTTTTATTTCTTAGTACACATGTTATTCCACGTTCGATTTTATGCAAAATCTGTACATTTTCGAAACAGTTATAGCCCTTTTCCGCCTCCGAATATACAAAAACACATTGTCTGCGCGATAAAATCGGAATGGCTTTACGTATTTGAATAAGTTTTGGTACACATTTTCATCCCATTACAATAAAGATCATGCTAGAATTTAGGCAATATCCATAAATTTTTGACACATTTATAACCCTTTTAGACTTAGAATTTGCAAAAACAACAACAGCAACAAAAAAAAAAAAAAAAAAAAAAAAAAAAAAAAACCTTGTCCGCGCGATTACTCCCGGACGGAATGACAGATTTAAATGTATTTTTGTACACATCCCAATAAAATGAAGGTCAAGTTTGATCTATGGCAAAATCCATAAATTTTTCGACACAGGGCCAATCAATTCTGAAAATAACCTTATGTTTTTGAGCGGTTAACACATGGGATATTTACAATTCATCAAAAACAGAACCCGCGACACTTATACCAGTTGGCCCCCAGGGCCACTCTCGATAATCAAGGGAATATATACCGATCCCGTGGCCTAGTGGTTTAGGCATCCGCGTCGGGAGCGGGAGGTCGAAGGTTCGATCCCCGGCAAGGGAACGTTCAGATATGGCCGGTTGGTGAGCCGCCAACTAGTTAAATAATGGTTACCGGTTGTCTTCCTGCCTGGTGCCCGGCATATAGGAGGAAACCGGGGAAGTACTTGTGAAAGTCAAGAGGTGTCTCATAAGTCAAAACTGGCTGGCCCTTTCAATAAGGGTGACACTATAATAAACAAACACTTTACATTTTATAGAATAAAATCCGAAGACAACATCAAAAGACTAAAAACGATAAATTCCAAATGTCTGAAAAGTCAAGGCTACCCAACTCCGCCGATGGGAATTGTATAGCCTGAATTGTAATAAAGCCACAACCAATTTAGTAGGCATTTTCAAGTGAAAATATGAAAACTAATTGTTATACAAGGAATCCAATGAAAGATATGCAGGCGTCTTTGGCAGTGCTGCAAGATGAATTACATGATAAAAATGATGATATGCAAGTGTTCTTGGAGTGACTGTCTAGATTCACGATGACAAAGTCTGCTTTCACGGTGTGGTGACCGGTTATCCCGCTTAATGGCTTAGGTGTCAAAGCAAATTTGTGTCCTACCGTTTGTTACATGTTTGTAATACATGACACAATAGTCTTTACTTACGACATTGTTGGAAAAGTAAGATTCATAAAAATGGTTTATGATTTATATTGCCATCGTCGCTGATAAAACTGTTTGAGAATTATATTAAACACTGTCTTACACCAGCATACATGTCCATTAGACGTCTGAATATAGAGGTATAGTCATCTTTTCTCTGTCTTTTAAAATGTCCATGCGACAATTTAATATTTCAAATATGCATATATATGACTCGTGCATTTGAATGAAAGTATTGTTTAAGCCTGTTGGAAATGATTTGGAAAATAAAACTACATATAGTATACTTATCTTGTGTGAACTAACATGTTGATTTTTGAAAAAAAAAAAGCATTTTCATATAAGAGTATAGTTTGAATTCTTACACTGTGTAAATGGGTAAATCCTTTAGCCCTTATAATAATTGTTGTTTTTGTTTCAGAAGCACTTCTATATGCATAAGTCTGTTCCCATTCGATGCAATTCAGTTCCATATATAATTAAGTTATAGTTACTTTTGTCAAAATTCCAATTTTAACATGAAAATGGAGGCTAAGTTGCTCCTTGGTATTCCTCAGACACCGTTCCAAGCGTACAAGTAGGTCTGAGGGCTGGTTTCAAGGAGATATATTATGCTTCAGCAGACGCGTTCCCTTTATCAAATATACAGGCGGTTATCACAGGATAGATCGAACAATCTTTGCAGCAGTCAATTTGCATTTAAACCTTATAAAACACAGTTCTACAACTGTTATATACATAGACTTCGCACTATATTATATAGGCTAGACATGTAGAGCATTTATATCTAATAGTTATATGTTGGTACAAATCCAATACATGAAGCTAATGTGGTACTTTTCCTTTTCTTTATAAAACTAAAAAAAATTCAACATAAAATGAGTGAAACTAAAACAAGAATGTTCGATAAATCAATATAGACAAGAATGTTCGATAAATCAATATAGACAAGAATGTTCGATAAATCAATATAGACAAGAATGTTCGATAAATCAATATATAGACAAGAATGTTCGATATATCAATATAGACAAGAATGTTCGATAAATCAGTATAGACAAGAATGTTCGGTAAATCAATATAGACAAGAATGTTCGATAAATCAATATAGACAAGAATGTTCGATAAATCAATATAGACAAGAATGTTCGATAAATCAATATAGACAAGAATGTTCGGTAAATCAATATAGACAAGAATGTTCGGTAAATCAATATAGACAAGAATGTTCGATAAATCAATATAGACAAGAATGTTCGATAAATCAGTATAGACAAGAATGTTCGATAAATCAATATAGACAAGAATGTTCGATAAATCAATATAGACAAGAATGTTCGATAAATCAATATAGACAAGAATGTTCGATAAATCAATATAGACAAGAATGTTCGATAAATCAATATAGACAAGAATGTTCGATATATCAATATAGACAAGAATGTTCGATAAATCAGTAAAGACAAGAATGTTCGATAAATCAATATAGACAAGAATGTTCGATAAATCAGTATAGACAAGAATGTTCGGTAAATCAATATAGACAAGAATGTTCGATAAATCAATATAGACAAGAATGTTCGATAAATCAATATAGACAAGAATGTTCGATATATCAATATAGACAAGAATGTTCGATAAATCAATATAGACAAGAATGTTCGATAAATCAGTATAGACAAGAATGTTCGGTAAATCAATATAGACAAGAATGTTCGATAAATCAGTATAGACAAGAATATAGACAAGAATGTTCGGTAAATCAATATAGACAAGAATGTTCGATAAATCAATATAGACAAGAATGTTCGATATATCAATATAGACAAGAATGTTCGATATATCAATATAGACAAGAATGTTCGATAAATCAATATAGACAAGAATGTTCGATAAATCAATATAGACAAGAATGTTCGATAAATCAATATAGACAAGAATGTTCGATAAATCAATATAGACAAGAATGTGCGATAAATTAATATAGACAAGAATGTTCGATAAATCAATATAGACAAGAATGTTCGATACATCAATATAGACAAGAATGTTCGATAAATCAATATAGACAAGAATGTTCGATAAATATCAATATAGACAAGAATGTTCGATAAATCAATATAGACAAGAATGTTCGATAAATCAATATATAGACAAGAATGTTCGATATATCAATATAGACAAGAATGTTCGATATATCAATATATAGACAAGAATGTTCGATAAATCAATATATAGACAAGAATGTTCGATATATCAATATAGACAAGAATGTTCGATAAATCAATATAGACAAGAATGTTCGATAAATCAATATAGACAAGAATGTTCGATAAATCAATATAGACAAGAATGTTCGATATATCAATATAGACAAGAATGTTCGATAAATCAATATAGACAAGAATGTTCGATAAATCAATATAGACAAGAATGTTCGGTAAATCAATATAGACAAGAATGTTCGATAAATTAATATAGACAAGAATGTTCGTATAATCAATATAGACAAGAATGTTCGATATATCAATATAGACAAGAATGTTCGATAAATCAATATATAGACAAGAATGTTCGATATATCAATATAGACAAGAATGTTCGATAAATCAATATAGACAAGAATGTTCGATAAATCAATATATAGACAAGAATGTTCGATATATCAATATAGACAAGAATGTTCGATAAATCAATATAGACAAGAATGTTCGATAAATCAATATATAGACAAGAATGTTCGGTAAATCAATATAGACAAGAATGTTCGGTAAATCAATATAGACAAGAATGTTCGATATATCAATATAGACAAGAATGTTCGATAAATCAGTATAGACAAGAATGTTCGGTAAATCAGTATAGACAAGAATGTTCGATAAATCAATATAGACAAGAATGTTCGATATATCAGTATAGACAAGAATGTTCGATAAATCAATATAGAAAAGAATGTTCGATAAATCAATATAGACAAGAATGTTCGATAAATCATATAGAAAGAATGTTCGATATATCAATATAGACAAGAATGTTCGATAAATCAGTATAGACAAGAATGTTCGATAAATCAATATAGACAAGAATGTTCGATAAATCAATATAGACAAGAATGTTCGATAAATCAGTATAGACAAGAATGTTCGATAAATCAATATAGACAAGAATGTTCGATAAATCAATATAGACAAGAATGTTCGATAAATCAATATAGAAAAGAATGTTCGATAAATCAGTATAGACAAGAATGTTCGATAAATCAATATAGACAAGAATGTTCGATATATCAATATAGACAAGAATGTTCGATAAATCAATATAGACAAGAATGTTCGATAAATCAATATAGACAAGAATGTTCGATATATCAGTATAGACAAGAATGTTCGATAAATCAATATAGAAAAGAATGTTCGATATATCAGTATAGACAAGAATGTTCGATAAATCAATATAGACAAGAATGTTCGATAAATCAATATAGACAAGAATGTTCGATAAATCAATATAGAAAAGAATGTTCGATAAATCAGTATAGACAAGAATGTTCGATAAATCAATATAGACAAGAATGTTCGGTAAATCAATATAGACAAGAATGTTCGATAAATCAATATAGACAAGAATGTTCGATAAATCAATATAGACAAGAATGTTCGATAAATCAATATAGACAAGAATGTTCGATATATCAATATAGACAAGAATGTTCGATAAATCAATATAGACAAGAATGTTCGATAAATCAATATATAGACAAGAATGTTCGGTAAATCAATATAGACAAGAATGTTCGATATATCAATATAGACAAGAATGTTCGATAAATCAGTATAGACAAAAATGTTCGATAAATCAGTATAGACAAGAATGTTCGATAAATCAATATAGACAAGAATGTTCGATAAATCAATATAGACAAGAATGTTCGATAAATCAGTATAGACAAGAATGTTCGGTAAATCAATATAGACAAGAATGTTCGATAAATCAGAATAGACAAGAATGTTCGATAAATCAGTATAGACAAGAATGTTCGGTAAATCAATATAGACAAGAATGTTCGATAAATCAATATAGACAAGAATGTTCGATATATCAATATAGACAAGAATGTTCGATAAATCAGTATAGACAAGAATGTTCGATAAATCAGTATAGACAAGAATGTTCGATAAATCAATATAGACAAGAATGTTCGATAAATCAAAAAAACAAGAATGTTCGATAAATCAGTATAGACAAGAATGTTCGGTAAATCAATATAGACAAGAATGTTCGATAAATCAATATAGACAAGAATGTTCGATATATCAATATAGACAAGAATGTTCGATAAATCAGTATAGACAAGAATGTTCGATAAATCAGTATAGACAAGAATGTTCGATAAATCAATATAGACAAGAATGTTCGATAAATCAATATAGACAAGAATGTTCGATAAATCAATATAGAAAAGAATGTTCGATAAATCAGTATAGACAAGAATGTTCGATAAATCAATATAGACAAGAATGTTCGGTAAATCAATATAGACAAGAATGTTCGATAAATCAATATAGACAAGAATGTTCGATAAATCAATATAGACAAGAATGTGCAATAAATTAATATAGACAAGAATGTTCGATAAATCAATATAGACAAGAATGTTCGATAAATCAATATAGACAAGAATGTTCGATAAATCAATATAGACAAGAATGTTCGGTAAATCAATATAGACAAGAATGTTCGATATATCAATATAGACAAGAATGTTCGATAAATCAGTATAGACAAAAATGTTCGATAAATCAGTATAGACAAGAATGTTCGATAAATCAATATAGACAAGAATGTTCGATAAATCAATATAGACAAGAATGTTCGATAAATCAGTATAGACAAGAATGTTCGGTAAATCAATATAGACAAGAATGTTCGATAAATCAATATAGACAAGAATGTTCGATAAATCAGTATAGACAAGAATGTTCGGTAAATCAATATAGACAAGAATGTTCGATAAATCAATATAGACAAGAATGTTCGATATATCAATATAGACAAGAATGTTCGATAAATCAGTATAGACAAGAATGTTCGATAAATCAGTATAGACAAGAATGTTCGATAAATCAATATAAGACAAAATGTTCGATAAATTAATATAGACAACCGGACGGACGAAATTTTATTGTTTAATACAATCATTCAATATATGAAAAATCGCTGATAAAACACTACACTTTCTTAAGGACGTTTCAGCGGGTTACCACTGATTTCAATTTTGGTATTCTTTTTTTTATTTTCTCATTTATTTTTAATAGGATGTTAGGGGAAACCCCAAATTTAAGATTCTTGTATCAAAAACAGAATTTAGTATACCAAATGTTGAGGGTCCAAAATGTCTCATTTTAGTGTTTTTATGCAAGTTTGGTTAAATTTCAATAGAAATCAGTGTTAGAAAACAAAGAGATGTGTATACATTTTTATTACATTTTCAGAAAGCCTTTATGTCAGAGGATTGAATCTGAAAAAAAGAATAAAGAAAATTTGTCCATTGACTCAAGAAAAATATATACAAAATTTCATAGCTTTTGGGTATTTTTTGGTTATATTTTGGTCCAGACACAATGACTATATTTTCTCGAAGTGTGTTTTCAATGCATGTTTGACAGTATTTAAACTTGCAAATTATAAAACACATCTATAAGATACAAATTTTGATAAAATATTCTAAAAATATTATTTTGATATGTCATTAAAGTATATAGAATGCAAACTTTCCAATTTTAATTCTATGATTTTTTTTTAAAACAATTTTAGCAAAAGTGATATTTTACCATAAGCCAAATATCTTAAACAAGCTTGGTGATCCTTCATCCCCCTTATTAAGTCCTAGATTTTTTAGTTTTAGTCTAAAAGACGTATGTGCAAAGTTTTAGAAAAATATGTCAATTAGAAAAAAAAGAAAGACAAGAAAAAACTCAATCTTTAGAATAAAATAAAAAAAAAAAAAACATTTCTTTAGAAAATGCAAAAATAATGAAGTAATATCAGAAGAAAAAAATAATTTTATATTAATATATAATGTATAACCATATGATAATATATATAATTTTATACAACTTGAAAATTAGCTGTTTTCGCAATATTGGCTGCACTCCCAACCATAAAATATATCAGTTTCAGTTAAGTGTTATCATTATCCTGTGTGGCCATACCACGTGGTATATGACGTCATTTTAAGCTATCCTAAGCAGCATATTTTCGTCATTTATATACCACACTGTATGACCACACTGTCAATGCCATGCTAGAGCCAATTACAAATATATCAAACTATATCATATAGTTTATGTTTAAATTTTTCTAATGCTGAACAACTATCAAATAATGAATCGCCCTAGTTACTGATTCTTGGTTATTATACCCTTTCTCCGTATCTTCCGTGTCTCTATCTCAACCTCATTGTCTTCACCACACGGGTAAGGATCCTCTTGATTTGCAACTGTCTCGTTTCCAACTTCATCTATGCATTCACTACCCGCTAGGCCATCATTAAAAAGTTTTTCTTTTGTAATGCTCCGACCCTGAATTCCAGGGGTGGGTAGGTAGGTAGGTATTTTTTTAAATTTCAAATGATAAAAACATAGCCGAAAGTGCCTTTTTTCTACGGAATGGACACTAAAAATAAATTAACTCAAAAACCTAAAAAAATCTGAGTAGGGCCATTTTGATGGGTAGGTAGGAGCACTACAAACGAAAATATTTTTAATTGTGGCCTTTTACATTATTCGACCTGCTGACCTCTAAGCACGTCCTCTTTTAGTTAATATTTTCTCCCTTCATCACAAACACTAAATCCATGCAAATATATGTTCAACATGCTTCTTGTGGACGTGTCTTTGCAAATGTATATCCAGCTTTTTTAACAAGTTAAACATTTACATTTGATGAAAAAATTCAGGTTTTTGAAGAGAAGACAAACACTTTACAAAGTTGATTGACAATATTCCTTTGCTTGTTTGAGTGGAGTCTATATAATTCAGAGGGAATTTCTTTGCTTCTGGTAACGTAAATCTTAGCAAAACGTGACATGCCAATATTCTGAAACAGATATTTTTAGATTCTTTTCATGAGCTAACTTCCTTTTTGGATATGTCCTTCACAAACATCATAGCTGACATAAAAGAACACATTACATTTGATGCGGACTGAATTCAGCTGATATATTCCTTCTTCCAAAGTTTAAATCCTGTCCTCTATAGATACATTTGGAAATCGTTCTGCGGGACGTTTTAATGAATTGAAATTGATTAAAACGCAGTTTTCAATTTTCAGAGTTGCAATATAATTTACCTGAATTCAAAAACAAATGGTGACATTGGTTTAATATTTTACATGAATATTGTGGTATGAAACTTCAACGCTTTTAATTACAGTTTGAATGACAATGGTCATATGTCAATAAGAGGGCCATATAGTTTACAATTTTGTGTAGACCTCTTAACTTTCCCAATAAGCTCTTCATAAAACCCACCGATCCACTGCGCAGGTTCCTCATTCCCTTTTTGGATGCTGTGAACACTTCGGACCACTGTTGCGATTTTACATTATCGTTAAAGCATGATTATATAACGTCATAACTTATTGTATCATTAGGAGATCCTCTGAACGACTCGCCGATTTATACGACTCTCAAATGGAGATGTATCTGCGACGAGGTAAATGTTCAGAAATCCAAACTATTATTTAATTTGAGGTTGATATACATATTAAATAATACATATATTGAATTCGTGAAAAAGGGCACCCTTTATTGATTTACATGATATAAATATAATTAAATATAGATATGTCAACATTCCAGTGTCCATAATATAAGTTAAAACGTGTATGATATGGAATACTCAACATAAAATCTGTAGCATTAGTTAAGAAGGAGAAAATGAGTGAATGAAGAAAACTAATCAACCGCAAACTGTGTCAGAATAGAATATCACTAAGACAGACGTAAATTTTTAATTAATTGTTGTTGCTGATAATGATTTTGATGATTATGTCATCGTAGCTGTAAAATCTGAAGAAAAATAGCGTGATAGTATTTCTTGTGTAATTTTGGAAGTTAATTCCTAATACAAGAAAAAGAAAAACAAGAAGGCCAAAGTGTCCTTGAAGTCTCTCATTGAAACATTGCCTATTCAAGTTATACTATACAATAGCATAGTCGCATTGTATACATAACCCATGCTGAAATACAGCAAGATCATTTTATCTCACACCTCAAACAGTACCCGTTTGGTCGTACCTCAAACATTCTAAAATGGGTCATTGGGTCATGGTCAAGAAATTTAATTTCAAAGTCCAATTCCTCACATCAAACAGTGCCTGTGGTCCAAACTTTAAGGTTGTAGTTTTAATATCTTAAAGTAAGTCACTGGGTCACGGTCAAGGTCATTAAATGTCAAAGTTCAATTCCACTCATCCAACAGTTCCCATGGTCCAAATTTAAAGGCCATAGCTTTAAAAGTTGGCCACTGTGTCTCGTTCAATGTTATCCAATGTAAAAAACAAAAGAACAATGAACCGTATGACCATAATGTGAACACACTTGGTAAAGCACCACTAGGTCATTTCACACACAAAATATCTAAGCTCCATGCATTGATGTGTCGGACAAATAGAGCGTTTCTTTCCTAAATAAGTCAATTGACCAAAGTGGAGGTGCCATGATTTGAGCAAAATGGTAATCAACTAGCCATGTTACACACTAATTATCTAAACTCTAGGCCTTGTGATATTTGCCAAATAGAATAAAAACGTATCCCATGTAAATCCATATTAAATCAAGCGACTAATGGGGTGTGGCCAGTTTTGAACAAAGGGTCGTGATTTGAACAAACTTGGCTGGAAAAGGAGACGCATGGACGGACGCCGGACTCGAGGTCACCCTAATAGCTCACCTTGAGCACGTTTTGCTCACTTGAGCTACTGTTATGTTATAAATGTTATGTCGCCACATGATGGTTTACGCTAGCTTACAATTTCTTTTATGTTTGTTTAAAGAATAAATATTTATCTATTTTCAGTAATTTCGATACCGTTCACAGTGAATATTGCTACCAACTACCAACAGACAGACTTTTGAAAATGTCACCGTGCTCTTCATTCCCCCTATGCTTTGTACGTGGACATGTCCTTTTCCTAATTAGGTAATTGTGTTCGTGTAGACTTATGTCGCTTTAAACACACACATTGTGTATTACACTGTATTTTATTTAATGACTTGACTGTTTGAGTTTACCGTCGCGCCGAAAGTATTTCAGTCATATAGCGACGTCCAGCTAATTACAGGTGGAGGAAAACCCCGAATGCACGGAGGCATCCGGGTATAACCACCGACCTACCGCAAGCGAGCTGGAAGGCTTCCTGACATGAAAATCCCACGCGGTTAGGGGCTGAGTTAGTGTTAAAGTCAGCGACTTTACCCTCTCTGCCACGGAGGCTCCCTGTCATTTAATGAAGACAGCTGGATAAGAAATTTACAAAAAATCTGAACAATGCCATGAGTTGTTTTTGAAGGACCGTAGTAGACTATTGTGAATGCATGATCATTTAGCTTTTGCGAAAAAGGATGATATATGCATGTAATATATAAGAAACTGATTTTTATAAAGTATGGTTCATAATCTTAGTCATACGTCACCAGTAAATCACAATGACACACCCCGCGCCGCGGTATAAGACACCAACTTCCGAACATGGAGAGTATTGGCAATTGACAAAATGTCTTGTTTTCTAAAAAAGTACACAAGAAGTACGTTTATACCAATGTGCATAAATTCCAGACAACTTTTTATTTCCTTAATAAAGTGACTACAATATGAAGCATCCCGAATGATTACACTTTTTCGCGTAATCATTTTCTCAGGGAATCCGTATTATACTCAGAGACGTCCATCAACGATAGACAGTTCCAATTACTTCATCATTCAATTTGTAAAGAAAATCCATTTTGCAGAAAGGAAACCTGTAAGGAAACCATTAAACTGAGTTTTCTAGATTGCGGGCTCAAATCAAGGCCAGTCGTGCACGAGGTCATTGGATGGAACGATTAAAGAATAAGTAATACTAGAATCGCATTCGCGATTTCACCGGTTTTCGCAAAAGCAATTCCATTCAGTTAACGAATTGCATGGTTTGTATAACAGCAAGACTTGGTACTTATTAATCCTGTGAAGTTTTATCAAAACAAGAACTTAGTATGCTGTGAAGTTAAATCAAGACCTGTAATTGAAGACGACAAAAATATTCAATAAATATAACAAAGGGCAATAACTTGATTAAGATTTAGCCAATCAAGACGTGTAAAGGATATGTGTAACTAGCATTAGTGCTTATTAATGCTGTGAAGTTGAATCAAAATCTGACTTATAGTAGTTGAGAAATAGGCAGATAAAATATAAGTAAAAAATATAACAAGGGGGCATAACTTAACGAAAATTGACATTTGCATAACGCGCCAACACTATGAGCATATAGGCTTGATGTTTATCATCGTTGTTAATTCAAATGAAGACATGACCAATGGTAGCTGAGAAATAGTGTAGATAAATTACCTTCAATAAAACTAGATTCCTTAGCGTGACAAGTCGAGCCCGCAGCCTCAACTCTTAGTGTGACTGAGATCATGGAGATAGGGACCCAGCCTTTAGTGTGACACATTGTTTAATTGTGGCAAATCTTACTGCTAACGATCCTTTGATCCAGAGAAAATTTACAGTACCCACATGCAAATCCAGCGCGATGACCTTCACTTCTAAGTGTGACCTTAACCTTGGAACGGTGGACCTAACTCTTGTGCACAACACGTTTGGTCCAATTTAGGCTAACAATACTGTCAACGTATTTGAAAATCCTGCGATCCATGTCTAGGTTTGAGCCCAGACAAATAAATGACTTCTAAGTGTGACATTGACATTTGTGCTAGGTACCCAACTCTTGCACATGACACTCTGTCTCTTTGAGGTAAACAAAACTACCAGGTTATTTGAAAATTCTGCAAGCCATGTCTGTGTAATAGCCCAGACAACCAAATCCAGCTGCATAATCTTTGATCTCTATGTTTGATCCTAACCTTGGATCTAGGAACCCAAATCAGATGTATGCAAGAAAGTGCCACGTAACAATCATAATGCACTGTTAGGTTATCTGTGTTATGATATGGTCACCTTTTTCACGGAGACCTCATCTTTGAACTGGAATAGAAACTATATTTCTTGACCGATTTTGACAATTTATTTTATTTTATTTAAGAGGTAAGACTTTCCACTTTAACAGATCACTAAAAGATTGAAACACACCATGCCATAAATGATATAAAAGTGAGTAAAGCAAGGCTTGAACTTTGACCTGATATCAAATCACCAAATATTACCCACTTTTCAAAAACCAAATATCACTAGAAAGGATTCTTCAAAGATTTTAATTTCTATGCATATAGTCTCGATAACATATTTTTAGATTTTGAGTTATTTAAGGCAAAAGAAAAAAATAACAATATTCAACATGTGACCTTCACCTTTGCAATTTTTCAAACTTTGAAACTGCGAGTACCTTTGAAATACAAAACTTCATAATCTGTGAAAATTCATGAAAATCAGACAAAAATTAAAAACAGAAGCTTAAAAAAACACGAAAATTTCAAGATTTTTGTAATCTATTTTTTTCTTCTTCATTTTTTTAATCTTCTAGAAGACAAATAATGCATTTCCTGAAATCGCCCCATATGTATCATGTATATATGTCTTGCAAATCATTTGCAGCAAGCAGTATTCTTTTATTTCTTCTGTAACGAAAATGGGCACTTTTTCGTAGACCTACTCTCATTTGTCATTTTTTTTTTGCAAGGTCCGAATATTCAATCTCACCTAGAACAATCTCGATGCTGAGATACCAATCATATTTCGTTGGGCTGTCAACATGGCACATTATCTAAATCAGACTTAAGAGTTATTAGCAAAACAAAAGAGTGATTTTATGCATAGCCCCCCCCCCCCAGTGGCTTAATTAGAAACAAAAATGACCAACAAGGCCCAAGTTCAGAAACATCTGACTATATGTATAAACTTTCATAACTTTAGCCTTTCTCTCTGCCGCTAGGCGAGTACAAAATGGATGACAAAGAAAAAAAAGAAAAGAAAGATAGGTTCGCTCTTAAAAAAGCAAAAGCCTAAAAAGCACATCTATACACGACAAAATATTAAGCACTGTTTCATTGTGAGTTTAAGCACATCAAATGATCGTTTAGTGCCCATGTCAAGTGTACAAGAACTGGTTCAGACTTTCGTGTCTTTTTTAATCAGTATCTTAAATGAAAATAATAAATCTCAACTAATACTTACTGGGTCATAATGCATGGGATCTTGCCTCTTGATATTGAATTAAAACTTTTTTTCATTGTGTATGATGTATCCCTGTATACTTAAACACATTGATTGTGAGTCATAAAAATAATACTTTGGTCTTACTTTGTCGTGAACTTTGCTTCAAAGCAACTCTATAGTTTAAAATGTATACTTTTGTAGTCATTGATGTGTCAAAAAGGAGAGTGTTGTAATTTCAATTTCTGCCATGACATCAGTATGATTATGGATCAGTAGACGTTTGCTAGCGCTTGTACTACATGTAATACTTGTTCTGTAAGTGTAAATTTGCTTCTATCCTGAAGTTTGTAATTAGTTCCTCTTTCCCCTAGATTAATCAGAGATAGAAAAACTCGTGTCATCATAAAACATGTGCAGCATCTGTTTCAAGCGGGCAGCGAATGCTGCTTACTCGGAAGTGACTGCTTGATTTATGATATTTTAATGATTAAAGAACAGTGTGATGATTGAATGATTGTGTTGATACTCGCATAACTTGGGTACCATATCGCAGGTTTAACAATAGTAAAAATGTGGTCTAGCCGTAAAGCCATTCTGAATATTTTAATAATATGTGCATGCATCATTTACAATAACGGGTCTAAATATTTTCACTAGGCAATTATACATGCCATTTTGACAAATATCCTCAGCCGTAGGCCGTTTGGTTCAGAGATTTCAAAAGTCCAAAAACAACACAAAAATATATTACAATGTATCGAATTATTAAAAACTTAATTATGTTCTATAGATAAATAGAAATACATTTTACAACACGTAATTCCTTTCTTATATGATTATTGGAAGAGTTAAGATCTGCAAGATGCATGAAACTTACATAGTAAGCTACTAAGGCGTTGTTAATTTCAACGTAAAAAAATCATCATCGTCATCATCAGCAACAACAGGGAAAATAATAACGAAACAATTCAGCACAGATAAGATTTTATTTGGTACAGATGTTTGTTCCCGTTATTTTATTTCTTCCCGATAGTTATTACTTCCCTTGATAACGTAGCGTGACGTAGGAGTATGGCATCCTTTTTGTATTGATGATATGTATAAAATTACATAAATATTTACAAGGTTTTACAACGTAAGCTACAATGTCCAGTTAAATTTACACATTTCAAGCACTATACATCTGAGGATCGTAGATTGGGCCTGGGCCCATAAACGTCTACTACGGCCATATATATAGTGTCTGTGTGTTTTTACACTTTCTACATTATGCTGTGGGGCCTCCGTGGCCGAGCGGTTACAGGCGTGGCCTACAAATCTCTTAGCCCCTCACCGCTGTGGGTTCGAATCCCGGTAGAGACTTCGGATTTTTCATGTGAGGAAGCCTTCCAGCTGGCTGGCGGTAGGTCGGTGGTTCTACCTGGGTACTCTGTGTACTCGGGGTCTTCCTCCACCTGTAATTAGCTGGACGTCGCTATATGATTGAAATACTATAGCAGCGACGGTAAACCCCAATACAACAACAACAACATTTTGCTGTAATATTTATAATTAAACTGCGGTTTCATTGATTTTTCAAGTTAATTTAAACTTATTTATTTTACGTCGATTGGGAAACAAGTTCTTACAACTTATACTAATCCCTCTCGACGGTTCCTGGGTTGGACCAGTACTTTGCGCCTGGGAAGGTCGTGAAGAATTCTAGCCTCCAACGGGGCTCGAATCAACAACCTTCAGATCCGTAATCGGATACGTTACCACTGGACCATGGCGCCCCCTTCAAGTTGACGGTATGTATCTAACAATCGAATATTTTAAGATCTCAAAACATCTTCCAAAAGTCTTTTTCTGAACTTTATTGAAGCGGGCTGCTTGCAAGGTCCGTTAATAAAGTTTTAAAACCCTATGACTACGAGTTTAGGGAAAAGTCCTCAGATGCACATTAAATTATCGAGTTTCTTTTTTAATAACGATAGAAGACTTGCATATTTTGAATCTTTTTTTATTTAACAGTTAATACAAGTAACTGATTCATAAAGTTTGTTTTTCTAAATACATTACATGTTTTTATTTTACAATAATAATAGTGGTCCCCCCCTATTTCGAATATGCGGCTCAATAGTCAAATTTAAAACCTATTCCACATTGACCACGCGGCATCAATGACTCGTGCAATGCTACCGGTCTGTCATAGTGAAATATCGTCACTTTAGTAATAGTGTCCACCTGCTTCCTGGCTGATTGGAACAAATGTCTATAACGGAGATGCCGGCTGGAGACGCCACTCAAGTCACGAAGAAGGAACATTATAGAGAGGTTTTATCACGCAATGGCAACGAAGACAGGATGTAATCTGTCGTAAAACTTCCGGGAATGACAGGGTCCTTCGGACATAGCTCCTAGCGTGTCCTACTTTAGGATAGTGTAAAAATATATTTTTGATGAAGTTAGAGAATGCATGCAACTATGATTGTAATAATGATCATGGGGAAGAATAACCGACATGATTTCTGTCAAAGAGATGAAAGTTATTACAGGCTAAGTATTTCTCTCTCAAATAAATGCCCAAATACAGTGTTTTCATAGTTGAAAATTTAAGCAATGTGTCTTGAAATTTAAGAAGGATTTCAAATATTTTGAAGAAGTGTGTTTCCATTGTACACCCTCCCCATCACTGCTTTCGTACAAGGTGCGTACGGAGGTCAAATATATCGTGCCATCTCCAGTTTACAACGTGCGTACGGAGATTAAATTCATGATGTCATTTTCAGTCTAGAAGGTGCGTACGGAGGTTAAAGACATGGTGTCATCTCCAGATTACAAGGTGCGTACGGAGGTTAAAGACATGGGACATCTAGTCTACAAGGTGTGTACGGTTAAATACATCGTGCTATCTTCATTCTACGAGGTGCGTACGGAGGTTAAAGACATGGTTCCATCTCATGTCTACAAGGTACGTACGGTGATTAAAGACATGGCGCCATCTTTAGTCTACGAGGTGCGTACGGAGATTAAAGACATGATGACATCTCCAGTCTACAAGGTGCGTACGGAGATTAAAGACATGGTGCCATCTCCAGTCTACAAGGTGCGAACGGAGATTAAAGATATGGTGCCATCTCCAGTCTACAAGGTGCGTACGGAGATTAAAGACATGGTGCCATCTCCAGTATACAAGGTGCGTACGGAGATTAAAGACATGGTGCCATCTCCAGTATACAATGTGCGTTCGGAGATTAAAGACATTGTGCCATCTACAGTCTACAAGGTGCGTATGGAGATTTAAGACATGGTGCCATCTACAGTATACAATGTGCGTACGGAGATTAAAGACATGGTGCCATCTCCAGTGTACAAGGTGCGTACGGAGATTAAAGACATGGTGCCATCTCCAGTATACAAGGTGTGTACGGAGATTAAAGACATGGTGCCATCTCCAGTATACAATGTGCGTACGGAGATTAAAGACATGGTGCCATCTCCAGTATACAAGGTGCGTACGGAGATTAAAGACATGGTGCCATCTCCAGTATACAATGTGCGTACGGAGATTAAAGACATGGTGCCATCTCCATTATACAATGTGCGTACGGAGATTAAAGACATGGTGCCATCTACAGTCTACAAGGTGCCAACGGAGATTAAAGACATGGTGCCATCTCCAGTATACAAGGTGCGTACGGAGATTAAAGACATGGTGCCATCTCCAGTCTACAAGGTGCGTACGGAGATTAAAGACATGGTGCCATCTCCAGTATACAATGTGCGTACGGAGATTAAAGATATGGTGCCATCTCCAGTCTACCAGGTGCGTACGGAGATTAAAGACATGGTGCCATCTCCAGTATAAAATGTGCGTACGGAGATTAAAGACATGGTGCCATCTCCAGTATACAATGTGCGTACTGAGATTAAAGACATGGTGCCATCTCCAGTCTACAAGGTGCGTACGGAGATTTAAGACATGGTGCCATCTCCAGTATACAATGTGCGTACGGAGATTAAAGACATGGTGCCATCTCCAGTATACAAGGTGCGTACGGAGGTAAAAGACATGGTGCCATCTACAGTCTAAAGGTGCGTACGGAGATCAAAGACATGGTGCCATCTCCAGTATACAATGTGCGTACGGAGATTAAAGACATGGTGCCATCTCCAGTACACAGGGTGAGTACGGAGATTAAAGGCATGGTGCCATCTCCAGTATACAATGTGCGTACGGAGATTAAAGACAGGGTTTCATCTCCAGTACAAGGTTCATCTTTTTTTTCTCATCTTCATTGGAAGAAAAGGAACCTCCGTGGCCGAGAAGGTAAAGTCGCTGACTTAAACACTCACTAAGCCCCTCAACGTTTGGGTTCGAATCCCGGCAGGTTCATTCGGATTTTCTTGTGAGGAAGCCTTCTAGCTGGCTTACGGTAGGTCGGTGGTATACCCGGATGCCTCCGTGCATTCGGGGCCTTCCTCCACCTGTAATTAGCTGGACGTCGCTATATGACTGAAATACTGTCGAAGCGACGGTAAACCGAAATAGTCAAGTCAAGTCAAGCCATTGGAAGAAAATACCGGGATGCTTGATATGCCCTTTACTTTAACTCGGATGAAATACGATCACGGAATTTGGTATACGTAGGCAGTAACTTTTTTTTTCAAGTAATTATAATGGTTATTTAGTTGTTCTTAGTGCCTCCTTGATGGTTCTGCTCCTGGCCTTAATAACACGTTATGATAGCAAATGGCCTGCTTTTTCAATATTTGATACAGTATATAATTTGTCTATTTATATTGATTTATTTTCAATTTTTGAATGACATGCTTTATAAGCAATAGTGACAGTTTTGGATTCATGCATGTTTCCGTATACAAAATTAATTCCTAAAATACACAAATTGGTAATGATATTCCTTTTCCTAATGCATTGTTTTCATTTTTATGTAATCTTTTGATACATTAATAAGCACAACTAAACTTACTGCCTAGTGCTATCTAAATAACGTGTGCCTTCTTTGCAGTTTTAGAGGGTTTTAGTGTTAGTTTAGTTTAAACTTATCTATTTTACGTCGATTGGGATAAAAATTCTTACAACTTATACTAATTCCTCTCGACGGTTCCTGGGTTGGACCAGTATTTTGCGCCTGGGAAGGTCGTGAAGATTTTTTGCTTCCAACGGGGTTCGTACCCACAACCTTCGGATCCGTAATCGGATACCCTACCACTGGACCACGGCGCCCTTGAAAAGCATAGCTATTCGTATTCACACCGGTGGTAAACGGCATGGTACCATACATCACATTATCGGTATTTCATAAGCGGGTCGAAGTTCAAAATCTGACAAACGCTTATACTTATTGATTTTGAATACTTACACATTAACCAATATACTTTTAGAACCTTGTATTTAGATATGTAAAGTAACATTTTTTTCCTTTGTAGCAAAATGAAAGAACCGCGCTTCTGACTATCTAAAAAAACACAAAGCTACATAAACATAAAGCCTTTTAATTTTACAAATTAAGCATAAATAATACTCTTGAAACATGAAAACGAACTCAAAATTCTCCAGATTTACTGCAAAATAAGGTTTCTCTAAAATAGGCAAATTAGGTTTCATTCTGACCTTGTCACACAACCTCATGTAATTAGATTTAGAAATCAAAGCGAAATATAATAGCATTATCTAACGTCTATTAAATCCATGGAACGTTTTATTTGGGAAAATTATACAAGTAATGGCTTTTAAATGCATGTGTTATTGCGTACATTACCATATATGGGAATAAAGGCATTTAACATTCCTAGAGGGAAAATATTCAGTAGGTTGTAAGATAAAATCCTAGTTGTAATTAATGTATTATAGAAACAATGGCGAGCGTTTTATGAAAATGATTCATTTCACATAGTGCTGTTGTCATCGCTACAAGTAATTTCTAATAAAAGCCATAGCCTTTGAAGAATTTGAGCGTGAACCTCATCACTTTCGCAACTACATTCTTCATTTATTGAACTAGACCTAAAAAAAGTTTTGAACTGCATGAATATTCATGAGTCAGGTAACTAATTATATTCTTCTTCAACTTCTACAGCAATCATGTACAGTAACTGATTATTATAATGGCAATTATTAGACCATGCGGACACATATAACCCTCGGGTGGTGTCCTGTGTATTGTTGAAGAGACAGTGGTTGGCTACAAGGGAATCCGTGTGCGATACCCTGGCTCATTTTGCGGATATACCCTTAGTTCCTTTATGTGCCCACTTTATACCATCGATACATTGGGAACAAGTTCTTGGGAAGAACCAGTACTGGGTATAATATAAACAAGAAATATCTTTAAAAATGTATTCGGCGTAAGAAAAAAAAACAATTAAAGAAAGTAAAAGTGTTAAAATAATTATATATTTAATATAATAATGCTGGCAAGTTTTAAATAGTCTGTGGTTTTAAAATAATGCTATAAAACGTATTTGTCGCTAAATTTATGAGAAAAAAAAAAAATAGGATAAAAATGTAATATAAGTTAAACATAAAAAAGTGCATTCAGTGGGATTCGATCTTGGGGTCCCTAGATCAGCATACGAGCATTTAACCAACTGCGCAAACGGAGGCTGATGCTATTGTAATGTGTCCGAGCGGTCTGAAAAACTATAGATATATGAAACTAAATTTTCCTTGTGTATGATTAAATAAATTAAAGTTAAGTAATGAAATATATACAAAGCTTATTTACGAATGATTGTAACAATGGTTGATTGTCTCAAATAATCAACGTTTAATTAATTTGAGAATCAAAGACAAAACACAAACTGAATTTAACTCCCTAACTTAATACTGAACACAAAATTATCCCAATAGCTTAAACGAAATTTAGCAAGTCAGCCCTATCTTTTTTCTATATTTCAAACTCTGAGCTCTCAAACTCTCTTTAAACCGTAAATCCTACCAAGTTACACCACATCAGATAGCGCAATGCTTTCTTGGTGCAGTAGTAACTTTACCTAAAATATAAAACTTATTTCTCCAACTGCTACCCGGCCAGCAGGTTCGCCACCTCAAATCTTATATTTCACCAGATAGCGTAAGAATGAAAGGAAGAGTTTTGAATGAATGTATAAGCGGAATCATCTTTGATCTTGAACAGACGCACAAAATTATATTAAGTATGTGGAAGAGTTATATATTTCTACTGGGATAAGAATAATTTAAAGGGAGGTAATTCAAGAAAATATAAGAAATTTAATAATTACAACATTGTAGACAAAACTAAAATAATAAAACTGAATCATATATAATATAAACTTTTAAAAAAATATTCCAGCACCAATTAAGCCAAAAGATTTAAAAATAAAAGCCTAAAATTGTTTAACTAAATATGGCTTATGTTAGCGAATTTATATACTGCGAGGTTTGCGACTTAGAGGGACGAGTCCACTACCACGGTTAACTACGTTTTCTAAAGACTCACAACTGCTTAGTTTTTGTGTTTGAGTTTTTCAACTGAATGTTTTTATGTTTAAATAGGTAGATTAAATTGTTATTTGCCAAGTGACAATCATATAGAAAGATATGCACCCTGAAACTCCCATGTTACGATGGAATATCCTAAAATAAATTATGCAAACCAATGAAACGAGTGCTTTTCCGAGCTCTTTGGTTAGTAGGTTCCAGAAATAAGTCAAAATCCATTTTATACAGCTTACGCCGAAAAGAACTTACACACATACTTTGTTATTTTGTTGCATATGAAAACTGGAATGTACTGTTGGTTGGATTTTAATAAATCAAATAAAATTATGTTGGCTAGCTTGCATTTTAATTCACTAGGATATATGTGATGAAGAACTGAACAACAAACTTGAACTATTTAGAGCTTTAAACATTGTAAAGAATAGAAAGCGCCATATTTCCTCATAATTCCACAACCTTTCAATACTTCATAAATATTTAAATAGATAAAAATAAAGAAAACAAATACAGTCAACTCTCTTTACAACAGCGTAGTAGATTACTGCTGTTATAAAGAGCATGCTGTTATAACGAATGCCGTTGTAAAGAGGTTTCACTGTGTCCTAAGCGGACTAGGCGGATGAATCCACGTGATTTTGACACAAAGGAATGGCCCTTCTTTCAGTCAATCTGATAATTTTGAAAATAATCGGGAACTGTATTTGTTTGATATTTTAGCAGCAAATCAGAGGGGGAAAATCTACTGAGTTCAGGGTTTATTTGTTGATATATGCTCCTTTACAGTCGATATTTATTACTTAATAAAGCACCCCGGAACGCAAGGAATGTACCATTGTTTTAAAAGATTCCCTGGGATGGTTGAAGGGGGGGGGGGGGGGGGGGGGGGGGCGCCCCCCCACCAAATATCTAAACTAACATACCTTTTTTCTATGTAAAATCAAATGACCACTAGAGCGGGGCCAATTTTTTTGATAGAGGTTTTACTAGACAATGCTTCACATCAAATATCTAGTGAGCTTTTGACACTGCGGTTTTAGAAAAGAAGAATTTCAAATTTTGCATATTTAAAATCTATTAATTAAAATCTATTTTAGCTCCTGTGAATTACTTTTTTAACCAAACAAAATAGTTTTGAAGGAGTGACCCATGAGACCCTGTGAAGTTTGATAAAATAAACCTGCTAAGATGTTGAGGAGATGATGTTGAAAGGATATTATTGACGACGGCCGCAGGAACGAATGCAGGCTTTGTACAGGTGAGCTAAATATTTGCATTAAGAGATACACATATTATTGCATCAAGTGTCTATTCACACAGGTAGTATTGCAGTCTTTATTTAAGCATAATTCTGTACAATAGTACCAGAGACTTATAAAAAGAGACTGGCAGCTTATTCTTTGCCCATATCGACTTTATGAAGTCGCGCGCAGCCAACGAGACATCAACGAGACTCAAATCAAATACACATTTATGGTCAGTTCCAACGTATACTTAAGTAATATCAGTAAGCAATCATTCTACATATTTGCCTTTGAAGATTTGTGTTACTAACATCAGTCAAAAGAACAAGAAGACCCTAACCGGCAAAAATCGTGTATCTCGACATTTTTTTTTCTCGTGCCGCTCTTAGTCATATCGGACCAGTTATCCATCTGTCTTCCGTCCTTCCTTCATCTCTCTCTCTTGATTATAATTAAACTAAAATAGTACGTACACTAATCATGCACCCCCCTCTTCTTTCCTCCATTTCAACTCGTTTTAGCTAAAATTAGTAGATTTACTTAAAGTATTTAGAAAGTAAATGTTGTTTTGCAAGATTCTACCATTCTCACCGAAATGTCCGGTACCCGTGTGACAGAGCGGTACGCTTTCGTTAACTCCCGAGGCACGCGATAAAGCACGTAATTTCTGAAAGCTGCCGATCTCTGTTTTTAAGTCTCTGATAGTACCATCGGCTGTGATTTTACATTTATGACATCAATAAATATATCACGATAAACAAGGGCCACAAACACGTGCATTAAGACCACCCTGTGTTCTCAGAATGTCTACTTATAGACTGAAACCCTAGGAAATTCCACGTGTTGTATGTCGTGTTCTTAGCTGGTCACATGTCGTCTTTATTGCAAAACCGCAATATATCTAGTCGTAATAACTTTTGCAACCATGACAAGGGGTTTCCCAAAGGGGTAGCATTATAAACATAAAACTAAAGATACGCCTTGCCTCTGTTTCACTTTACCTAGTTTTGTCATTAGTTTCATCAACACTACTTCCAGCGTGTTGATTAATTTTGAAGAAAGTTAATATCTGAGATGTTTCGGGGAAGTTAAGACCAAAACCAACAGATTCGCTACTCAAATAAACGTGTGAAGAAAATCGCGTCTATTTTCGGCGCGACCGCGATATTGTGAGGAAAAAAAGTCGGTGCGTTTGTACCTTCGAATAATTGAAGGAACTACTGCACGGAGTTGTACATGTATAAACTGATCGACAACTTTCTGGCAATTTTAATCCATTAGCGTATATATGCGACCGGGTAGCTCGGTCGGTAGAGCTTTCGCCCTTCAAGCGAAAGGCCCCGTCAGGCTGTACATTTTTTTTCACCCTGTGACATTTATATTAAGTATATTCCCGAATGCATCAATAAATTCCCTTCAAACGTATGGGATTCTATTTATCGCTTTACACTGAACTCTCGTTCCGGCGCGCACCTCCGATAATTCGCGCCGAGAATATACGATATTTCGCCGAGTAGTTTATCTCTTAGTTTAGGTCTTTGTATATGCTGATATCCAGGCACAATATTAAATAAAGACACCTCTGTTCATATTTGTCAATTTCCAATTTTTGAACATTTTTAAACTATATTTTACATCGATTACGAAATAAATTCTAACAACTTAAATTCATCACATTCGATGGCTCTGCCGGCGTATGTGGTATTTGTTGTGGGAAGAAACCCATTTGTCTGAACGGGCGACTACTCTACCTTCTCGCGTACGTGACCAGTAATCGAAAAAGGAGAATTGTCGCACCATGTTATATATAACAAAAGTAAAGCAGTGAAAGATTTTCAGAACATTCAAAGGTAACATGGCTCAGTTAAATTCATAAAATTTAGCATATGTTATTTCTATGAAAAATAGTCCAGTCGTCAATAAATAATGATGAATTATTCACTCGAGGCAGTTGTAAACTAAAGAAGGAAGTAATTTTCTATGTTATTAGAGAACCAGAATTTATGAGTCTGGGCTACCTACTGTTCCTGTTCTGATAATAAATTCTCACATCTACACGTTTTCATTATATAATGCATCCAAGTCGCGTTCTCAGCAATTATGCTTCTTAACTTAGAATAATGTATGTCGCCAAATGTCAATTATACACAGGTTATGCTTAAGGCAAATTGCTAACCTGAGCTCTGCAATATTCCAATCTTTATTGTCATCAATTACCGGATTTATAGTTTCCACACCACTAAAGTGAAGCACGAGGCTAGACAAAACAATTGATTTAAGTGTTCCTGGTCGACGCAAAACGATGTTATTAATTCCTGCATTTGACAGAATCCAGTTATGTTTGATTTTACTGGATTGGTCTAAGTGTGTGTTTGTCATCGTCATAATTCTGGTCAGTGACTGCAAAGTGGTCAGTGGTCAAACTAACTGACTTTTTATAACTATGAAAAGGACACACACACTTACACACACACACATATAAGGTCATAAAAAAGGTATGGATGCATTTATTATAAGTTAAAATAACACTTGACCAAGATATCAATATACTGACTGACGTCAGATGTTATCATCTGCAGACTTGCAATTGATGCCTTGTTGTTTAGGAAGGGCTATTTAGTCAACTATACATGAACAACTTGTCGTCCTCGTCGCGAGTATGTCAGTAGCAGAATTGTTTATAGGGTCAGTTCTTAATGTTCACACCAGGAATCTTGAATGGATATAAAGAGAATACTGGGTTAAAGTTAAGGTAATCCATCATTAAATTGTGGTAAGGTTCATCACGTGATCGTGGGATTTTTTTAGTAAATGCGAGCCTTTATTGACGTTGAGCTAAAGTGTTTATATAACTTTAAATCAATGGATGCTTGCATCTGCACTGAAGTCTTTGTAGCATTTGATATACAATGATTATGATGTAATGATGGATGGAATACCTTAATTAAAATATTTTTATCATGCGAGGCTGTCTAGCATTGGACTCGCCATTCCCATGAATTTATTGTGTATTTAGGCCAAGTGAACGAGCTGGTAGTGACAGTTGATAGTGTGTGGCATTAATTGTCGGCCTCCTGTAGATACATTGACTTGAACACATCACTGCAGGTTTACCTTAAATGACACAAATCACAGTTCTGACCGGGCCTTTTGCTGGTGTTCGTGACAGGGATGATTATTTTAGGGGTAAACATAGAAATGAAAAGGGACTCCCGTTAACAATGGCGGGTAGTACTTCTCTCTGTCGTAATTATATGATGTCATGAAGATTATATGTCAATAAAAAGTAGTATAATATTGAAAGATATTAAAAAACAACAAATATTTTGAAATTACACACATGCATTGGCAGCATTTTGAAAATATAATGGACAGTATTTTTAAAAAACGCTACTTAGGAGCGAAATTATAGAAGAGAAGAAATATGATTTGGGAAACTATCATATTTTACAAACCAACATCTTAGAAAATAAACAACATTAAAATATAAACAAAAAATCCAATTAATTCTAAATCGACATGATATTTAGCTTTTCTTACAGATTAAATGTTAAAAATGCCATAGCAATCGCATGCTAAGTTGAGAAAATCAAACGCAAATATAGCAACTTCATTGCTTTGCGTATGAGCTACATGATGTAGATCAATACAATACAGGGATAATGTATTCAGAGGGGTTTTTCTGATATCCTTATAGCATGGTCAGGGAAGACCAGGGCGTTAATTTAGTTTCCTAATGATCCTAGAATAACAAAAGGCAATTAGGTAGACGAGTAACAGAAACATAAGTAAGCCATACAGAAGAACTTGATTACCAAGGTGATTAAAGTCCAGGAACCTAATTCATTTGTCCAGCGATCGCTTCTTTCCCGAAAGAAGACGAAAACAATCTGTATACTTGCGTAACGCGTCGGCAGGGTGATAAGACATGTGCCGTCGTTTATCTGGTGGCCTACAGATGAAACAAAAGAAAAATATTGCGTAAGTAAAAAAAATTCCAACCGCAAGTCTTTTATTGTTCACATGTAAAATAGGTTTATTTGTAAAATATGCAATAAGCATTTTTGTAATCAAAAGCGAATATATAATAGCATTACATATACAGAACAATACTGTTAAAAGGATCATTTGATTAAGTTAAATAGAGAGGTTAATAGGTATATGGCTGCTGTCACGGTGCATAAGCATATCGGCGGTCTCTCTGCAGAAATCGCGATGTTGGCAGGCTCTCTGCATTCGTACCGGTCATTCTCTGCCATAAACAAAATGCGAGATTGACGGAAAGCCATGAAAAAGACAATTGGTGACTTTAAACAGGTGAGTTGCTCAAAATTACGTTTGAAGTTCAAAAGTTTGAAGTTGAAAGTTGGATTTGAAGTATCCTTTTATATTCTTCAAGAAGATGCCGATGAATTGGACCTATATTTATATAAATTTCTTGATTATACCATAATTTATCATGAACATCTGATTAATTGTGTATAAACAAAACCCAACTAACAGCGCCAAGGTGGGCTTTGCATTTATGCATTGCGACTATGGGACTAGTCTGCTGAAGATAAATAAAAGTTTTCTAAATTTATAAAAATAACATACGCGGAACATCATTCCAACTGTCTACTTTTTCAACCAGGTGTTCTTTATGTTCAAATAGGGAGGTTTAATTGTAACCTGTCAATTGACAATCATTCAGAAATATATGTGCCCATTAACTCCAATTTTGAGCTGGAATAGCATAAAATAATGTATACCAACCAATTAAACAGGTGATTTTCCACTGCCTTCGGTTTTAATCCACGATTTTATTGGTTCAAGAATTATGTCAAAATCCATTTTATATACTGTAAAATCATTAATTTTCGATGCCATTAAATTTCGTTGACCATGTACTTAAGAGAATATCGTGGATAAAATCATTCGTGGATTTGTGTCCTTATCAAACCTTTGACGTATGAAATGAAAAACTTTCGTGTGGATTGATATTCGTGGATTAAACCCTTCACGAAATCCACGAATATTAGTGTCCTACGAAAATTAATGTTTTCACAGTAGCTTACGCCGAAAAAATAAATCGAAATTGTAGGAAATTTCGAATCAGACTCGGCATTTACGGGGAAATGTCGTCCTCGCCTCGAAAGATGACTCTACCATTTAAATTAACATCTGACGCCCAACTATATTAGTATTTCGATGGCGGGGCAAAATGCTGCCACGAAACTTCGACTTTTCGTCTGACTGCTACGCTAATACTAGAAACGGTATATTGGTTTGTTGTATTCAGTCTAGAGATTTATTTGAAAACTATGTTTTTGTTAACGCCCCGCAACGCGACACCTGAAATGGCACAAATCTGACTGCATATTATTATAAACTTTGGAAGAATATATATATATATATATATATATATATATATATATATATATTAGTATGTCCATTTAAATTGGGTTTTCACTTCCGTTGGCGCATGTGAAAATTGGTATCGCAGTCGAATGTAAAGCTGTGATTGTAATAATTTTCAGTGACCGATATTTTTCTATGTGGGGGTCTCAATATGTGATTTATGTTTGTTTTAAATAGTTTCAAGTGTAATTGATCATATTTAATAAGTTATAAGTCAGCAGATGTTTGTATTTTAATGATGTTTTTATACATATAGCTACTTATCGCTTCGCTCGTCGTTCTGGACAATGCACACTTCATGTCTTCTGTATTGAGCTTGACGGTTTAATCATAACATGTAAAATCACGTGTTAAGTTTAATAATATGTTAAGTAATGATTTTTCCTGCAATTTAGGAGTACGCCAGGAAGAATGTTTATCGCCATTTTTGTTTTCTATGTTTCTTAATGATTTGGAAGAGCATTTAATACTGAATGGTTTCAATGGTATTGACTTATACATGACAAAACTATTTCTTCTTCTTTACGCCGATGATATGGTTATATTTTCAGAAACTGAAGAGGGGTTACAGAAGGGTTTAGATTGTTTGCATGATTATTGTTGTAGGTGGAAATTAGTAATAAATGTCCAAAAAACAAAAGTAGTAATTTTTAGGAAGGGTGGGGGTTTACCTGGAAATGTACGGTTTAATTTTAATGGAGATATTGTGGAAATAGTCAAACAATTTTCATATTTGGGAATTTTATTTTCTCAAACTGGTTCATGGAGTCAGACACAAATTGCATTATCAGAAAAAGCACAGAAAGCTATTTTTACATTAAATAAATATTTATTTAACTTTACAGATGTTAATGTAAATCACAGACTTGAATTATTCGATAAGTTAATACTTCCGATATTAAATTATGCATGTGAGATCTGGGGTTTTCATTCAGCAGGAAACATAGAGCGTATACATACTATATATTGTAAGCGAGTCTTAAATGTTAAAAGATGTACGCAAAATGATTTTGTGTATGGAGTTCTAGGTAGATCAGAGTTAATTTATGATAGATATTATAAAATAATAAAATTCTGGTTGAAAACAACTTGTTCAAATGAAATTAAATATTGTGCTATTGTTTATGATGTATTAATGAATGATGCTGAACTTTTTCCTAATAAAGTATCATGAGTTACACTTGTCAAGGATATGTTATCTAGAATGGGTTTTCTTGATGTTTGGCTAGCTCAAGGTGTTGGAAATATTGAACTTTTTCTGACAATTTTTAAACAACGTTTAAAAGACATAAATATTCAATCATGGAATGACAGATTACAAAATTCTACAAGAGCAATTTTAACAAAGAAATTATCAAACACGAGTTTCAGTTTTATTTATCAAATGTGTCTATACCTAAATTTAGAAATGCTATGTCGAAATTATTATTATCATCTCATAACTTGGCTGTGGAAACTGGTAGATGGCATCGGCCAGCAAGTATTCCCTATAATGATAGAAAATGCATGACATGTACTATTGTGGAAGATGAGTATCACTTTGTGTTAGAATGTAAGCTATATATTAATTTACGCAAACAATTTATATCACGATTCTGTTGGTTTCACCCAAACATGCATAAACTAGTTCAATTATTTGAATCAAAAAATGAAAATACCATTAAGAAATTGAGTATTTATATATATAAAGCTTTCGAGATAAGAAATTCCATTATTTGATATTGTATATGATATGCATTTGATATTGTATATGATGTGTGTATGTCAGTTTTATGTAAATGTGAGTGTGGATGTGAATTTCATTTATGGTCTATATGTATACCATTCAAAATCAGCGCCTTCTCCGCAAAATTGTATCATAATAATGTCCTAATTAAAATAGGTCCCGTAATATTACATAAACACGAGCATTAATATTATTAGCTACTTAATTTATTTTATAACTGGTCAATTAATCAAAGTATTTGTGTACGAATTGTCAAATCTAAAGCAGCAGTTTTATTTATATGTATTGTGTAATGTTGCCATGTTACGTCATGTACTGTTTATGTATGATGTATATTGTCTCCTGGGCCCAATGCCTATTGACTTATGAATAAACTTTCTTCTTCATGACGGGTGGGATAAGTAATGCGTAATGTTTTTCTTGTTAATATGTAACCGTAATATAAAGAACGCTTGGTGTAGTTAATACAGTAAAATTGTCTGCGTATTGTTGTTGTTGTGATACAGTAATTACCAGTTCTATAAATGGCCTAATTTGCACCTTAATTTCCAGCTTGTGGAATTAGCTCAATCGGTAAGATCGCCGATCAATACTTATTCCCACGAAGAGGTCATGAGTTCTATTCCAGCTGGGACTTTTTTTTTCTTCTTTTTTTTTCAATTTTTATTTTTTGGTAAATTTTTTAGTTTTATTTGCATAGTTTGTTTTAAGTACTAGTTTAAGACATCCATTATTTTGCTTATGTTAATTTGTATTTGCTTTCTTTTGATTTAAGCATAAAAATAAACCAAAATAATAATAATAAAGAAAAAAACTTAAAAAATCGACCTCTCTATGTATAAATAATATACGAGAGGTCGACTTTTCAAAAATTTATTTCTTAGTTTTAAGAAAATAGACACTCCAGTGACTTTTTTACCCATACATTCTTCATCTTAGATGTTATGTTTTCGCTGTCAGTATTCAAAGTTTAAATTTCAAAATATATGGAAAATTCTACTGAATTTAGAGTCATATTTTTAAGCATAGTATGACCCGGGACTCGTGCAGAGAAAATAATAACTGCCCTTTTATATATAAATAGGCCTAATATAAAGAGAGGTCATTTTTTATGAATGTCCTGTGCATAGACAGGTTATATTATAAGGTCAAAACAGTAGAAAAGAGAAAGAGAGGGGGACCATTTGCTTATTATAAGCCGCCCATTAAAACTTTTGTTTTAATCTTTTCTTGTTTATTTATAAGTCACATAGGTATATATGTATGTATGTTGTTTGTTTTTTACGTCATTGAACATGTTTTAAAATGAATTTAGTTTTGAGGTTTTATATATATATATATATATATTAATAAGCATTTTCTATTTGTGTGATCAAAACAAAGAAATCTACTTAGTCATATTGTTTAAATAATCAATAATTGGTTTTCGGACCGCATCGACATGTTTTTATGACTCTGCAAGTTTTACAACTAACTAATCTAAAACGGAATGAAATCCAGAAACATTTTTGATACATAATTAGAGTCTGAAGAGCATATGCGTCTAATTGCACAATCTTGGTCCGTTAATAGTCTGACTATCCCCGTTTATGTCCAAACCGGCATAAGCTCTTCCAATCCGCAAGATCATGAATAGTTATCGGTGCAGTTGTGTCTAATTTCTAAACACGAAAGAGGGTATTACGAAATAATCCCTCTTTCACTATACACTATTGTGTAGCTCCACTCGCTTCCTTAAAAATATCTTTATTACAATTATTCTTAAGGTTTTTTCGAGAAAAAAAAAAACATAGTTTGTTTCGTTGGAAACCGGCCATGTAGCGCATCATTAACAATCCCCCCCCCCACACACACACGCGCGCGCGCACTTTTTAGCTTTATTTGTTGTTCCATAGTTTTAATTAACGGACTAAATATTTGCCATGACAATTTCATTCATTAGTTCTCATATCAGTGATAATTTCTAGTGTTGTCTCAGAAAAGGTACGTTACGTAAATGTGACAACAAACTGGGGGCATGGGGAGACTTCAAAATCGAATGTAAATTACAAATGGCATTACACTTCATCTGAACTAAATGGCTTTCCATTGTGCGTGTGAGTGTGTTTCAACATCATAAAGACTAAATTGATTGGATTCGATTAAGGTATTAATCTTTGTATAGATAAAAGAGCAAGTCTTAGAAGTATTGAATTTGTGATGGAAGAAGAGCTCACATTGGCGTACACTGGAGTGTGATGCGAAAGTTCACTTATTTGTGATAATGATAGATGTTTCCTTCATCTGATAATTCCAGTGTTTGGTTTGGGAATTTAATATTTAAAATAAATACACACAGGATTTGCAAAGTTGTACAAAGCCAAGAAGTCGTGAACGCTTACCCAGATAGTCTTAATGGTATTAAATGAAAATGTGACAACTGCATTTGTTCATGCTCAAGCAATATGCTCTAAAGTAAATCCTCCACTGACATAAATTTTATTTTAATATTTTATTACTACAATTCTCATTGGCCTTTCACTGGATTAACCACTAGTTCCTCGTCGAAAACTATTCATGATCTTGCGGATTGGAAGAGCTTATGCCGGCTTGGACCTAAACGGAGATAGTCAGACTATTTACGGACCAAGATTGTGCATACATATATACCTAGGTGACTTTATAAATAAACAAGAAAAGATTAAAATAAAATGTTTGAATGGACGGCTTATGATTAGCATACGGTCCCCCTCTCTTTCTATTTTCTACTGTTTTGACCTTATAATATAACCTGTCTATGCACAGGACATCCATAAAAATGACCTCCCTCTATATTAGGCCTATTCATATATAAAAGGGCAGTTATTATTTTCTCTGAACGAGTTCCGGGTCTCACTATGATTAAAAAATATGAATCTAAGTTCAGTAGCATTTTCCATATATGTATGCATCCTGTGGATGCATTGAAATTTAAACTTTGAATACTGACAGCGAAATCATAATGATCTAAGATGAAGAATGTATTGATAAAAAAATCACTGGTTTGGTCGATTTTCTTAAAACTAAGAAATAAATTTTAAAAAAAGTCGACCTCTCCGTATATCATTTATACATAGAGAGGTTGATTTTTTAAGTCTATTTTTATTTATTATTATATTAATATTTTGGTTCATGTTTATGTTTAAATCAAAAGAAAGCAAATACAAATTAACAAAAGTAAAATAATGGATGTATAAAACTAGTACTTAAAACAAACTATACAAATGTAACTAAAATTTTCCACAAAAAATAAAAAAAGGTCCCAGCTGGAATAGAACTCATGACCTCTTGGTGGGAATAAGTATTGATCGACGATCTTACCGATTGAGCTAATTCCACAAGCGGGAAATCAAGGTGCAAATAAGGCCATTTATAGGACTGGTAATTACTGAATCTCAACAGCAACACTACAAAGACAATTTTACTGTATTAACTACACCAAGCGTTCTTTATATTACGGTTACATAATAACAAGATAAACATTACGCATTACTTATCCCACCCGTCATGTAATATAATTAAACTACTATGTATAATTACAAGCTCAATACAGAAGACATGAAATGTGCATTGCCCAGACCGACGAGCGAAGCGATAAGTAGGTCATGACTTAAATGTATAAAAACATCATTAAAATACAAACATCTGCTGACTTATAACTTATTAAATATGATCAATTACTCTGGAAACTATTTAATACAAACATAAATCACGTATTTGATACCCCCAAATAACTACATAGAAAAATATCGATCAGTGAAAATTATTACAATTACAGCTTTACATTCGACTGCAATACCAATTTGCACATGCGGCATCGGAAGTGAAAACCCAATTTAAATGAACATACTTATACATATATATATATATATATATATATATATAAGTACTTATTAAAGGTAATGTATATACAGTGCTGAATACCGTCCAGAAAAAATGTTGGAAAGGTTTTTTCACCAATAAACCATGTTGTTGTTTTTTATTCGGCATAAGCTGTATAAAGTTGATTTTGACCTATTTCTGGAACCAGTATAATCTTGGTTAATAAACCAATAATAAGAGTTCGGAAAAGCACTCATTTCGTTGGTTTGCATAAATTATTTTAGGAGATTCATTCACACAATGGAAGTTTCAAAGTGCATATCTTTCTTCATGATTTCATTTGGCAAATAACAATTTAATCAGGTGTGTGAAGTTACCTATTTAAAAACATAAAAAACATACAGTTGAAAATTTCAAACATAAAAACCACCCAGTTGAAACAGTTAACACTTGTGAGTTTTTAGAAAACGTAGTTAAGCTTGATAGTGGGCACGTCCCTCTAAGTCGCAAAAACTCGCAGTCACGGTATATATATATTTTACGAGTGTAACTAATAAATCGTATTTGCGTACTTTATTAAGAAATAAAATACGTCATTAGCATTTTACAGTTCAGAAGTAATTGGAGAATCCAACTTAATATTTATTTTTTAAGTCTAAAAAATATCGTAAATATCGATTTTATTATGACGGAATCTGAAACAATACTCGGGGCTGCTTTTCAATTAACAGTAGGGTAGTAATCAATAGCATTGCCCCAGTATTCGAAAACCGGATACCTAATTCTTTTGTTGCAGACAGACGGACAAATAGACTTTGTCTACACCGCTTAAACTGAACTCAATAAACGACAAATAGCTTCAGTTTGTTAGATTTTGTGACATACTAAAATAAAATTCTGGTAAAAAGACATCGGTGTTGATTGAAGATGTTCTTAAATATCGTAAAGTCCATCTAACTTGATAAATGATTGATTGTTAAAGAAGGTATTACGCAACTATTACATACTTAATATATGATGGGGGAAATTATGTTTTGTTTGCATGCAGTATCGGTAGCCATTCTATCCTAAGCAATTTCCGTTTTTATATTCATGTTGTTTTAGAAAATAAATCAGAAAGTGATTGAGAGATTCACGTAATGTGTGTTTTTTTGTATGCCATCTTCATTATTGCTTGCTTTATTCATTTAAAGTAGTTATTAAGGTCGTGCTGGTGGTTGATTTGATATAGTTCGACACTCGAAAACACAAACAGAGAAAGAGAGAGAGAGAGGGGGGGGGATGGGAGGAGAGAGAGAAGAAGATATACATACATTTTAACACGAACAAAGTAATACTTAAATAGACAATAAATAGCGTCGTGTTATTTCAACCTCGAACTTACTAGATACTTTGTGAGGCATATCGCACATGTTTGCTCACGTGACCAACTTAACATCGTAACTAAAGTCTAAACTTTTGTTTCGAGCTTAGTGCATAAAAATATGGTCTGTTGAAATAGGTCGTTGACCAATCACCCATCCTGAATCAGCATATGCCCCAAAAGCTGCGATTTCTGTGATAACATACCGGAACTTGTTTTTTTAGTCGTATTAACTCCAAAGCAAACTTGTAAGTGGGGTCGAACTAAACTGTGGGTTTAGGAAGGGCACGACCCTCTCCATGACAAAAAACACTGGACCAACACAGAGAACAGTCAATCATACTCGATGTTAGAATTATAAAAACAAAATAGTATTCTTCAGATTTGGTTTGAATGTATCGTGGGTTTCACGTCCAATTACTACACCTACGTGAGACCAATATCGTGCAGCCATACCCAGTCGTGGCAGTACACAAGTATCTGTATGCCACACGATTTATAGGAGTGGGAATACTCGATTTTGCGAACTGAGAAATACATTGGGTGGGGGTGTGAGTTTTGGGATGGGGGAAAGCGAAAAAGGAATGGGTGTTTGCAGCCTTATAGAGAGGGGCATAGTGATTGTAGGAAAGGCAAGTACAGAAAAAGATATTTAAACAAGTTTGAGCTAACGACGATTTTGTCCCGATTTGTACACGCCTGCCAATTAAATAAAATAAAATAAAAATATCAGAGACGCTGCCCAGGCGCCGTGTTAAATGCTACCATAGCATAAGATTACAAACATATTATAAAATGTGTAATATGAACATAGTTTTCTATGTTGTCTGAAGTTAATGGGACTCTAGAGAATTACTGTGCAATTAAGTATGATTTCCCTCATGTTTGATTATATATTCACATTTAAGTATAATTTTAGAAATGATTGATATAACACCTGTTTCTGGTTAGTGTGTTTCCAAAATGTAAACAATTGTTGTTGTTGTTGTTGTTGTTGTACTCATTCTATATAATAAAATACTAAATGATAGTGAAAATTTATATATTTATACGGCAACTTAAGTTTACTTAAGAAAATAATTGAAAATGCAGACATAAGATTTAATTATTATACAAACTGTACTGTCTGGGAACTAATGCCTTCATCTATCATTGCTTTTGGTGGCTATTAATATATTACCTGATGTCAAACAAAGAATATATATATGTAAATGAACCGTTTTCTATTGAAACTTGGTTCGGGAATGTGCAGAGTCCATTTCTAAAGGACCTGTTTAGCATTTACCCAATTGCCTCGGCTTTCTGAAACGGCCACGATACGACATTAATCAGTGTTTGACCTGTCGTTACCCGTTGAACCCTAAGATCAAACAAATGCGCTTGACAAATCTGAATCATTCGATTATGAATCATGAATGGAGCCCACGGGACAATAAGTATAGATAAGCAATAAATAGGTATTGTGTAAAGACATGATAAACACATGCAATTTGTCATAGCTCGAATGTGTTTACAGTCCGAGCATTAGTGCAAAGAAACTCAGCTCTTTGTCAATGACTTTTGAACCTCGTGCCAATCATATTTTGGCACTCGCTACTTCTTACACCATCAGAGTGTCGTATCGTGGGATACAGGTATTCGACGAGGAACTAGTGGTTTATCGAGTGAATTGCCAATGAGAATTGTAACAATAAAAGATTAAAACAAAATTTATTTCAATGGAGGATATACTTTAAGTATATTGCTTGAGCATGAACAAATGCAATTGTCACATTTTCATTTAATACCATTAAGACTATCTGGGTAAGCATTCACGACTTCTTGGCTTTTGTACACTTTTGCAAATCCTGTGTGTATTTGTTTTCAATATTAAATTCCCAAACCAAACACTGGAATTATCAGATGAAAGAAACATCTATCATTATCACAAATAAGTGAACTTTCGCATCACACTCCAGTGTGCGCTAATGTGAGCTCTTCTTCCATCACAAATTCAATACTTCTTAGACTTGCTCTTTTATCTATACAAAGATTAATACCTTAATCGAATCCAATCAATTTAGTCTTTATGATGTTGAAACACACTCACACGCACAATGGAAAGCCATTTAGTTCAGATGAAGTGTAATGCCATTTGTAATTTACATTCGATTTTGAAGTCTCCCCATGCCCCCAGTTTGTTGTCACATTTACGTAACGTACCTTTTCTGAGACAACTCTAGAAATTATCACTGATATGAGAACTAATGAATGAAATTGTCATGGCGATTTAAAGGCAATATTTTCAACGCAATGTAATGGAATTACAGTGTTTATGTAAATATATTGTTTAAAGAAAGCGCTGATCTAGTAAATTTTAGTCCGTTAATTAAAACTATGGAACAACAAATAAAGCTAAAAAGTGCGCGCGTGTGTGTGTGTGTGTGTGTGGGGGGGGGTTAATGTTGTGCTTACATGGTCGGTTTCCAACGGAACAAGCGCAAGCTAGACCTAGTAGTAAGAGTGGCGGTTGAATGAGTATCATTTCGAGCATCGGTCCGTTCGAAAAACTGGCTCTTAAGTTAAGAGCATCAATTTCAAGAAAAATGGTGCTAAGTATCTTTTCGGAATTTTAAGTAGGTATCTAATATCGAATTGTACTGGTCAAATGAGGATGTAACCCTGTCTTGGTATTAATGTAGATATGGATGGAATTTCAAATATATTCGAAAAACGTTCATCATCAGGTATCAACTCGTTATATACCATGTCCAGGTATCTTCACCAGTGGTCAAATCACAGAGGTCAAATGTGATGACACAAGTTTGTCTGGACACTAACTTTCATATGGATGGAGAAAACTTCCAGTAATTGGGTACAAATAGCTTTACAAATCAGGTACCGGCCTTTCTCGTACAACTTAAGGATGTCTACCTATTGAAAAAGGTCAAAGATAAAATGTTGAACGAACACAAATGTTGATATTCGAGATAGATAATCTAGATTTTCAAATGGTTTGGTACAAATTCAATTCTAGTATATTATTGTTTACCGTTATTATTTTTTGTTATAATTATTATATCTGTGAGTTTAGATGTTTCTATCAAATCATTTTACAACTTATTAGCCCAGTTATTTTAGTTCTCATTTTCTTAACACTTCCTCTAAATATATGCTATATGTGTTAACCCTTTCCCTCATATAGACTCATTTTGACGCACTCAATAGGTACCACATAAAACCTGATCTGCAGAAAACCACAGTTAAACATTACCAAATTTAATTACAAAATCCTCATTTCCAGACCACTGAGGAGCAGCGTACAGCATAAAACCTGATCAGCCTGCGAGTTACTCGCAAGCTGATCTGGATTTATGTTGTTCGCATAGGTCTTTTCATGGTTTCCTCTATGAGGGAAAGGGTTAATTTAAAGTTTACCTTTAGCATAGGAAATTTCTTGTCAAAGAGGTATACTTTTCATGTGCCAAAGATATTTTTTTATTTTAAAAATAAATATTGTCTTTCAATTGTTATATGTGTTTCTTATAAATGGAATTTATTAAATTCATTGCTCTAATCCATATATTCTAGTCTGCTATGTATTAAGTAATCATTATTAAATTTTCTTGATTAAGGACCTGATTCATTATTTATGATTTATTTTCATACGATCTTAATGTATCATATAGAGTATGAGCTACATTGTCTGTCATTGTCGGTTTCATCTTTGATGAATTATTTGACATGTGAAATAAATATGATGATAATATCAACTATGTCAGGTAACACTATATTAAAGGACCACAGTGGAAATAAGAGTTTTCAGTAAGTCTTTTCTGTGTCATCCTTAGCATATATTGTTTGATGACATGGCTATATTTATGCGTACACCTGTTAATTGTTATTGTATGTTATGATATGTATATGCCATGACATTGTACATTATTATGTTGAATAAAATCTACCTACCTACCTACCTACCTACAAAAGGTCACCATCAAGTGGTATAGCACGATTTAAAGTCCAAATCCACAGGCAGAGTTGAAAGGTCGAACATGGACATAAATACAGGCGGGGGCCTTTGTGGAGTTCGTCCAGGAAGTTACATTATATTCCGTCTAAATTGACCTTTTTTGTCTAGCCTGATCGAAATTACATACAATCTCACAGCATTCATATACTTGTATTGCTCACTGGTCATCGGCATGAGAATCAATACAAATACAATCGGTTTAATATCTTTTTCGTCTGACAGTTAAATAAATGAAAGCATTTGGACCCAGGGATGGGTTGTTTCTCGATATTGGCAGATAGTCTTACAGAACTCCCACGTAAAAAATCAGCCAAACAAAATATTTTATTAGAATTAATGCGCCAGTAGTTTGTTTGTATGTTATCTGCGTGTACAAAGTTGTTGTCAATAAATGATAGGATAGGACTGTGGCGCCTCCGTCACCGAATTGTTATAGTTGCTGACTCACTCTCATCTAGCCTCTCATCGCAGTGGGTTCGAGACTTGACATTTCATGTGGCTTGCGGTAGGTCGATGGTCCTACCCTAGTGTGTTTGTGATCTTGAGATCTCTATTAATTTGAAATTAGCTGGAGATGTCGTCTTATGACTGAAACACTGTCGCGGCGACGATGAACCCAACACTATATTTGCAACAGCAATGGAAAAGGACAATTTCATTTCATTACGGTGTTCAAGTGTGACAGGAAAAAAATGTTTTGTCCTGAACATTTATTAGTTAAGTAGAAAAGGTATATTTTTCTTAAATCTGTCATCGGGACCATAAACCAAATAAACTTACAACCCCATTAGTATGAAAATAGGTGTTTCATGAATAGCACAAAACGGTGTAGGTAGTTGTCCTTATACGCTTGTGGAGGCGAATATCATCTCGTATCGTTTTTCCTCCTTTCGACAATACTCATGCGACGCCGTGAATTCTTGCTGCATATAAAGACTCAATGAAGTTATTTTCCTGATGGTCAGTATACCAAATTAGGTGCCGCAAGAGACTAAGAAATCCAATTTTACTATCAAATGCCTCCACATCCCAGCCAGATCATACTTATGTCTATGATCAAGTGCCATTCGTGTGTACTTTATTCCCCGCCTACATCAATTAGAATGACTCTGAGGAACAATTGCTTAGGTCATCAAGGGACCCGTTTCACCAAACTTCGTACAAAAAAGATCTTATTAAGCGTAAGTTCACATATATAAAATAGTTTTCTCTCCCCCCCCCCTTTTTTTCTTTCTTCTTTTCATTACAAATTGTGTTATGTGTGTATTATTCAATAAATTGGACCCTCTTTCTTCAGGTTTTATAGTGAAATTAAGTAATTAGTAGACACTTTGTGGAAAAACAGACATACGACTAAGATTAAATTTGTTCGTACGAAGTTTAATGAAACGGCCCCCTAGTTTAATTTAGTAAAGTCATCATTTGTTAACAGTTGTTTTATGTCCGGCACTTGTTTGTCTCGGCATACAAGGTTTGCTAACATGACCACGTTAAATTACATCAGCGTGAAATTCTTATAAATATCGACATCAACATACTTTATTTTCGTTTCGATTGATCCAACAACTGACGTACTGTAACCAACGTGGGAACAAGCGATCATGGTAGTTTGGAATATATGAATAGTTCAGAGACTGGTTGGTCCAATAAGGAATGATTGATCGTTTATCTTTGAGATTGTAAAATTTTCTCTCAAACATTTTGAGCAGTTACTCACACAGTGTTTCAAATGTGCATGTTATATTTTATGTTATTTTTATGTTATTTATTTTTTAATATGTCTAACTATACAAAAATTGCACTGTTAACATATAAAATTGATTTACTAGGACACGCAACCCATTTGGCCGGCGACTATTTTTATTGCGGTGTGGAGTTAGGTAAAAATGGTAATATAATTTACTATTGTTTTGTTGTTGTTGCTGCCGTTATTGTTTTTTTTTTTTTTCAATATGTGAGTTGTAAAAATTAGTCATCTACCAACCGAGTGTAAGAGACATTTTCTACCTTCACCTCTAAATGATACTTTGACCTTTGATATACGAACTTTAATCACATTATGAATAATTGTACCTACTGATTAAAAGTCACTTTATGCATTAAGAAGACCGGACAATATAAAAATATACTGTGCAATTGTTGACCTCCAGCCTCTGTAACGTTGCTCTTCTATGTACAGAATTGGGGTTAACACGTGCTCATCATGCTGTACAAACAACAACAACAACAACCTTCAAAGCAATGCACGACGTAAATAATGTAAGAGTCTATTATACATATTTTGATCTTCTGCCTTATGCATGGCAAAGTTACGATTCTTACAAACAAAAGTTCCACGTTCACCAAATCAATTACCAAATGTTATCGTCGGAATAAAAAGCTGAGTAAAAAGTACTGTCGCGAGGTAGTCCTGGGGAATTAGAGGACTCCTCGGACAGCTATTGATTTCAGGGATTCATCTGAAAACTAGAAGACGAGAATATCTTTTCAGTATTTTTTTTTATTTTTTATTTTTTATTGATATAATTATTTAAAACAATCCATAATAAATACACACACACGGCAAAACATTTTACACTACAAATAATATCTAAATTGCATATAAATATATGAAATAACATTTTAAAATTATTACCATTTCTTAGCATGAATAATATCATGAAAGATATTTAAAATAGAAATTAAGTGACAATTATCAATAAAATATTCAGCATACAAAATACAATTTATAACAATATTTCCCTGCAAAAACACAATCTTAATTAGTAATAAGAGACAATAATAATCCTTTTGAATAACCTTAAATATCCCTATAAATAATATAACCAGTCAGTTAAATATAAGCTAACATAAATACGCTAAAACCCAAAAGTTAATTTAGAGAGTGCGGCAATAAATAAGTAAATTTAGCTTACCTAGAAGACGAGAATATCTTTTCAGTATTTACTGAAATCATCCCGCCTTCGTATTTATACTGACCGCCCGCACCGCGGCAATGGAATAGGTTCATGGGTTCAGCGAACTAGTCTATGGTTCTAAGAATTGTCTCCCAAAAATGGTTTGCAGCCTGCAGAATCGCTTTCCACAAATGGCCAGCTCGTATTGTTTGTTACTTTTGTACCATGCAAACTCAGCGTGGTCCGGACAGTGGAATATTCTTATGCTTGCTGCCCCAGCCAGCCAGGAATGTGACCTTATCTCTCTCTACCCTGTGTATACGGGGTCAGTTTCCCCCTGATCTAGTTTCATTCTCATTCACCTATTTCCAGGGTTGAGACAACGCGCATACATACTTTTTAGTATGTTGCTATTGGATTGTGTGTTACTGTAGGCAGAGTATATATATATGTCCTATTGTGTATAATTTTTCGTGCTACGCTTTATGCATTGGCTCTTTATTGTATTTGTATATAAATGGAGTATTATAAGACCTATCATCACTACCAAATTCCATGGGACAACTAACGCAATAATCGCATGTAGTGAACCAACCTCATTTCCTTCCAAAAGTACATTTGCGTTTAGCCTTTAGCTGTCCTCGACTCAGCTAATGCTACTGCTTGGGTAACCAGCTATATTCTGGGAAAATATCTCATGTTATTTAGATTTCTGTGAATTGCGAAGGAAAAATTGATCAGATCATGTATATCTGCACATGTTTAAAACCATATCGTCCCTCTCACAACGCTGTGATTTCCCAGGCAGCATGATTCAATATCGGAAATCTTACATTGATAATTTCGGCTTCAGAAATAAGTATATTATTCAGAAACGCAAAAACTTTTTCAAGACGCGTTGCTTCCACAATCGATAAGCCATTATTTATGATATTGTGAGTAAGACCTTGTCTTACAATACTTTCCAGTCTTGTTTGTTCCATAACTGCGGCTTCGTCATATCGATCGAAAATCGACCCAGTCCCTCCTACGCAGTCTCATATTGAATTAAGCAATACATTCAGCAGTGTCATTCACTGACTGCCTGCTGTTATGATCTATATGTTTGTGTATCTGAGCTGATGTTCGGGGAATGTGAATGAATAATCCGAAATGATACTTCCTAGAACTGCAGCAAGCAGTTCCAGGGAGGAATTTTAGATTTAATTATATATTTTGATATCCAAATGACAGGAGTGCTTAGTCAGTAAATATCACGATTTCGCGGTAGAAAAGCATTGCTATAATTACGCATTACTGACATTTTAATGTCTGCACTTATGTGTGTGTGTGTGTCTGTATGTAAGTATTTATTTTAATTTTTTAACCTGATATCAACAAAGTTTTAACTGTGGCTTGTTTTTTTATATGATTCTACGTCTTACCTTTTAACAACTGGTTGTCATAACATTACATTTGGCATTCACATTTGGCGTTCATTTGCCATCTACTGCGTTTGCTCTCTCTCTCTCTCTCTCTCTCTCTCTCTACTTACTGTTCAATTTATCAGACAATGTAATGTACCTTGGTGTTATCAGGGATTAATAATTGCCAAATCCGACACATCGAGAGCGTTTATATAGTTCGCTTATAATGTTTTCAAAAGACACAAATTACACTTGGTGTAATTGTTGTTTTACATTTTTCCATGAAATCAATAAATAAGATTCAGATTTTATTGCTCTCATCTTTGAACATACATAAATATATAACCCTATACTATGAACAGTTGAAATGCTCAAATTGAGTTATAAGAGACAAGTATATCTTTCACACGCAACATATACACACTATTCGAAACTAGAAACAGATGCTAATACTCGTATAAAAACTATTTAAGGTAAAGTTTCTGTAATGGTTCCGCTACGTTTTGAACCGCTTAAACTCTACCAAGATAACCAAAGTACCCGAATGAAACAATAGGAACCTTGGTTATATCCGTTAAAGGCCATGAGATCTGAAATGTAGCGGAAACATTGCAGGGACTTTACCTTAAGATAATAAATTAGATAAGAAACTGAAAGTCAAATGTAAAATAACGCGTATTATTTCCGTCAGACAAAGGAACTTATTTAGCATTTGCCTCTTGTTTAAAGGTAGAACAACACTAATTACATTACATAAAATACATTATTTACAAATAAAACATTCTGGTATTAAGACTACTGTTACTTGTTTTGGCATTAAATCTACTCAGAGTTTCATCCAATAAAGGGAATGACAGTTTATCCATATCAGACATTACGTTTGATAAAGGAGGATAGAGCTAGCCTTCTATTTAAAGGTATACATAAACTAGCATATAAGTTAAAAAATTATAAAAATAATAATTCATTTATTTTTTTTTTCAATTGTGTTAGATGTACGAAACGGAAAAGGCCGTTTACTTTCAACAAGATTTTCATACCAACCTGTTTCAATTTTAATCGGAGCTACTCGGTATCTATTTGCTTAATGCAGATTTATGTTTCGGTGCCATGTTTTCTAGTTGTTAACTAATACAATACTATCCACTTTCCGAGCATTCGATTCTCTACTTTGAAAACCGAATTACCTCTCAAATCTATAAAAGATATCGAACAATTAAACATAACTTTATAACACACGTATGCTGAGATTAAGCAAAGGTGTTGTAAATCAATTCTGTGTCAAAAATGAATACCTACGGCACATAATAATGGTCTGTGGCATGGAAGCACAAAAGAACTAATTTCTCTATGAAGTTGCGTAACTGTCACTTCAATTCGCGCATTTACCATGCACACGAATATAGATTGTTTTTATGCAGAGAGGCTCTAGACTAAATATGAATAGTAATTGTGCAGGTTTCGGTCAGACCATATATAGTGTTAAATTCCGAGACAGAAAGTTTTAAGTCGGATGCAAATCCGTGAAAGATACTAATAAACACATCAATACTATTAAATCACTGAACTATTCGAAAGCAGTTAGAGCCACTTTACCTGTAAACAATGGCCTTTTTGCATAATTACCTCAATGAAGCACTGGACTGAGTACAAATCAAAGCGCTGATAACGCTGAGAAATTAGGTTTTTTTTTTTAATGATCAAATTTTCAAGCGATGCCAATGAATCCAATGTTTTAATCCCGCTGTAACCTTCCGTTAACACGGTTGTTACAGAGAAAGACTCAGAAACGCACCCTTTGTTTCAATGGACTGCTAACTATTTGTACTACGCCATTCTTACTCTCACTATTTTCTTGCCTTTAGTTTATAAGGTCTGCAGCTCACACAACTTCAGTGATTTCAGCGCGTCAATGGTTTCAGTGGTTACAATACTGCTCTGGTTAATTTACGACAGGAAGAACTGGCCCACAAACAAGGACGACGTGTAATAACTCGCAAATGTTTATTTTCGATTTTGTTTCAAGCTCTGGATGTCATACAATCTGTTAATCGTCATTGTTTTTCAACCAGAAAACCTATGCGAGGAAGAACGCTCTTTAAAAGATCGCTGCTTAAACTATGTTGATTCATCAATCCTTTCAACTAAAATCTTTCGCACAATCAAAACTGAAAAGCGGACACAATTTCAATTATTAACGTTGTTTTTATAATCCAAGGTAAATACATATATATAAATTAGCCATCATGTATTTGTCAATACACCATAATCCAACCTAAACAACCATTTCTTATACTCGTAATCAATTTGAATAGAGAAGTTAATAGGCAAATAACTGCTAAATGTAGAACCAGAACCAAAGCAACACGAACATGTTTAAACTTGTACACGGTCTGTGGTTTGATTATTATTCTAGAACACGCCTTTGTTGATAAATTTAAGAGCTGTAGATACGCTAGTCAGGTGAAAAAGAAATGGAGAGGGAAAAAGAGATTGCACCACGGAGGTATTGTGTGGCGTTAATTTATAACTGTTCTATGGTAGCACACTGTTCTGCATCGGGGGGGGGGGGGGTATTTATTTTTGCATCTATATTTAGATTTCCCTCCTTTTTACTACGCGGAGATAAAGTTCCAATAGAATTGCATTATAGAAATCGAAACTGAATTAAAATATTTTGAATTAGTTTTATTTTCGACCACTGTAGTGATTTTGATATATGATGTTTTTCAGAAACTCATTTAGATAACAAGACAGATTATAACTTACTGCTAGACGAATGTTCTGATTTTACTCTTTACAGGAGGGGTGTGTCCTCTCATCCTGGAAGACTTGACTTGACTCTTTGAGTTTACCGTCGCTTCG
>CM037781.1:50255217-50273752 GCA_021229015.1 Solen grandis
ATTATTTAAAATCTTTTTATCGTTGAAGCAATGGTACTCAGGTGAGCGATTCAGGGCCATCATGGCCCTCTTGTTTTATTTTTTTATTTTAATGATGTTAATACATGTAGGTTGTGACCTTCTTATCGCTAAACTTGTTCGTCTGGGCAGTGGACATTTTCTTTATGCCTAATGAAGTATTGTATTGTTCGTGAAACATGGTTGTTTGTTTGTTTAAATAATGTTAGATGTTTATTACCTGTTGTTACATGATTAAAATACTATCATAATATCAAAGTAATTAGTCTAATTTAGAGTCATGTTGCTCCCACTTACTGACTGTAGATGTCCTTCCTATTTCAGGTGTCCATGTACTGCATCTTCAGTTATGGCTGTAGTGAAACTTTACGGCAGCCATGTTGTCAAACTCATCAGGAAGAACACTAAGGTCCTTTTCTCCAGAAGATATCTGCTGTGGACCAATACAGCCATATCTGTCGCAATGTCTTGTGCTGGAGATGGACTGCAGCAAAAGTTTCAGATCAGAAAGAAAGAATTACCACACTGGAACTTTCGAAGAAGTCGTGATGTTGGCTTGACAGGTCTCGTTATAGGCCCATTTTGCCACTTTTGGTATTTGTATTTGGATCGGTGGCTACCAGGGCATACAGCAAAAATTGTCACACAGAAACTTCTAGTTGATCAGTTTATATGTTCGCCAGTGGTTATATTTTCATTTTTGTTCGGTACATCCTTATTAGAAGGGTTGAACTGGAATGAGATTAAGACAGAATTAAAAGAAAAGGGTAAAACACTGTACAAGGCAGAATGGTTGATTTGGCCACCGGCTCAAACAATAAACTTTGCTTTCCTTCCAACAAAATACAGAGTGCTGTTTGATAATTGTGTCTCATTTGGATTTGACTGGTATTTTTCACATGTGAAATACGGAAAATGTAAAAGCAAAACGGAGGAAGAAGTAGAAGAAGTTAAAGATGAAGACCTGTGTGCTCATATCATACATTCTGGCAGTCACCTTCCATTTGTTCATCTTCAGGCAGTGGAGATGGTGGAACAAAAGGATCATCAGAAAAATATGTATCTAGTCAGTAGAGGTTGTGAGGACAGTTTCAGTGATGGAGATGAGTCCTGCATAGCTAGTTCACCAATAAATGGAGATGTGTACGATGGGGACTAGATGGGAACGTCAAGAGGGAATATGAATACTGTATAACACCATTTAAACACCCCAAGTGCTTTAAAATCTATAATTGCAGAACAAATCTCTGATTAAATGCCCTCCTTCATACATTTATATATGCTTTAAAAAATGGTTGTAAAATATGGTATTGTTATAGCGCCCTTGCTTGGCGCTCAGCATATAAGGGTAGTTCCAGGATTGGTTGGCCCGGTGTCAGGATAATGTCAATGGCTGTGGTATCATGCCACATGTCTACGCCATGATACTGCAGTGTGACAGCACTTTATCTTTTTCAAGTAGACATTGTCTCCAATTGATAGAAATACTGTTGGTGGGGTGTTAAATTCAACAAAAAACATACATATGCATAAAAGTGCTCAATTTTTAGCAAATTTCAAGTACATTGTATTTTTTCGATATTTCACTTAATCAAAGAATTAAAGTAAAGATTAGTTCCTTATATTCTCTTAAAAGGAGGAGGGCTTTTAATTAGTTTAGGTTAAATTATTTATTTAATATTGATTAGGAAATTTTTACCAATCCCTTTCAACAGATCCTGGCTTGAACCAGTACTTCGTGACTGGGAAGGTCATGGAAAATCCTTGTCTCAGTTGGGTATGTTACCTCTGGACCTCAGGGCTTTTAAAAGGGACTATACAGCATGAACTGGTAAACATAGCCTGTAAAAGTTATGTTGCAGAGAAGATATATTTATAATTGCTTACTTGTTAAATTGCTTATTTAATGATGTATTGTTGTTAATCTATTCTTGTTTCTTTCATAAGAGTTTTTAATCTAAATTTTATGCATTTGTTATAGCAAATCATGATGACAGAAATTGGCTTTTAAATTCAAGCATTTTTCGTTAAGTTTGATTGTATTGTACTTTTATACCATGTCAAGAACACGTCATAAAGATTGAAACTTTTAATAAATTTTTACAACTACAGTTACCACTGTTTCTGAATCCATTTTTATTTATCTTTTTTAGTCAGTTAAAGGAGAGAGGGTATATTTGCTTTCTACAACAAGTCAAGGGCCCCATTTCACTCAGTTTTGTACAAAAAAAAATCTTCGTAGGTTCAAAGATTTAAAATAGTATTTTTCCTGCGATTTTCTTCACCATAAAAGTGTTGAGTTTATATAATGCATTGAAATGGATAACATTCATTACATTTTATTGTGCAAACTAGAAATCTATTTACACTTATAGTTCAACATTCTTACGACTGAAGTTTAATTTTGTTTTTACAAGGTTATTAAAGAGAAATAGGTCTGAGGTTAAACAAATCTAGGATATTATATACAGGTGGAATATTAAAAACAATGATTTTGTTACATTCCACTTTAACTGAAAGAAATAACTATATCAAGCTTATCGGATAAGGGTTTAAACCTTTTGTCATTCTGCACTGTTTGGTAAGTGGGAATAAGAGCTCACTGGATATTAGACTTAAAAGTGATACATGTAGTATTTGGCAGAGACTGGAGTAAGTCAAGAGGATTAGTTTAACAAGGGGGGACATATTTAGTTCCACTGGGTTGATCAATCCTCTATTTTGGCTGTGCATTATTTATCTAACTACATCTTAAAATATGATAGACAGTGCAAGTTCTACATAAACTAGTAAAATTACTTTATTAATAATAAAAAAAATGTGCCAGCTATGCCTTTAAATTCTTTTATTCTTTAGACTGAAAACACAGAATTTCTAAATGCCTATAGATTTCTACATGTCTTTCACTCTGAAATGAGACATAAACCTACATAAATCAACAAGCACTTTCTGAACATCTAACCTACACGCAGGTGTAAAACTTGTCACTTTGTTCAATGGGATTTAAACATACACTTAAGGTTCTCACCCCCCCCCCCCCTCCCAGTCACTGATTGGTCAGTTAAAATCAGCACATTATATCAGGTATTGCTGATCCTCTGGGAAAATGGTCTATTGGCCTACAGCAATGTTAACCCTTTCCCTCATAGAGGATACCATGAAAAGACCTATGCGAACAGCATAAAACCAGATCAGCCTGTGAGTAACTCGCAGGCTGATCAGGTTTTATGCTGTTCGCTGCTCCTCAATGGTCTGGTAATGAGGATTTTACAATTAAATTTGGTAAGGTTTGAGTTTGGTTTTCTGCAGATCAGGCTTTATGTGGTACCTATTGAGTGCGTCAAAATGAGTCTATATGACTGAGGGAAAGGGTTAATCTTGAAAATCACGATGACAAAAGTCACAATAATGACAATGACATAAAAGAGCAAAATAATAATTATAACTTTCAGGGGCAGATAACTCAAAAAGTAGGATTGGGCCCCTTATTTTTTCCCATACATTAGTTTTTAGTGTGATTCTCGATAATCATGAAAGTTAAAAAAAAATCTCTCCGCTAGTTTTAATTTTTCTCCTTTGTCTATATATTAAATAAAAAAACTGATACTGTAGCAGATTTCCTTAACTACTTAAGGACTGTTTTCATCATTACGCCAAGTTACTTCATTTCTTAAATAATTTTGGCTATTATGGTAATAAATTCATGTCAAGTAAGCCCTTTACTTAAATATTTCGTTAAATTAAAACGGTGGAATATGTTTCTACCTAGTTTAAGTATTTAAGTATTACTTAACGCTAGGTATTGTTGGTGGATACCAGGTGGTATTATGTGATATTTCATCAGAACAAAGGGAATCACGTACAGTACATAATAGACCAATAAGATGTGTATGCCGAGCGTCAAGAGCGGTTACAACCAAACTCCGCGCACCGGTTACGTCACGCTACGCTACTTTAAACACTGCCACCACACAAGTCGCGTGATTATAGTTGAAACCATGTGTCCAACACTCATAATTTTATAAATTAATGTTATTTGATTTAATTTTTGACTTTTCCCATAATCATGAATGCTGTTTTCGTGGAATGTAACGAAACTGATATGATATATTCAAAACTAAAATCAAGAGTGAAAAAAGTAAATCCGGACTATATCACCCGAATCTACTTGTGTTGGCACACTCTCTTTCACATCAGTTTACATTACATTCACCTCTGTGGTGATTTCAGAAAGTAGTTCCAAATATATGACGTCATCCAGACCGTTGTTCAAATATTTAAGTTGAAGGAGACTAGATAGGCTCCTTAAGCTGTGAAATACAATGTATATATAAATAGCACCACTGATCCTGATCGAGATGGTCATTAAAATTATAAATTATGAAAATAAAAAGCTGGCATTAAATTACGATATCCAGATGAATCTGTAAATATTTGCATTTGCAGACGAGAGTTTGCGGCATTTTCCCATCTGCAAAATAAGGCATGAACTAGTTCCCATAATAACAATCAATATTAATAGTTTACACACGTTTTATGATGATTCAAAAAGTATTTATTCAATCTTTCTATACTTTGGATCCTTAAAATACACTTAAATCCACGTTTAATAAGTGTTTTCTGTTTTGACAAGATTCTTGTCATCGAGCCCGTTGCAGAGATGTTATGTGAGGACCGAACGACAACTCTGCTTGGAGATTGGTGTTGGCAGTGGTTATCGACAACTGTAAGGGGAGGTAACTACTGCGGCGGAGTTTGGGTTACAACCTACCACAGTCGTTAAGATGGACCTTTATTTAACGATCAGCATATTAGGGTAAACTTGACTGACCGCATATGATGTCATGCCGCAATTTGAGGCAGCTCTATATATCGGTCTCATGATGTTTGTTGGGTTTGGCGTTCCACCGACAGTGTTTCAGTCATTTGGAGACGATGTCTACTTAAAACGGATGTAGTGCTGCCACACTGCAGTATCACGCCGTAGACATGTGGCATGATACCACATCCGGTTACATTATCCTGACACCTGGCCAACCAGTCCTGGAACTGCCCATATACGTTGAGCGCCAAGCAAGGGAGCCATACCAGCTACCATTTTTTTCCGACTCTGATATGTCGTGGCCGGGGATCGAACACACGACCTCCCGCTCCCGAGGCGGACGCTCTAACCACTCGGTCACCGGGGTCGGTGGTCTCATGTTGACAGAAGTCCATAAATTACTTTAATACTGTGTCGGTGGGACATATATCAATCAATAGACATACATTAATTTGATAAGGATTATAAAGAACGTTAATCTGGATGTCATGTTTTTTTTTTCCATCGGTAGAACTGAGTCCCCTATGGTGAACACATTCACATCTCAATGGCAGGATCTACAGTGTGGCAGATTGGTATTGGCTACATGCCTGCAAGTCTGTCAAGTTTCTCTCGGGAGAAAAATGTGATATTACTTGTAAATAGAAAATGTCACACTAAGCGCGGCTTTTGTGAATATTTGTTTACATATGAAAAAATATAGAATTAAAACATGTTTGTAATCAATATGTAAAAGCGGTCTTCATAGACTGAAAACATAGTTTATATTTTCACTAGTGTGGCAGCATTATATCTACATCGTCTCCAAATGACTGAAAAACTGTCGGTGGGACGTTAAACCCAACAAACAAACAAACAAACAAACAAACATTATACTTGGACCGTTGGACCCCCCTGTTAAAAATCTAAAAAATAGAAGAGTTAAGTGTAATGTATGGGAGAAGGGCTCGAGCTTCTCCATCCCCTACACCTATGTATTTTGAATTTCAGAATTGGCTATGCGTAGTAATATGCATAGCTGGACCCACCCCCTCCCACACACACACTGAGGTAAATGGCTGGATCTCCGTATGCCCACCAACATTTATTTGATGTTGAAACACTGAATTTTTATGCCATCGAAATAAGAAAAGCTTTGATACTAAACTGGAAGATAATTACATTTGAGGTAAGATATTTTTTATTGAGACCAAATATCAAATCAGAAAGGTACGTGGTTAGTTGTGGAGCATGAAGCGACACGAAGGCTTCCCATATCAAGTGATGTACTGATAATTTCCATTGTCAAGGGGCCGTAGGAAGGATGTTTTGTTGCGTAGTAAATTCATGTAATTGATTTAGTTATTCATTAAGCTGTTCAAGAAGCCGTAATGGAAGTATCACGTCTATTTGCGGAGGAAATCGGCGAGAGTAATGACTGCCAATTGCAAATCTATTGGATACGCTTGCTTTTAAATATTATTTCACTTCAGACATCCGTTCATATAATCCAAATGACGACAACATTATTCCAGGACTGGTGGTCCCGTTGTCAGGATAATGTGACTGGGTGTGGCATCATGCCTCGTGTCTAGGGGGTGATACTGCAGTGTGACAGCACTAAAGCTGTCTCAAGTAGATATAGTCTAGCGGTCAGTTGTATTCATAACTAAACTAGCATTTTGCTATTTGTTTAACTTTCATTTTGCGACCACCTCTGTTAACAGGTCACTTTCTCTTGTTCCCTTGACTGACCGCTTAAGACAGGTTTGACTGTATATCATGACCGGTACTCGAACTCTGTTACGGTACGAGTCTCTAACCGGTGGCATGATTGATATTCATTTGTTTTCACAAAAATACGCTATGACACAGGACTCTGGCTGCTATAGAAACCGAAATATAGTCTTAATTTTTATCATTTTTATCTCGGTCACCGGGGTCGGTGATCTCATGTTGACAGAAGTCCATAAATTACTTAAATACTGTGTCGGTGGGACATATATCAATCAATAGACATACATCAATTTGATAAGGATTATAAAGAACGTTAATCTGGATGTTATGTTGTTGTTTTTTCCCATCGGTAGAACTGAGTCCCCTATGGTGAACACATTCACATCTCAATGCCAGCATCTACAGTGTGACAGATTGGTATTGGCTACATGCCTGCAAGTCTGTCAAGTTTCTCTCGGGAGAAAAATGTGATATTACTTGTAAATAGAAAATGCCACACTAAGCGCGGCTTTTGTGAATATTTGTTTACATATGGAAAATATAGAATTAAAATATGTTTGTAATCAATATGTAAAAGCGGTTTGCATAGACTGAAAACATAGTTTATATTTTTACTAGTTTGGCAGCATTATGCCTCGTCTCCAAATGACTGAAAAAATGTCGGTGAGACGTTAAACCCAACAAACAAACAAACATAATTTGGTTTTTATACTTGGACCGTTGGACCCCCCTGTTAAAAATCTAAAAAATAGAAGAGTTAAGTGTAATGTATGGGAGAAGGGCTCGAGCTCCTCCATCCCCTACACCTATGTATTTTGAATTTCAGAATTGGCTATGTGTAGTAATATGCATAGCTGGACCCACCCCCTCCCACACACACACTGAGGTAAATGGCTGGATCTCCGTATGCCCACCAACATTTATTTGATGTTGAAACACTGAATTTTATGCCATCGAAATAAGAAAAGCTTTGATACTAAACTGGAAGATAATTACATTTGAGGTAAGATATTTTTTATTGAGACCAAATATCAAATCAGAAAGGTACGTGGTTAGTTGTGGAGCATGAAGCGACACGAAGGCTTCCCATATCAAATGATGTACTGATAATTTCCATTGGCAAGGGGCCGTAGGAAGGATGTTTTGTTGCGTAGTAAATTCATGTAATTGATTTAGTTATTCATTAAGCTGTTCAAGAAGCCGTAATGGAAGTATCACGTCTATTTGCGGAGGAAATCGGCGAGAGTAATGACTGCCAATTGCAAATCTATTGGATACGCTTGCTTTTAAATATTATTTCACTTCAGACATCCTTTCATATAATCCAAATGACGACAACATTATTCCAGGACTGGTGGTCCCGTTGTCAGGATAATGTGACTGGGTGTGGCATCATGCCTCGTGTCTAGGGGGTGATACTGCAGTGTGACAGCACTAAAGCTGTCTCAAGTAGATATAGTCTAGCGGTCAGTTGTATTCATAACTAAACTAGCATTTTGCTATTTGTTTAACTTTCATTTTGCGACCACCTCTGTTAACAGGTCACTTTCTCTTGTTCCCTTGACTGACCGCTTAAGACAGGTTTGACTGTATATCATGACCGGTACTCGAACTCTGTTACGGTACGAGGCTCTAACCGGTGGCATGATTGATATCCATTTGTCTTCACAAAAATACGCTATGACACAGGACTCTGGCTGCTATAGCAACCGAAATATAGTCTTAATTTTTATCATCATCAGTAGTCAAATTTCATATTAACTTGCGCAAAATTAATGTTCAGCTTATGACCACTTATCGTAATTGCTGAAACTAAGCTGATCCGTTTAAACATGACGCCCCCGGGGTATATATAGATAACGATAGTCTTATTGTGTTCACTTCCTGGAACTAAAATCATCGACTCATATGAATCCGCTGGTCAGAATTTCATTTCATTTGCCATAAATGATCACACTGTAGCCCTCTATAACCAGTTTAACCATGAAATTAAAATATTAAAATAAAGAAGAAGAAGAAGAAGAAGAAGAAGAAGAAGAAGAAAAGGAAGGCGATTTTTTTCATATTGTTTACACACTATTATTAATACTGGTACATATTACATGTATACTGTTTGCCAAAACCTCGCACGAGATGGTCGTTGAAAATGCGGCTCCCGCAGACTGGTTCTGATTTCTTCATAATCAATATAGAAACAGTTGCTGAGAAATAATTATTTGAACTTAACTTGGCCTTAAAATAAAAAAATAAATAAGTAAAAAATTAAAAAAAAAAGTGAAATAAATACATCCCTAAAAAAGAAAGAGTCACTCTAGGATGGACTGCTATTATATGTTTGACTAAATAGTTAAAATAGTATTCGTAAACTATAATTCGTACACTATAGTGGTAGATTTTTTTATTTTTTTTTTGGGGGGGGGGGGGGTATTTTTTGCTGGGTTGGATGTTGGATGTCACAATGACAATGTATATGTATCAGTCATTTAGAGACAAGGTCTACTTGGGACAGATATTGTGCAGCCACACTGCAGTATAATATTGGTATATGCCGCGGTCGGGTATCGAATCTAGGACCTTCCGCCGATCTTTCTTTGGTTAAAATAGATATGACTATCATTACTATTCACACACCTCATCGTCTCCAAACGACTGAAATACTGTCGGTGGGTTAAACCCAATAAACAAACAAACATTCTAAGATTAAGACTGAGCCGAATTCTGACGGACTGATCTGGGTCTTCAATATTCGTCCTTATCAGGTAGTTTAAACTTATTTATTTTACGTTGATTGGAAAACAAGTTCTTGCAACTTATACAAATTCCTCTCGACGGTTCCTGGATTTGACCAGTGCTTTGCGCCTGGGAAGGTCATGCAAAGTCCTTGCCCGGATGTGGTTCGAGACCACAACCATCAGATCCGTAATCGAGCACGTTAACACTGGACCACGGCGCCCTTTTTTGTCATCAGATCAAATCACGCATGTGTTGTAAGTGCCTCCATTCTGGCACGCCCGCCAACGCGACTGTACGAAATGGCATTATCGAACGTGACTTCCCATTTCATATTTCCCGGCACAATCATTTGCAGTAATTTATGTCATTTATATTTTCTTTACTTTTTCTTCAGCATATATTCAAGATGTTGCCTTTATTTTATTGTACTCTTATTATTACTATTCTTGACATTTTGAAATGCTACAGAATTATTATGATAATACTAATCATAAGCTAAAACGCCCTTTCTCGCTGAAACTTTTCTGTAAGCTAGTTAAAGATAACGACTTTTTCATTTCTACGAAGGAAGATACGGCGTGGTTAAAAGATCATTCAATTTTGCAATATAAATAAGACGAAGTTGCATATAAAGAGTGTCACCGTATTCGAAACACCTGTCATTTCTAGGGAATTATTTTCGCCAGTAAAAGTGCGAGGTGTTCCGAACGAGGTACACCGGTAACCCAGCTGTTTGAACGTCCGTCCCGCGGTTGAACCGGGAGGTCGTGTGTTCGATCTCTAGGCCGCAACATAAATCACCATTGTGCTTAAGTTTCAGGTGTCAGGATAATGTGACTGGGTGTGATATCATGCAGTAGTATAGGCGTCCCTTTGGGTGTAAACAAATGGGCGCCATTTTGTTGACATAGTTTCTATTTATAGTATCAGGCGGCTATTTTGTTTCTATTTATAGTAACTCATTTGCATATAAGCATTTAAGAGCAATGCGCATGCGTGACGGCCATTTCAGTTGGTGTTGGTCATTTGCGCATGCGTGTCGGTCATTTTTAGTATACAGAGGTGACTTGTTTACTTGATCTAAGATCTACTCCCGGAAATTGAGGGTCACTTCCATTCGATCTCAGACTGTGTCCTAAAGGGTATTCTACTGATACTTCTACTATATAATGATAATAATAATAATAATAATAATAATTAAATAACAGGTCTGCTATATAGGTTCAACAACAATGATAATATATTAATTCTACTTTATAATCATATTGGCAATTAAATAAATATGTCTGCTATAAAGGTACAACATCAATTATAACAATAAAAGGATCATACAGTAATAATGATGGTTACTATGAAAAAATATACAATGTATATCAAATAATATGTCTACTATATAAATAATACTATATTTATAATAAAAATACTCAGTCTACCTTTACGATGCGTTCTGTTCAACGTCCTTCCTTCAAATGAATCGAGTGCAACTATAGCATCAGTTCATACTCGTTTCCCAGGCCCATATCACCTGCGTTAACAATAGACGATCTATTTTTAGCAATGGAACAATAGCGGTATTGATTCAGGGACGAAAATGTGAATAATGGCCTATTCAACTGTCAAAAATCAAATCCCTTTAAAGTCGCCCAAGTGTCTGATCTTATGATATAGACACTTTTTTAAATGATAGCACTGTCAGAAAATTATCTTTACATGAGGCAAATAATTTAGAAGGACAGTTGACATATGAGGAGATATCTTATACTCTGAAAAACATGAAAAATGATAAAAGCCCTGGCTGTGATGGTTTTACATCAAACTTCTTCAAAGTGTTTTGGAATAAACTTGGTCAATTTGTTGTTAGGGCAATCAATTCTGCTTTTCAAAAAGGGACTTTTTCTCATAGCTTGAAACTAGGAACCATCATTTGCATTCCAAAAGAGAAAAAACCAAAACAATTTTTAAAAAATTGGAGGCCTATTACTCTCTTAAATGTTATTTGCAAGGAAGTATAGCTAATAGATTAAAAACTGTTTTAGATAAATTAATCTCAAAAGAACAAACTGGTTTTGTTCAAGGTAGGCAAATAAGTGAAAATACCAGACTGTTATATGATATTATGAAAGTGACAGAAGACAAAAAAATACCAGGTTTATTAATGCTTATAGATTTTGAAAAGGCTTTTGATACATTATCTTTTAACTTCATTGAAAAAACATTGTCTTTCTTCAATTTTAGTAATGAGTTTATAAAATGGATCAGGCTTTTTCTGCATAATACTAACACATGTATTCAACTTAATGGATTTTTGTCCAATATTTTCACAGTGGGACGTGGCTGTAGACAAGGGGATCCTATTTCTCCTTATATCTTCATTTTATGCACAGAGATTTTAACATTAAAGATAAAACAATCAAAATACATAAAAGGCATTATTATAGATGGAGAAGAATATAAAATCTTCCAATTTGCTGATGATACTTCCCTTTTTATGGATGGATCTGAACAATCGCTAAAATATGCATTAAAGTTTTTAACTGATTTTTCCCGTTTTTCAGGACTAAAAGTTAACTTTGATAAAACTAAACTAATTTGGATAGGATCATTAAAATACAGTATTAAGTCCATAAAAACAAAATGGAAATTAACATGGGGGGAAACACATTTTAGAGTTCTTGGAATAAATTTTGATGTAAATCTTGATAACATATTAGAAATAAATTTTAATGAGAAATTAATTAAATTAAAAAATTCAATAGTATACTGAAAGAGACGTAAACTTACACCAATAGGCAGAATTACTGTTGTAAAATCTTTGTTATTGCCATTATTTACTAATTTTTTCATTAATCTGCCAACTCCAAATAAGAAAATGATAAAAAACATAAGTAATCTTATGTATAATTTTGTATGGGATGGAAAGTCAAGAATAAAACATGATGTATTTGTTAAAAACTATGAAGAAGGTGGACTTAGAATGGTCGATATAGATAGCTATATTCATAGATTAAAAATCAAATGGTTAAAACAATATATTGTGAATTCCAGTGGTAAATGTCTAATTAACACACAATTGGATCTACACAAAATCTTTAACTTGGGGGGATTATATTGCGAACTTGCTATGAAAAAAATTAAAAATGCTTTCTGGAATGACGTATCGAAGGCTTATACTATATTTATTAAAAAGTATTATATTAAGAACACAGAAGATCTCTTGAATATGCCATTGTTTTATAATCATCTATTTTGTGCTAATAAAAACAACATTTTATTTATAAAATCATTATATGACAGATGTGTGATTTGTTAAAGATATAGTAGATATTAATGGCAATTTTTTAAATAGGGAGGTACTAGAAAATAAATATAGAATAAAAATTGATTTTTTACAATATCATTTTTGGAATAAAACATTTTAAAAATGAGATTTTGATTAAAAATGAAACTGTACCTATTTCTCGTCTAAAATGGAATCTTATTTTTACTGATGTTGACTTAAATTGGAATGAAATTAATAGCTATGTATTTAGATGTACAAAAGATACATATATAAAATGGTTTCAAACTAGAATTATGCATAGAATTTTAGCAACTAATTCATTGTTATATAAAATGAAAATTGTGTCCAGTAATTCATGTACCTTTTGTCATGATCATGAGGAAACACTTATGCACATTTTTTGTGAATGTTGTTTTATTAAACCTTTGTTAGATTACATAAATGATATTTTAAAAAGTAACAAATTAGAAAAGAAGATTAACAATAAATTAATTATTTTAGGCTCAGAAGATAGTACAAATGAATATGATATTTTGTTTTTAGAATTTAAAAGATACATATATTTATGCAATAGGAAAAAAATCATCCCCACCAAGGAAAAAGTTTTAAATTTGCATATAGCATTTATAAGGAGGTATTATCTGACAATTCAAAGCCCAAAAATTGGTCAATTATACAACTATTTATTAATTATAATTGCTATGTACCTGTATGTTGTGTTTATTTTCCTAACAAATTCTAATAAGTATGAAATGGTTATTTATTTATATTCATGTCAAAACTATACAATACAAAAAAATCAAACTTTTATTAAATTAAAAGTGATAATATATATGTATATATTACTGTCAGTATTATTCAAATATATATGTATTTTTGAAATGTAAGGTGGCTGCAGGATGGTTCCCCGACCTGAAAAAAAAGTGTCTGGCGTGTGTTGATTAGGGACGGAAATGCGAACAATAGCCTATTCACTGTCAAAAGTAAATCCCTTTAAAGTCGCCCCAGTGTCTGGCGTGTGTTGATTTAGGAGCAGAAATGCGAACAATAGCCTATTCACGTGTCAAAAGTTAATCCCTTTAAAGTCGCCCCAGTGTCTAGCGTGTGTTGATTAAGGAGCGGATGTGTGAACAATGGCTTTTGTGTATATTGTTAAGTGAGTGATCAATAGAAAACCAGGTGCGTCTATTGAATTTAGCGGATTGAAAATTCAACAGAAACCCCCCTTTTCAACCAATCAGAAACGAGTCCTCGACCAATCGAATGTAAGCATTTATTTGACCAATCGAATTACGTATTCAAAACGAGGCTCAGTGGACAGTATATAAGGGCACGATCAGTCATAGTTGTCATTCTGACTTCAGAACTTAAACTGACAACATGGAAAGAACGCTCGAGATGATGGTTGAGACTTTTACTCTTTTACTGAGCTAGAGGCCTTGATGGAGTTTGCGGTGACGTGGGATATACAGGAGTCACCAGTAGTGAGATTCCGGATATTTCAGTTACGAAATCCGGAATATGGTGATGACTTTTGTATAGAGCAATGCGATGCCATATTGGAGCGGTTAGGCGAAAGTGAGGCGATCAAGAGACAAAAAGAGATAAAGGCGTGTGTGAAAGCCTTGTTTTATGATGAGGAGGCAGAAGAAGCAGGGCGTCAGTGTGTTGAGGACGAGGAATGGAACCCTCAGACAACAGTCATGTTTGGAGGTGGGAAAGAGGAGCCCCAGATAGGGTCGTCCGGGCTCCAGTATACCACCAGAAAGAAATCGGAGAGGACGTATGTCAAGAACGCGGCGGAAGACCGTACCTTCCAAGTAAAGATAGATGAACAGTATAGATGAGAGAGACTGCAAGATGTGAGACAGGGGCTTCATCAAATGTTTGACGATGTATTGGACCAAGCCAGGGGCGATTTGGCCGGGAAGGATTTGGGACGAGTTGTAATCCATCACGAAGGACTGCATTACCCTATCGTTGTACCCCTTAAACCCTGGGAACAGTTAAATGCCGATAGAGTCATGGCGATTATAGAAAAAGTTCTCAACAGTAATAAAGATCTCAGCATTGACAACAGTTTTGAGATCTCCGTGGGTTCGATCGAGCTTCCGAAGGGAGGAGCCAGACGTAGGATTACGCGAATAAAAGGGGAAAAGAATTCATAACAACTAAAGGAGTCTATCGTTTCCATTGACAATGATGACCAGTTGTGTATGGCCAGGGCGATTGGTGTTAGTTGGGCCAAACTAAACAGATGTACACCGGAAGAGTGGAAAGAAGTAACAAAAATGAGAGAGGGAAAGAGTAATATGAAACTAGCACTGGAACACAACAAAGTGCCGGAAAGTTACTATAAAGATCTTTGCAGAAGAAATTTAAAACAACAAGAACAGTTGGCGGTGGCCCTGTGTGAGATGGTGGGTGTACCGACAGACAGACCAGCGAGTTTAAATGACGTAGAGGCGTTTGAAGAAGTCCTAGAGGTGCGCGTGATGGTGGTTAGCGCCAGACTGGGTAACAAGTTCATCATCAGTCCCAGTAGCGACCAAAGACCATGCGTCTACATTTATCACGTGGACGATGACCACTTTCATGCCATCACCAGTATTACGGGGTTCTTCAGCGCCATCTACTTTTACGAAAAATGACTTGTACATTATGATCACCAGGAAAAACACGAATGCGAAACGACATGTCGAGTCTGTAAGACATCTCCCTGTCCAAAAACAGACTCTGCCATCACGTGCAAGGACTGTAACATGACATGCCGGTCGGTGTATAAAAACGGTAAGAGGAAAGGCCAACCCAGTGGTCCTTCCGAATGCGATAAATGGTGGAGGTGTCCAGGATGTAACAAAGTTGTGAGAAAGGACCAGAAGAATGTAGAAGACCACCAGTGCGGAGAATATCAGTGTACATCTTGTAATAAATATGTCATGGATGATCATAAGTAATATTTGAGAGCTACCCCTGCCAAAGAACAATTTCTTTCGAAATTTATATTTTTAGCTCACCTGAGCACAAAGTGCTCAAGGTGAGCTTTTGTGATCGCCCTTCGTCCGGCGTCCGTCGTCGTGCGTCGTGCGCCGTCCGTCGTGCGTCGTCCGTCGTGCGTCGTCCGTCGTCAACAATTTGCTTTAAACGACATCTCCTCTGAAACCGATTGACAGAATTAAATGAAACTTGGCAGGAATGTTCCTTGGGTGAGGCTCTACAAAAGTTGCTAAAATAAAGTTGATCCATGAAGAACTCTGGTTGCCATGGCAACAAAAAGAAAAATAATTTGAAAACTTTAAAATTCATCTCCTTCAAAACTACTGGCCAGATTTCAAAATAATTTGGTACAGATGTTCCTTGGGTCAACCTCTACCAAAGTTGCTAAAATTATTCCAATCCGTAAAAAAACATGGCCGCCAGGGGCGGGGCTTATTTGCCTTATATGTATATAGAGAAACCTTTAAACAACATCTCCTCTGAAACCACTGGACAGAATTTGATTAAACTTGGCAGGGATGATCCTTGGGTCAACCTTCACAAAAGTTGCTAAATTAAAGTTGATCCATTTAGAACTCTGGTTGCCATGGCAACAAAAAGAAAAAAAAAATGAAAACTTTAAAAATCATCCCCTCAAAACTACTGGCCAGATTTTAAAATAAATTGGTACAGATGTTCCTTGGGTCAACCTCTACCAAAGTTGCTAAAAGAAATTCCGGTCCGTAAAAAACATGGCCGCCAGGGGCGGGGCTTATTTGCCTTATATGTATATAGGGAAAACTTTAATCAACATTTCCTCTGAAACCACTGGACAGAATTTGATTAAACTTGGCAGGGATGATCCTTGGGTCAACCTTCACAAAAGTTGCTAAAATAAAGTTGATCCATGAAGAACTCTGGTTGCCATGGCAACAAAAAGAAAAATAATTTGAAAACTTTAAAAATCATCTCCTTCAAAACTACTGGCCAGATTTCAAAATAATTTGGTACAGATGTTCATTGGGTCAACCTCTACCAAAGTTGCTAAAATTATTCCAATCCGTTAAAAAACATGGCCGCCAGGGGCGGGGCTTATTTGCCTTATATGTATATAGAGAAACCTTTAAACAACATCTCCTCTGAAACCACTGGACAGAATTTGATTAAACTTGGCAGGGATGATCCTTGGGTCAACCTTCACAAAAGTTGCTAAATTAAAGTTGATCCATTTAGAACTCTGGTTGCCATGGCAACAAAAAGAAAAATAATTTGAAAACTTTAAAAATCATCTCCTTCAAAACTACTGGCCAGATTTCAAAATAATTTGGTACAGATGTTCCTTGGGTCAACCTCTACCAAAGTTGCTAAAATTATTCCAATCCGTAAAAAAACATGGCCGCCAGGGGCGGGGCTTATTTGCCTTATATGTATATAGAGAAACCTTTAAACAACATCTCCTCTGAAACCACTGGACAGAATTTGATTAAACTTGGCAGGGATGATCCTTGGGTCAACCTTCACAAAAGTTGCTAAAATAAAGTTGATCCATGAAGAACTCTGGTTGCCATGGCAACAAAAAGAAAAATAATTTGAAAACTTTAAAAATCATCTCCTTCAAAACTACTGGCCAGATTTCAAAATAATTTGGTACAGATGTTCCTTGGGTCAACCTCTACCAAAGTTGCTAAAATTATTCCAATCCGTAAAAAAACATGGCCGCCAGGGGCGGGGCTTATTTGCCTTATATGTATATAGAGAAACCTTTAAACAACATCTCCTCTGAAACCACTGGACAGAATTTGATTAAACTTGGCAGGGATGATCCTTGGGTCAACCTTCACAAAGTGCTAAAATAAAGTTGATCCATGAAGAACTCTGGTTGCCATGGCAACAAAAAGAAAAATAATTTGAAAACTTTAAAAATCATCTCCTTCAAAACTATGGCCAGATTTCAAAATAATTTGGTACAGATGTTCCTTGGGTCAACCTCTACCAAAGTTGCTAAAATTATTCCAATCCGTTAAAAAACATGGCCGCCAGGGGCGGGGCTTATTTGCCTTATATGTATATAGAGAAACCTTTAAACAACATCTCCTCTGAAACCACTGGACAGAATTTGATTAAACTTGGCAGGGATGATCCTTGGGTCAACCTTCACAAAAGTTGGCGAAAATAAAGTTGATCCATGAGAACTCTGGTTGCCATGGCAACAAAAAGAAAAATAATTTGAAAACTTTATAAATCATCTCCTTCAAAACTACTGGCCAGATTTCAAAATAATTTGGTACAGATGTTCCTTGGGTCAACCTCTACCAAAGTTGCTAAAATTATTCCAATCCGTAAAAAAACATGGCCGCCAGGGGGGGGCTTATTTGCCTTATATGTATATAGAGAAACCTTTAAACAACATCTCCTCTGAAACCACTGGACAGAATTTGATTAAACTTGGCAGGGATGATCCTTGGGTCAACCTTCACAAAAGTTGCTAAATAAAGTTGATCCATGAAGAACTCTGGTTGCCATGGCAACAAAAAGAAAAAAAAAATTTGAAAACTTTAAAAATCATCTCCTTCAAAACTACTGGCCAGATTTCAAAATAATTTGGTACAGATGTTCTTGGGTCAACCTCTACCAAAGTTGCTAAAATTATTCCGAATCCGTTAAAAAACATGGCCGCCAGGGGCGGGGCTTATTTGCCTTATATGTATATAGAGAAACCTTTAAACAACATCTCCTCTGAAACCACTGGACAGAATTTGATTAAACTTGGCAGGGATGATCCTTGGGTCAACCTTCACATAAGTTGCTAAATTAAAGTTGATCCATTAAAAACTCTGGTTGCCATGGCAACAAAAAGAAAAAAATAATTGAAAACTTTAAAAATCATCCCTTTAAAACTACTGGCCAGATTTCAAAATAATTTTGGGACAGATGTTCCTTGGGTCAACCTCTACCAAAGTTGCTAAAATTAATTCCCCGTAAAAAACATG
>CM037781.1:50273852-50323852 GCA_021229015.1 Solen grandis
TCAATATACAAATAAAAAATATATACCCATAATCTATGAATCTTCCTTTATCTCAACAGAAAATTTTAAGAACTCTGCTGATATCGCAAAATTTGCTTCGATATATCATTAAAATGTTTATCTTTGATTACAAAAAGGCGCATCCAGCGAATCAGAATCATAAATCCTACAAAGTGCATTAAGGTAAGGTCCCTGTAATGATTCCGCTAAGTCTTGGACCACTTAACTTCTACCAAGATAACCAAGGTACCCAAATAAAACATTATGAAACATTGGCCATGTGGTCCAAAATGTAGCGGAACCATTACAGGGACTTAACTTCAACCTATAGCCACCATTTCCACGAAAATAACAAAAGCGTATAACCAGATAATATTAGCTTAAACCTGTAAAATGTAAACCCAAGGGGACATATTGACAAGATATATAGTAGCTGAAGTACTTTTGATTACGACTCCCTTGTTTTCATGAGTTTTCTCCCCTGAAAACTTTAACAAAAAGCAGTCAATTCTATGGTGAAGTTTGGATTTCACCATGACATTTGAAAAAGAATCATATAATGAGGCTTTCTACCATGAGATTTTCCTTAGGATTCAATTTTCTTTTCATATTTCAAGAAACTGTTTATTTCCCAAAGGGTTCTATGTTAACTTAATTATGGATCTCGGTTTTTAGATGTCTTAAAAGTGAAAAAGAGTCATAGAAATACAATGTATTACCTACCATCCAGTGACCAGATATGAAATATGGCGATTATGGTGATTGTACCTTAACAAGACATTAATAAAAAGTACCGTATATCAGGTTTTTAACTTATGATAGTTACCTTTTAAATACAAAGTCGAACTATAAGCAGATGGAAATTGATTTTCAAATATATAAGTTTATTGGGTCTATCAATACCCATCCATCCAATGAAGCCTTCCGTGATTGTGAAAAAAATACGGTTGGTTTCTATATCACAGGCAATAGCGTTACGAACGGTATTGAGCCTATATTTTTAATTATAAAACCTTTATTTAAAAATTGTATTTTCGCTTGTCATCACATGATACCGTATTTTATATCTAAATGGATTCACCGAAATAGCGTATACGAAAATCGCGAGATGTGACCCAGACCTGCCGAGCTAGACTTCACCAACTTTAGCGCGGGAGAGCAGATTCTTTTTAACCAATCATCTGTGGGCGAGCTGCTTTAGAAGACGTGTGTTAATCATTACATAATCAGTTAAAACATCAATACTATACAGTGTGCATTAAATCTAATGTTTCAAAATTACAAAAAGCAAGATGTAGTGCATGACCTTCTTTCTCTTTTCTTAGTGTATTGACTAGCAAACATTGCCATATTTAGACCTTGCGGTCGAGTATAATCCACGAGTGGGGTCCTGTTTTAAATCTTTCTGAGGAGACAGCATCAGAATAGACAGTAGTTGGATACAAGGAAGTCCGGGTTCGGTACCCTAGCTCATTTTGCGAATAAGCCTAATGGTTCTTTTTCGTGTCCGGTGTATAGCACCGATACACGGGAGGCAAGTTCCTGGGTAGAACCATTACTGAGTACTCCGAGTTCACATAGCAACCCCATTTTGCCGAGTACAAGATGATGATGCATCTGGTACCAATTCTATTGATACGTATTGGGTTTGACGCGATCATTGGTGGAAATGCCCCGAACGCAAACCGGACTACTGAGCTGTTGTGACCTTGACCTCAAAAATATTCTAATCGTGTAGTAATTCAAACTCTATAGAAAAGGGAATCAATGTTTTTTATGATGTCGTAAGCTTTAATATTGCAATACTATAGAATCACAAACAGACAACAATATAAAGCATGTGAACGTACAAGAAAGCTTTAATATCGATTTAAAGTATAAAAATATACCAATAGACATTAGATTACATTTCTTTTGCAAATCCATAAAAAGGTTGCAAAAACAATTTTGTCAAATTCATGTAAAGGCCTTATATAAAAAAATACATTAAAATGTATTCCAATTTTCATCTCAATTGTTGAATGTTTCAGACCAGAAGGTTACTCACTCGACGACGATATTGTGCAGTGCGCACTAATGTATTATGCAACTTGATCTGAGGAGATGATGAAGTCAATATTATATCTGCTAGCTCAACCTAACTGTAAAGCTTCGAAAAATTTAAAAAAAAGAAGCTTTTAAGAAATCGGTATAAATTACTTTCCTCCTAGTCAAGCGAAGAGAAAAATGGAAGATAGACAACAAAACAATCGCTTCTTTGTAGGAGAGCCATTAAGCCCCCAGTTTCAGAATTTAAAAAAATAAGAGGTCGATTATGAAGCTAGTGATCGCCATAACGAATTACCATTTGTCTCTTTTGATGCGCTCAGTCAACTGGAAGTCAGATTTTAAATTATGGAACATCATTATGATTTTTTTTATAATAAGAAAATTCGTTCAGTGTCAATTATAGTTTAATTATTTTTCATAAGCTTAGATTTGGTAATCATTTGCAGAAAATTATCGCCAAGAACTCGTTCGGTATAATTAAAATGTACTAATTAACCTTTACAATTATTTGAAGAAAAACATCGTTAAGAATAGTAAAATGAGTGAAGAAAATGTTGGACAACAGTCATTAAGAAGAAATAAGAAGTAAGAAATTCCTTTTTTTTACCAATTAAAGCAAAAGAAATTTACTGTTTACCATTTAACTAGATAAAATATGGATTCTAAAGAAAGAACTATTATGACCGCTTTGATTGTGGAAATTTAAAACTGCTCAAATTATACATCGATGTTATGTATAAGTATATCTGTTGTTGTTGTGGACAGAAATGTACCATATAACAACATATGCTTATCCGGTTCGACAGGTTCTGATTAGAATGAGCGAAGTGCTGAAATGGGATTCGAACTCATAATGACGTTAATAATAATGAAAATAGAGATAATAATAGTGAAACATGTAAATTTATACGGACTCCATTGAATAACATTACCCTTTCTATTTTCTTTTTGCGACACATTTATCTCATATCAACAGAATGCATAAATGCGTAATAACACTTCTTTTTTCCTGTTAACAAGCTACAATATATTTGATAAATATTCACCGAGCACATCTTTCAATTAGTGTATTGCATAGGTGGATACCAAAAAAAAAAATGAAATATAGATTTAAAATGATAAAGTGTATACAAAGAGAAAAATTACCTGTATCTCGTTCAACTGTACTATTCGGTAGATGTCCACAGAGGAAACAGCACGTTCGAACTGAAGCGAGAGCGGAGACTGTATTGCTGGTTATTACTAGCTCGGCCAATATATCTAAACACATGTGGGCGGTGGGCGGCCCTAGTAGTATGCATTCGTCATTGATTGACCGTGACTTTAACGCTAGACGTGGAATTTATACTGAAACCTGCAAATGCTATAACTTTTAATCAAAGTGCGATACATGTTAAAGTGTAAAACCTAAATTGAGTTCAATTCTCATCGCTTAAAATCTTAAAGGAAGAATTTCATTCTACGTGCCTTGTTCAACAAAGTTTTCAAATATATGAATACGTTTGAATAAATAATTACCTTATTAATTAACACAGTTTGCTGAGAAATTAGATATTTTGGTATTTTATAAGAGATTAACAATAAAGAGAAACGTCCCAAAGTATTTAAGTATTATTTAGCACTAAATAAAGTTAAAGAAACGGTCGCTCGTTCATGATCTTTATTTCCCCCATTTCTGGAGATATGAAGTATATATACAAAGTGAAATTCAAGGAACATACATGTATATACAATTCAAAAAAGTAGTTACTTACACAAACACTTAAGCAAAATTTCAGACAATTTACACTCTAAGGTACTCGATTATTATGTCAATATCAAGTCATACATATAAAAAAATACAGTGTGGCAATGCGAAGAGTTCATATACTCTGTATATTATCAAACATTACACAGGAACATTTCATATTTCACGCGTGTCTCCATCTATACAAAAGGGCATGAACATAACAAAATTATCTGGATAATGACTTATAATTGTTTGTATTCTCCAAGGACATGATGGATCGGAGCACCTAGGACCCGTAGAGAAAAGTTTACATTGTCTAATGATAAAAGCTAACCAACAAAATAAGCCCTCTATTCTTGTTGCATGTCCAGTTTAAATAACTAAAAGAAAAAAGAAAAGAAAAAAAAACAATAAAAAAAAAACAACTCAAACTAATGTGCTAACATGTTCCGTTGCAGCACATTCACTAAAGTTCTTTTTCCCAGTGTGGATCAATATAAATGAGAAACCTTTTATGTCATTTTATATCCCATAATGTAACCCTCCTGTCTTATCGTTACAATAATGCCATGTTTAATACTTTCAAACAAATAATTTGACCTATGTAGCTTCATCATTGACATCCATTCGGAAAACCTCGCCCATTTTCTTTCTCGCTAGAATATCGTTGAGGTTTTCCGAATGCATTTACATCCTTGTTTGGATAAAAATATATTTCCTAGAGTAGATCATTTAAGTGCATTTATCTGTCTGGTCGCGAAAACTAGTTTTATCATTTAGACAGTTCCTGTATCAGAAGGAAAAAATATCTTAGTCTGAAATTGATTGCCTCATTACAAGTATTGTAATGAGATGTTGAAGGATAGCTTAATAGTGCAGTATTGGTTAATGACTTTAACTGTTAATTTATTTACGTAAGTTGGATGTCCCACCGATAGTATTTCATTCATGTAGGACTTTTGTTTACATGAGACAGATATGATATAGAGGAATTCGACACAAACGAAAATCCGGGTCCTAAGTTATTATACATAATATATCATTATATATATATAACATATTAGTTTACACCAGTCTTTTTTTTAACGGCTTTGGTGATCAAACCTACTACCTTCCGGTTACGGGGTAAATGGTCTAACTACTCGGCTTCCGTGAGTGGTGAACGTTTGGGCGTATACGTATACATGCATGGCGGTACGGTAAATTAGTCTTGATTAAAATTTAGTATCGGTAAAGATGTAAAGTTATATCGCTCTTACCATACGCTTCATAGATAGATATTCATTTTACTAGTTGTTAAAGCATGAGAAAAAAATGTTTTGAAATGTGTGTTCGTTTAATTGACACACCTTAACGGTCCGCCAACAGTATTTCAGTTATTTGGAGACAATGTCGGCTTTAGACAGATATAGTGCTGCCACACTGCAGTATCAAGCCGTAGACATGTGGCATAATACCACACCCAATCACATTATCCTGCCACCGGGCCAACCAGTCCTAAGACTACCCTTACATGCTGAGCACAAGGCATGACGTTTTGAAATGTCCTTTTCCGTCCAGCTTTTTACGTCACAAGAACTATGCTGAGATTTGTATATACTTTTTCTCTATTTATTATCTAACTTAATTATAAGACAAACAGTTGCTATTTATTTCTGGACAGATTACATACTACAGTATAGCTACTTTTGAGGAAAATTTACAACAGCGTTGAATACCTACGAAACCTATCGTTATCATCTATAGGCCGTGGGAGTTTACGTCTGTATTTTTTTTGCTTTAAGGTGTGTCAAATTGCGCTATTTCATTCCTTCCATCACGTTTGTTTTTTACCAATCAATTGATGTCGTTTTATACCGCTGCTTAGTGCAATGTTTTTAAATATAACTTTCAAGTCTCCACGCCGATGGTATTTCTTTCATAAGATGCACTTGCATTGATCAATATTTTATTCAACGACTGCTATAATATGACATCCCCAACGGTATGATGGTATATAGGAAAACGGAATAAGTCTGCCGGGGTTTCCGACGATGTATTTACTGTAGCGTCTGAAGTGTTCAAGAAACACTCGAGTGTCCTGCTTTACTGGAGAGGTCCACAGTGTTTAAGGTAGTGGAACCCTGATGCATGCATTTTGAAATTCTGATTTCCTTTGGTGTTTTTTATTCTATACATTTAAAGAAAGCATTTTGTGTGATAGAAGAAATTTCTAACCACAGATTCTAAAAAATAATGATTTTTAGTTTATCTAACCCTGTATTGAAATGCTTTTGCAAATTGTGTGGGGGTATAGTATAAAAACTCTATAAAATCATCAATTTCCTTTTTTTTTCATGAATTGATTTATCATATACCTAAGGCATATATTAACATATTAAAACATAAGAGAAATTTTATTTTCCCCATTTAAAAAATAGCAACACTACAATTCCTGGTTACGTGCATAATATATATACAAATTACTCAGAACAAGCTGTCCAAAAATATTCATATACTATATCAAACATACAAGTTAACTATAAACATATCAAGTAATATAGTGTTCTGTATTACCTGACCCTTATTTTTTAAGCTCAGTAAAACACAGAATATTAGGTTTTGACTGCTTCTTTTCACAATTTTGAGCACAAAATTGAAATAATAATTATTATTATCCCGTTAAGCGTCATTTTCAACTGCATGATTAATGTAAAATTATTGTTAAGTGAAATAATCATGGCGTGTTATGGCGAAGAATATCGGAAGTTGGGCGATCTCACATTGATTTCTTTTGTAAGGAGGCCAACTTGACCACCTATCTCAGGAATTGCCCAATAACATACCAACTGGGACTGGGCACTGTAATTAAGCAATATACCTGAGAAATACAAGAAAATATTTATTGTTTAAATTCTAAGAGTGACATAAGATATGCAAAGATAATCTTTCAGAATGAGTTCTGTTTCAGTAATGCGTCACCCTCTAATGGCCATTTCTACGATATCATTTTTTCTGTAAAAGCGAAGTGTTCCGAATAGCTCTAGGAGTGTCTCGCTGATGACGTCAGAGAGATCGCCGAGCCGTTGGTAAGTCGTTTGAACATATAAAAAATATCAATGATCAAACTAAGAATAAAAAGTGGAATAGTGACTTGTCTGTGCTTTTTGACTACATCACAAAAACAAGGCATATTTAATTAAATGTCATTTTGAAATAAAACAGTTTTTTCCAATATATGTAAATGACTGTGTATGGAATATGCATCAGTCATATCAATGTTACCGGTAAGAACTCTACGACAAAAATATGTCTACCCAGTGATACAGAGCTTTTAGTTGAAAACGCACTGCCTATACTGTATATTAAAGCAGCTCATTCACAGATGGCCATTGAGTAAGAATTTGATTTTGAAGTGTGTTTTACGTCTAATGATACCCATCTACAGTCGTATGGCCACCAAATGCCAGCATTCCATGATTTGGAAGAAAATGTGTGGTTTCTGCTTCACAGACTATAGCGTTATGAACAGTATTGAACATATATTTAGAATTATACTGATCACAGTCACCCTTCGCGCATTCACTCACTTCACAGACTTAACTTACGACTTCGCTACCCAGAACTGATGAAGGCGCCATGTTGCGAACGTGTCACGTGGTACCGCAATCACCTGCTTCGGGGAGACCATATTCTATATCTAACCAATTTCCCCGATATGGCGTTTAGGTAAAAATACGTTTTCCCGTGCAATGTGATCTACACTTGCCTAGTTTATTGTCAGAAAAAATATTACACTAACAATAATGAGGGAGAGTAGAAAAGGTATTCTATTTTATTACTACCGATCATCTGTGAACGTATGTGCGAATATAAATTAAATACTAATTGTAGTATTTTTACGTATATTTTTTTTTCTTTTTGTTCTACTATTTGTTACGTTTTTATATAAATCATTCACTGATGAGGCGTCACGACGTTATCCAAAATTATATCAAAGGGCCTATAAAAATATTACAGACAAAATATATACATGTAGTCACTCATAGTGTCCTACTTTAATTGGACTAACCTTATGCTAGAAAGTGTATATATTTAAAAACTACTATGAAATTTTTTTGTGTATTTCCAGCATCGCCAATTACGATAACAAGAAACGTGCCTAATCATCGGAGTTAGCATGAAAATCTTAACTCATTATTCCTCTGCATTGACCTCGGAACTCAGACTTTCAGCCCGTCCCTTTAGGTACAAATTGATATTTATCATCGATAGAAAGTCTAATGATTTGTCACTAATGGGAACAAATCCGATCTTAATATCCATAATTTCCTAAGGGGCAGTGTGGATCGTGGACAAAGACAGAAACGACCACGCCTGATACGGACAATAGCGTCACAGAGACCAGAAACCTAATTCTATTTGAGCTCTGCAGCAAACGTTTATAGTCAGAAACGAAAATGAATCGGATTAAATGGGACCCAAGATCAAAGCAAATGTTTTGAATCAGATTACCTATTACATATCTGATGGACATACCCACAACATAAAACACCGATTATGTTGGTGTGAAGTGATATTAAAGAGTGTACATATAACGTTTATATACGCACGTGATCAAATCACACCAATTCGTTCCGGGTTCGATCTTGGATCACGTTCGATACAATACTTGTGTGTAGCATTTTGAGAGTAACACGAAAATGAAGATAGGTGCGCGCGCTTGTGTGTGAGTGTGTGTGTGTGTGTGATTCTTGTATGGTTTGCTTTTTCGTTTACGTGTATGGTTTTTTGTTTGTTTGATGTTGTTTTTTTCGTATAAGTTATTTAAATGAAAAACAAAAAAAAAGTTTGTTTTTCGCTTTTCATGTTTGGAATTAAGAAAGGATACAGAAAAAGGGTTATAGGCCTTTGGCCACGACCGCAGGCCTATTAATTTACTCGGACTTGTGATTCCCTCATCATTGTTCTCGTAACATTTCGGACATGCTGCATTTGGTATATGGCCGGGATTATCCGTTTGTGTTCACTTCATATGCGGGTTTCCCAAAGTTTATATGAATAGTGGGAAGGAACCACCAGTCTCGAAGATTCATATGATCCACCCCAGGCAACTTTAAACCTCTGTGATCAGCAATTGTCTGCTTGTTCTAGTACTCTGCTTTGATTTTTAAACCGGAAACGATTATTTTTATCATTGTTAGCCCAATTATTATTATGACCTTCACATATGCCGACAATTCGTGAAATCTATATTTAAATTTTTTTCGGTAATTTCATTCGACAATACTTGGTTATTATACTGGAGCCAAAGCTCGGAAAAAAACAGCTGGTGGTAAAGCAACGACCTGTTAATAATAAACAGGACAAGCCTTCCTTTTAAAATGATGTTTTTCGTTTTTTCTTGCTTGTTATTGAAAAACTAATTGACCATATATGAACGGACCTTTCGCGTTCTTTTTTTGTTTTGTTGTTGTTGTTGTGGTTGTCGTCGTTGTTGTTGTTGTTTGATTACCTATTTATTTATTTATTTTTAGATACTTTGAGTATCGAAATCTATGATCATCTTTATTGACCATCTATATTTAGATCTATGTTTTGCATACCAACATTATTAAACGACAAAAAATCTGCAAATGCTCATCTGTGACCTTGGTAGGTATTAAAGACGTTATCTACAGTTTCTATATAGACAAAAAAGGAAAACTGAAACTACATTTCTCCGTGCTTCTTTTCGAGTTGTCTATCCCTGAAAGTGATAATTTTGCATTTTTTGGACATTTTCAAGGGCAGATAACTCAAAACTAAGCCTATTGATACTTTCTTTTTTTGTACATATTTGTTTTCTATTCCATTCCTAATCATTATGAAACTTATAAGACAATTCTATCTTACAGAAGTTTCATTATGCTTAAACATGTAAACATACTAAATTTTGTCTTGAAAAAGGGGAGATAATTTGAAGAAAATTTAAATATGTTTGCGTAAGCTTCCAAAGTATGCAATCTACTACATAGAATTTCTAAAAGTTTTGCACAAAGACAGGTACTTAAGTAACTAACATCGATTTAAAACTAAATGATGTGTTTTTTGCCATCGTATTGAGTTTTCTGCCCTTGAAATGTCCAAAAATTGCACACAAAAAAAAGAAAAATCTATTGCAGAAAATGATTTTGATATGGAGAAAATATGAGTGTATGCTGCCTACGTGATCTTTGGACTAAATGGGCGGAGCTTGTTTACGGCGAAGGGCGATTACGTCATGTTTTGCATGTAGCCTTATAAAATGTACCCAGTGATACTGACTCTGAACCATCACGTGTACTGTCAATCAAACGGGAGTTGGTTCCATAACGCGAGGTCAAAGGCAAAACTGTATGGCGTACGTGACTGTTAAAATGTTATCGTTTATATTTTAAATTTTATGGATTTATGAATTTACGCATAAATTCCATAAAATTTAAAATATAAACCATAACTAATACGTAGACATGCTGGGTCATGACATAAATATAATTATGCAATATGCAAGTACAAGAACTAGTCCCCACATTGTTAAGATAAACACCCCTTTATGCTCTAAATGTGGTTCACAAAATACACCTAATCGCCAGTAAAAATGACTAGTAAGTTAAAAAAAATGTTCTGATACGCAGATAGATTGCTTGGAATTATTACTTGATTAGACAATTCAGCATTGTGAATTTGTGGCCATTTTAAGGGATGTTGACAAAAACTGTAAATTGACATTCTCCTTACACTCATTTTAAATTTTGAGTCGATTATAAGGATCTGAATAATTACGATAAGGCATAGAAGTCGAAGAAATTATGTTTTCTTTTGTATGTAGGCATACATTGAAGTCTTTTTATGCATATTTTGGTCATCATAACTACCCTATCGTGTACATTATGCCTGAAAAGAATACTGCATGTATAAAGGATCGGAGGTGGAACAAAACAAAAGAGGAAGGGATCAGGTTAATAGTTTATTCCTAGCTCCTTAAGCAGATCATTTCCGAGTATCTGTCACTCACTTTAAACGATTTGATACCATATCAAAACATTAAAATGATGCTGATAAGCGTATCATTGCTAAGACAGACAGTTCCATCAAAACTGAAACCGGCGGCAAGGAACATGCTACCGTAACTGACATACAAGGTAATGGAAAATCAATCCAAGGTACAAAAACCGCATTAACGACAAATATATTTTCTCCTTATAATGACACGGACTGCTTTTTGTTAAGTGATTGCTGTGGGCTGCGTATTTAGCTATTTTGATATTTTCAATAAATCTTTGATGACGCTACTTAAAGAGTGACAATGATTAGATAGAATGAAGACTGATGACACTGTCTTACGTCAAACCGTTAGAATTAAGCACGATTAAGTAGATAAGAAAAAGTAAGCCATAGACTCTTAAGCATTTTATGTGATTTCGTTTTGGTTTAATATTTGCTGCTTTTGGATTTCAGCATGACGATAATCTCTCTCTCTCTTTCTCTCTCTTTGTGCAAATATTGCATATGTACCGAATTCTCATATATTGTTCTGATTTTAACGTTTTAATCACATTAGTTCGTTTCCGTTGTTGTACATTTTCCCATCGTCAACAGCTTTCTTTTGATGTCATTTTATTATTCATGAAAATTTTACTTATGTATCATGTTTAATGTACCTTCGCTAAAGAAAATAAGTTATGAAATAACATCTGATCCCTTATATAACCTCCGGATTAAGTGGCGGATTAAGGCAACTCGCGATTTAAATACAGTCAAACATGTCTCAAACGGTCAATCAGTGGAACAAGAAAAAATAACCGCTTAGCAGAGGTGACCGCTAAACAAAGGTTAAACATATAACAAAATGCTAATTTGGTGACAATAAAACTGACCGTTAAATGCAGGTTGGCCGCTTAACAGAGGTGGTCGCTTAGTTTAACTGTATAGAACTCAAACTTTGTCAACTGTAACTACCGTACGCGGCAGTATACGGTGGTGCTCCCTACAATTGTCAGTCTGTCAGATGTGCAAAGGTTTTTAGCGAAAGTTAAGAAATACTATACATCGGACGAAAGAATAGGTTAGGCCTGCGGTGATGGGTACAATATTCTGCTTCGCATGCATGCACTATGTACATTGTATATTGATGAAGATACAAAATACTTACAGCAGTTTTTTTCCCTCCGAATCGAGGTAAAAGATGCTGCTTGCAACAACTTAGAATGACGTCACGCACCACGTGGTATGGCCAAACTACATTTCCAAGTAGACATATACTATAACTTAAGGCACCATTTATAGACTGTCGGCAGGATTAAATTAATTATAAACCCAGCGTTTCATTAGATTATATCTAGTTAATCACTAGTTGATCACTATTTATTCTGCTGAACTCGACCTTTGTTTCATGATAACTTAATCTCCCAGTACCTTGACAGCTTTGATTTGTTTCATACTGATACGGAGATTATGTCCCTGGTAATTTTGCAAATCAGCAATGACTGTTTTGATTCCCGCTACCTAAGACTGGCTCCACCGCCAGTCTAAAAACGAATTTGCACTCAGTGTCATATCAGGAGTAGTATTTAATAAGCACTTTATTCCCACACTGTTATTGTGGATTTGATTCAAGTACATATTCCCTGGAAATTTGATGCTGTAACTAGCTAAATATTCATTTTAAAGTGAACTTGAGTGACTAAACTCCTACGTGGCGATCCCCTTGCAAGTACGCACGATCTGCTAAAGTTATTACATGCTGCAATTTTTGAAAATATACGTTTTTTTAGACTGACCAATGTTATCTCTACGGAAGCATCGAGGGGACATAGAAGCGCGTTCGCCCGCGATCGTTACCGCATGCGTATAAGATATATTCCCCACCCCCCACACACACACACACACACACTTCTATGCCATCGTATATCTCAAATTAAAAAGAAAAAAAGGACGTTTTCTTTATATCAAAATCATAATACCGGTACTTGGTTTGTAAGGGCGCCGTGGGCCAGTGGTAACGTTCCCAATAACGGATCCGGAGGTTGTGGGTTCATTTGGGCAAGAATTTTTCATGATCAAAAGTATTGATCTTACCCTGAACTCGTCGAGGGGAACTAATATATTAAGAACTTGTCTCCCAGTCGACGTAAAAGAAATAAGTTATTTCCGCATATTAAACTTCTTGGTCGTTATATATGTGTTTAAGAATAAGAATAAAGCTTATTTGCACAGTGCTCCCAAATTTTCATGATCATAACATTTATAATAATGAATCAAAGGCCACAACCAACATGAATCATCTTTCAGAGAATCATTTTCTGACTCAGTATATTCTTAGGTTTGTCAGAAAATAATTTTTAACATGACTGGGAGGGGGTATTTTGTTTGTTGTTGTTGTCGTTTTGGTTTGTGTGTGCGGGGGGCGGGGGTGGGGGATGTTTCCTGTAAACTTCTGGTATTTTGTCAATTATACTGGTTCAATTCTTAGATGCCAGGTCAGAATGAAATGAAAACGTCGAAATGACTTCATCGATCAGGCTCGAGTTTTATTAACCAAAGGCCTATTTAGCATTTATCAGTACTTAAGTTCCTAGGGGCGAACTTCATTATTCATGTTTCTCTGGAAAAGAAATATCAGTTCATTTCATTGTAAATATTGTTAGAAGTGTACGTGAACTTGAATATTCCATGAAACAAGAATGGTTAGTAACTTTCTTTCTATTTTGAGAATTCAAGTTTTACTTAGCGCTAAGTAATGTTGGTGGAATTAGAACCAAGTGATGGGGAAACCACCAAATATTATACAATCAGGGCTTGTTGTATTGGATGACCATGCGATTGTAGACGGGTACTGATAGACATAATACACACAAATAGTTAAAAATCGTATTCTTTGTCAATGACAATCTGTGAACGAGTTGTTTTGCTGCTACTTTAAAATTCCCAATTAGTTGAAATATGTTGATGATTATTCCCAATTAGGTGATAGAGTCCTTTTCCCAAAATAGGCAAAAAAGAAAACTGACTTTGATTCCTTTCCTGAATTTATTATATTGTAAATCATATTCGTTCTTTTGAGACGGCTAGAAAAGAAGTTCTGCTTTAAACCAAATTTAAAGTAATTATTACTAAAATTGAAATTGAATTGATAATGTAAACTGTTTCACTGGGTCACTTAATCTGATTTCTCATTGTAGTCAAGCAGGTTTTGAGTTCTAAGTTTAAAATGGCGCTATTCACCGAATAACCTTTAGAATCAATTAAAATGATGATATTAACTTTTAGATATTTTATTGTATACCAATCCCATTATAACAAAGAAAGCCTTAGATATTTGATATATGGATATATTATACCTTGACCATTTACCATATATATATGCCATTTAATGCCACAGTTAATTTAATTTGGAGTCTTCAGCAGACAGAAAACTGATCTTCGTCTGAACAGACTTCAGGTTATCTCATATGATTCAAAATAGACTGTTATACAATATACCTTGTCCGCCTGTTGACTGTTGAAACACACAACTGGAACACTAATGATAACGTATCATAGAGGAATATAATCGGTACAACGTGATCCTTTATTCTAAATATACACAGACTTGGATCTCTTTAAATATCAAACGTTGTTGACGAATATATAATATATATAATTTATTTTAGCTAATTTCGCTTGTTATCGTTACTCAGATTTGGCTGTTTTCGCCGAGTGGTTAGAGCGTCCGCCTCGGGAGCGGGAGGTGATGGGTTCGATCCCCGACCGCGATATACCAAAGTCGTTAAAAGAAATGGTACTGTTACAGCTCCTTTGCTTAGCGCTCAGCATATAAGGGTAGTTGCAAGACTGGTTGGTCCGGTGTCAGGATAATGTTACTGGGTGTGGTATCATGCCACATGTCTACGGCATGATACTGCAGTGTGGCAGCACTATATCTGTCTCAAGTAGACATCGTCTCCAAATGACTGAAATACTGTCGTTGGGACGTTAAACCCAAGAAACAAACAAACTTATAAACATTTTTCATTCAAATTCACGATGAGTAAAGCGTTAATAGGACTAACGGGACTATCAGCTTGTCAGCAGGACACCTTTTTAGGTAGGCTTTGAAATTGTAGTTTGATTTTACCCAAAATTGGTTAGAATAATTATACTGACGTTATATAAACTGTGTAGACGGTATATCTCACGCGCGGATCCAGCCATCTATTTCAGGGGCAATGGGATATGTTGACCAACGTAGTTAGCCAACTATGAAATTCACCGTACGGGGTCGGTTCTTTCAGGGGGTGGACGGATGTAAGCGGGGGATTCTTTTCTTTTTTACTCCTTTAATATTATAGACAAATCGAAGGGAGGGTCATAACCCCCTACCCACCCACCCCCTCCTCTGGATCATCACATGTATATAGTCCGCTTCATTACAATGATGTTTACGCCGTCGCTTGCATTGAAGTGCATGGGTTTTTATCGATGTTGTTAATTTTAAAGAATAAAATGTTTCAATGGGAAACAAATTTCTTCATTATATACCGCTCTCCATTCTCATCAACTCCACAAATCGAAAAAGATATTTTTGTTGGAGTTGGGCAAGTTTGTTTTCAGTTGTGTGTGACCTAGTCACTCACAACTATAGTTCCTACATTCTGAGGGTTTAAAACCGAATAACCTCTCAATTTTGTATGAATGACCGAACGATTGAACAGAATTCTACAATACAGATATGCTGAGATTCAGCCAAAGTACTCAGTTTTGAGTAAAAAATAAATATTTGCAGGACACACACAAAAAAATGTATGTAGTATAAAAGCACAGAAGAACTATTTTCTCTAGGATGTTGCGTAACTCACTTTACCACGCGGAGGAGTATAGTTTCTTTCGAATGCAAAGTTGGCTCATGCCTGAATTTGGATGGTGGATGATCAGGTTTCGGTTATTTAGTGATGTTTCAATGGTCCATATAGAAAGCTTGAATTACGATAAAAACCCGTATAACCTCCTTATATTCACATCTACTATCTCAGATACATCAGAGATATCTCCAGGGGCTGATTGTTGCTCTATAGAATGGCTGATACAGGTGTATATCTGCTTATCCGAAGTTACTAAAGGCACAGTAGGCGAGCCACAATGCCAACAATCCCGCTTTTACGTTGCGTTAACGTGGTCATTAGATGAATGCATCATTTGTTTCAACAGACTGATATCGATTAGCACATTGCCTCTCTTACTCCTCCTATATTTCTATAGCCTTCAATGAACAATCGTTTATTATTTTAATATAAGTTTGATATTTGGAAAACTAAGTAACCCTGCATATTTGCAGCTTGTCAAACCCTCTTCCACTTGAGACACACACAACTTCAGTGCCTTCAACGCTTTGATTTTTTTTTGTCAGTCATGCTAAAAAGATATTAGGTTTTACGCGGTTTTAGTAAACAGGGATATTATGAAGAGAAAAACATCTTATCTGAAGTGCTGTAAAAGTCTCTCCCTATTCCCATATAACTAAAACATAAGTGATACAAAATCGATAAATTAGGCTACTTAAATTCTCTCATAAAACCATCAAGTATTTCTCTCCCACGTATTTGGAGTGACATCATTTTCTCATCGCGAACTAATATACTGGGAAAGCCTATATTTCTAACCCAATTTTTTAAAACCATTTTCTTTAAATTTCAGATTCGCATTTATTGTAATAACGCATAATGATGTTGAAATAAGGATGAAGAAGTGCAGTAAGGGGCAGTCTACGAAGAATGCGTCGAGCAATGTTATCTGTGATACATGAGTATAGAAAGTTTAACGGCCAATCAACAGTATTTCAGTCATCCTGTGCTGCTCCACTAAAATATCACGCCGTGGACAAGTGGCATGAAGAAGTATAGGCGTCCCTATGGGTGTAAACAAACGGGCGCCATTTTTTTTTACATAGTTTCTATTTATAGTAACAGACGGCCATTTTGTTTCTATTTATAGTAACTCATTTGCATATAATCATTTAAGAGCAATGCGCATGCGTGACGGCCATTTTAGATGGTGGTGGTCATTTGCGCATGCGTGGCGGTCATTTTTAGTATACAGAGGTGACTTGTATACTTGATGTAAGATCTACTCGCGGAAATTGAGGGTCACTTCCATTCGATCTCAGACTGTGTCCTAAATGGATGTTTTACTGCTACTTCTACTATATAATGATAATAATAATCATAATAATAATTAAATAACAGGTCTGCTATATAGACACAACAACAATGATAATATATTAATTCTACTCTATAATTATATTGATAATAAAAATACTCAGTTTACATTTACGATGTGTTCTGTTCAACGTCCTACCTTCAAATGAATCGAGTTCAACTATTGCATCAGTTCATACTCGTTTCCCAGGCCCATACCACCTGCGTTAACAATAGAGACTCTATTTTTAGCAATGGAACAAAAGCGGTATTGATTTAAGAGCGGAAATGCAAACAATGGCCTATTCAACTGTCAAAAGTTAATCCCTTTAAAGTCGCCCAAGTGTCTGGCGTGTGTTGATTTAGGAGGGGAAATGCGAACAATAGCATATTAAAGTGTCAAAAGTTAATACCTTTAAAGTCGCCCCAGTGTCTGGCGTGTGCTGATTTAGGAGCAGAAATGCGAACAATGGCTTTTGTTCACGATTACTGGCCAGGCACTATTTTAACTTTTGGTGCGTTTATTGAATTTAGTGGATTGAAAATTTCAACCAATCAGGAACCTTCTTTTTCCACCAATCAGGAACGAGTCCTTGACCAATAAAATCTTAGCATTTTTTTTATCAATCGAATCGCGTATTCAAAAAGAGGCCCAGTTCTGTTACACATTAACGCATAAAGTGAATCTTTTTTTCAAAACAGCTATTTAAAAAGTACACTTTTAAATTCCAGTTTTTTTTTCTCAGCCTAGCATCCTTTTATTGCATTTAATTAAATGACATAATAGAATTTAATGGAAATAATTTAGATATTCCCAATAATAATAATAAACTGAAAATATTTTCATATTAGAGACTGAAAACTTATTGCTTTGATGAAAAATCAACTTACCAAATTGGTAACTTCATAACCATTTTTCCTCAAAAACCCCGATATATCTTAAGCCCAATAACAATATAAAAATACACTCTTTGAACATTTCTAAGTATAAAGACTCGAAATTTTTGCTCTTTATACGTCAATATGTACTGACTGGCGAAACAAACACCATGTATTATTTCAGTTAAACGAGAATGAACAAGAATGGTCAAGTTTATACATGACTTCGACTCCTTGTAAGGGCCCAGTAACATTTATACGTCAATATTGGTTGACTTGAGATCGGATTAAAATAGCCCCACAAAGGGAGCTGGCCAATGTTTACGTTAATCCTAGCTTTACCTCGGTAACGGATTAAATATTGTCAAATTGCACGAGATTTAGAAGGAGCCAGTATGCGTGTTATAAAGTGATTTATGTATCGAAATATTCCGTTCTGTTCAACAATGTATACGTTATTTATAATACATAAAAATGTTCGAAATTGTTTAAGATTTAAATATGTAATGTTAGTATTATCTTGGTTGAAACAAAAAGCTTTAAATCAGTTTTTCCTTTCTAGGACAACGGTTTACGATATCGATTTTCAAAAGTTTCATATCAATTGATAGATTTATCAAAATACTTCAAAATAAACTCTATGTTCTTGATTCGATTTTCGACCGTTACCGAGTTATGACGTAACAGCGATTTTTAAACCTTTATCTAAAAATTAACATTTCCTGCCCAATATATACATCATTGGAAAGGTCTCGTCTCCACAATGTCAAAAATGTATACTTTTATAGGGTTATCTTTATTCGTTCACGAGATATAAGCGTTTGAAAAATGTCACGTGACCTCCAAAGTTGGAAAATGGTGCCAAATTCAAATATTCTCCACAAAATATATTTAAGGCTATATCTCAGTCATTTATCGACCGATTTACATGATCCTGGTATCAATGTAAAGGTCTCATGTCAAGCTATGTTTTGAACTCAATGAACCGGTGTATTGGTGGTATAACCGGAAAGGACGTCTTTTTTGATACTTGTTCGCTCCCTAGTTAACGTTTAAGCCTGAAATAAGATACGTTTGAACTTTTTCATAGCACGTACAAAGCTTCATTCGTGATTGGTTAACACGAAATCCACTCTGATTGGATAATCAGATATTAGGTCACAAATCCCTTCGTATTTAAAATATCTTTAAGGGACCATCGCGTATTCATTTCACTAGCGACTTGACCAAGAAATCAACGTTTAAACTTTCGACACATACCGTCGAAAAACACTTGGATGCCTATGATTGGAGTGCCTCCGTGTTTTTTAATAAACACGTCATGTACAGTACTATTCAGATGTGTTTAAGTAATCCTAACACAAAGAAGCACTGGCTAAAGCCGGGTTTTACTATACTGGCACTGCGGACAAAGTGACTTGTTTTTCTTGCGGGGTGAATGTAGCATTATGGGAACCCGCGGACGAACCTTGGACGGAACACGAAAAATGGTCACCTCATTGCGCCTATATCCGGATTGTAGGCGTACCTTCTAAGAGTTTCGACGTGATTGGTTGATTCAAGGCGTCTATATAAGGACAGAATCAGAGAACTGATATTCAAAAATGTTTGACTCTTGTTTATGATGAGTGCGTTGCTAGATGATTTACGTAGGTGGTGGACTGAACGTCAATTACGTAAAGGGACTCTAGATGAGGTAGAAATAATGTGTACTATATGTATAATTGAGACAAAATCAATTGCACTGATACCTTGTGGACATACGTTGTGCTCATGTTGTGGGAATCGATTTCGTAAAGAAGGAAAATGTTTTTGTAAACAGAGAATAATAGATGTACAGCGTATATACATTTAATTGTATGTAATGTCGTTTTGTAAATTATAAATGTATTGATTTTTAATTGTTGTAAGGATGTACCTTGCAATGTTTGTAAATAAATAAATATCAGAATGGAAACAGTATTTGTCTTCTTTATACTTTTCACCCAAATCCCCAGCCAGTTTTCTGGGTCCCGAAAAGTTGTATCAGTTGGTCAAGACAGAGGGAAAATTTAAAATCGGTAGACACCGTATTAGAAAATGGTTTCAAGATCAAGAATCTTATTCACTGACACGAGGCATGAGACGGAAGTTTCCGCGCTCAAGGGTGATTGTAAATGGTATGGACAGTCAATGTGATATGGACCTGATGGACATGGTTGATTTGTCCAAAGACAATGACGATCACATATACGTTTTGGTGACAATAGACATATTTTCACGTTTTGCTTACGCTCGTTCCATAAAAAGTAAAAAAAGGTGTAGATGTGACTCGTGCACTTCAACACATATTATCAGGACAAAGGAAGCCAAACACAGTTCGGAGCGACTTGGGTATGGAATTTAGATCAAAGGATTTCAATAAATATTTAACTAGTCCAAATATTCATCACTTTTATGCGTATAATACAGAGACAAAAGCCAATTACGCCGAACGATTTATCAAAACCTTGAAACACAAGATACTCCGGTACCTGTTAAAGAAAAGGACATAGAGGTATATCGACGTCCTAGAAGATATGGTCCATAGCTACAATGCAACAGTACATCGTAGTTTAGGTGTTGCGCCTGACAGTATTACCCTAGAGAATGAAGGAGAAAGCCGGCTGCAATAATATTTACTGAGAAATAAAAGAAATCTAAAATCGAAATAAAAGAAATCTAAAATCGACAAAGAGGTACAAATTTAAAAATTGGCCAAACCGTTCGTCTTTCCCACATTCGAAGCATATTTGATCACGAATATTCGCAAAAATGGACCGGTGAAATTTTCAAGGTGGATACACATTTCAAATGTGAAGGCATTTCAGTTTATAAGTTAAAAGATTGGGACGGACAAGCTGTCAAAGGCACATTCAATAATCAAGAGCTCCAAGCTGTTACTGTGGACGCTACAACCGAGTTCCACATTGAAAAAAATTCTAAAGAAAAGGGTGAGAAATAAACATAAAGAAGTTTAAGTACGTTGGTTGCACTGGCCTAAACAGTACGATAGCTGGATCCCATAAAATGACGTCATCAACTATTCCTAGACAAGGTCACGTGACCCCCTCACTAATTAACCTGACTTTCCTCAGTTTTTTCACATTTGAGCTATAGACTTCGAGTGGACAACACCATGTATATCACTAATATCGTGTTTAGTGCCAATATCGGGTGTCCAATCGACCTGAAAAAATTAAGCTACCGTATAACCAAAGTAAGATTCGACCCAAAAACATGTCCAGGCCTGATATGGCAACACAAAACGATCGGTGGCAACTGTTTGATTTTTGCCAACGGCGTCATCAACAGCAACGGAAAAGTGACATGTCCAGCAGAAGGGCGTCAGCGATTGAGACAATATGCGAGACGGTTACAGTGAATTGGGTACCCAGTACACCTCACAAAGGTGAAATGGATCACTCTTTCAGCAACACAGACCTTAAGCGAACGTCCGGACTTGGAGCAGCTGGTGAATGAGAGAATTTCCGTCGTTTACGAACTGATACTGTGATTCCTGCTCGCCAATTTCAGAGTTAAAAAATGTCAATTTTTGCTGTTTTCAAAGTGGAAAAGTGGTCATTACGGGGGTAGCATCGATGAAACAAATCGATGATATCGTCTACCCTACACTGGTTGAGTTGGAACTGTATACGCGTAAGAAGGACTGAGGAGACAAAACATCCAGCATGGAGCATTCTAAAGTGTACCAGACATTGAATTATTTACTTCAATTACAAAAAAGGCCAGTAACAGTGAGAAATCATCTACATTCAAATATAACATCTAGACAAGTAGAAGCCATTGCTAAAGTAGCTATCGGAGCATTGAGAGGTTCGATTATCATTCTGAGACGCGATGTCCACTTATTTGAAGGAAAAAGCCTAATTTTGAGAGCACTGGTCTCGGACACGGTATCTACATCGCGAAAAAAACAATTACTTCAACAAAACCACTCCATACTACCTGCCATACTAAGAACTCGATATTTGGTAACAATCATTGTGCACGACCGGAGAACACCAGAGAAGCGTAAGAACGGCACAAAAAATAGAACAATAAAAGTCATGGACAGCTTCTACCTCTATCTCAATAGTCAAGATTCTCTCGACATACGTAAGAACAACAATCCGTCAGAGTGTTGGATTCAACTACCGAAATCATATCATTTAGATGGACAGTGGTCTTGTGCCTTAACAGAAATCACCCTAAACTGCGATTTTACACCGAAGTCAAAACGATTGTACCTGTGCTGCGATTTGATTGAAGAATTTTACGTAAGAAATACGCTCATACCAGTGCTAAGAAACGTAGAGGTCAATACGAGATACAAGAAGTTGTTGACCACTGAGTTCAGCCATCTTATCTATAAGCCAGTGACCATTTCTCAGCTAACAACAGTACAACTGTATTTAAGAGACGAACATTTGAATTCAGTCACATTCGCAACAAACGAAATGCATTGTCTCCTACATTTCAAGAAATAATGGGCTCGATAGAAGTATATGACCCTGAACAGCAAAAATGGGTTCCGTACAACCCTAACCCCGAGGCGTTATATCAACATTTAAAAGATTTGAGGGACGGATACGTTCAGCCCGATCACCTTGGACGATATATTGTGGGTAGCGGAAGTCTAAATAGAAAGATAGCCGAAATGAACAAACAAAAAGAAACCCCGACCGTAAACCTAGTGACACCCGTAGCACAGGTCAATGCGATGGCACAATCGGAGATCGACCGTGAGCGTAAGAGTAACGCTGGTAAAAAAAGCCTAAGAGTAATACGAGCAAAAAGCGTAAGAATACCTCTCAAACAACCTCACTAAAACAACCCAAATTGGAGTATCCCCTAGACAACGTCTTTTAAACATGTCTCGTCAAGATTATCATCAAGAACATTTGTCATTGTTTGTCCCGTCCCCTACTGACCTGTCCATCGTCTCGAGAGAATGGATCGACTTTCGACCCGTGAATCAAGTCGCTGATACGTCGGTGCTAGAATTCAACATACCAGCCCAATCGGCATATTACGTCGATCTTAGAAGAAGCGTACTGAGTGTGAAGGCAAAGGTCGCTAAGGAAGATAATCACACCCTTAAGACAGTGAAGTATTTGCTCCAGTGAACCTATTCCTTAATTCGATCTTTCGACAGGTGTACGTGACATTTCAGCAAACACCATTGCCACATACAGGCACTAACTACCCATATAAAGCCTATATTGACACTATATTGAACTCTAACGAAAAACGAACAGAAGGGGGCGTTGACCACTCAATTCTTTTACAAAGATAACGGTAATGTAGACACTACTGATGCCAAATCTGGAACCAATGAAGGGTTAAAAACAATATACAAGAAGGCCATGGGCGGCGCAATCATTGATATGAAAGGACCATTACATGTGGATATATTTCAACAACCTCGACTGCTCCTGAATGGTATATCTTTAGGATTAAAACTGTGGCAAGGACCCGGTTCATTTGGAATTATTACCGATGCCCTGAACCCCAATTACAAAGTCCAAATCACAGATACACATTTCAAATTATGCGTGATAAAACCTTCGAGCGCCATGCTGCTTGCTAATGAGAAAATGATCCGAGATGTACCTGCCATGTATCCCTACCTTCGATTGGATATAAAAACAGTCTGTAGCTGCGGGGCAATACAGATTCAATGCGGATGACATGTTTCAAGGTCTAGTACCCAGTAAACTGATTGTTGGACTGGTGTCTAGTGCCGCGTACAACGAAGACTATGCCAAGAACCCTTTTAATTTTCAGCATTACGACCTCAACTCATTAGGTCTATACATTGACGGTCAAGCCATCCCCACACAACCCCTACAACCTAACTACGCTTCGGACCAGTATATCGATTGTTATAGAACGCTCACCCAACACAGAAGAGACATTAATATCACCTCGGAAGAATATAGAAGGGATTTTGCTTCTACTTATTGAAAATTGATCTGTTCTATATGTTTAACAGTAAGAAACGAGGACACCTCCGCCTAGAATTAAAATTTGCCACCGCCTTATCAGTCACGCTGATCATGTATGCCACGTTTCCTGAAATTCTTAACGTTAACGAAGCCAGAGCCATATTTGTAAAATGAATAATCTAGAAATCGAACGTTTATTGGCAAGATACCCTGTAACTGTATGCACCGCGGACCAGATAACATTTGAAAATGGGCGATATATCATTTGTAACACAGATACATCGGAAGGACCAGGAAAACATTAGGTTGCGTTCTTTTTCAATGCCGATGGACCTTACGAATTCTTTGAGTTCCTCTTTCTCTGGGACACCACCGAACCACTACGGATTTCATCATTTACTTGACCGACCCTACTGGATTAATCACGACCAAATACAAGACACTCATTCGAACGTGTGTGGACAATACTGTATATTTTATGTCTTGAATAGTTATGTCAGGAATACAATGAAAGACATTGTGCAACCATTTAGTATTCATAAAGAATCATGAATGATGACTATGTTGTTAACTTTGTAAATCAAAACAAACAATAAATGTATGTTTATTTGTATTTTATTTGTAGATATACACATAATAAATTGTAAAATAGAAAAATGTCTTTGTTTTTAATACGAAATCCAATCAAAGAAAATTTTCTTCTTCTCTTTTTTGATCACCTATTCCAGGGGGAGGATGAGCTACACTGGGTTTTTTCTTCATTAGAATCTGATGTATTCTAGAGGGTGAAAGAGGTCATTTTATGGATGGCTTCATTCGAGTTGTTCAAGGGCTTTTTTGTCCTTATTTCGTCACTCGTGGATTGTTCGCCGAAACCTTCCATAGTTCTCTGTAGTCTCTGATATTTTTCGTAAGGAATAAGTATGAGTTTGCCCATGGCTACAGAAGCACAGAGTCTAAATAGACTGACGCTATTTTACCAACGTAAACACCAGTCTCTGTTTATCTCGTATCGCTACCTTCTTTTCTTCATATCCGATTTTTTTATTCACCAACAAGTATACAAAACGGCGTTGACGCTTGAGACGCTTTTTCTCTGGTTGAGTCAATGGTATTTTAAACTTGAGTATATTGTAGGCAATCTGACTTAACGCTCTCAGTTGTTGTTTGGTAATAGTATGCAATAAAGCTTTTCTCTGCGCTGATGTAGTCTGTGTTAACAGTTGTAGGAAATGACGTTGCTGCTTTATCATTTCTACCATAGTTATTCTTACGTTAGTTGATAGATAATAGGATATTCTCCGGGAAAGATATCCGTTCTTAGTCGGTATTTGTCTTTGGCATGAGGACTGGTGTCAACCAATAAGTAACCGTGTGTTAGGGCGTCTTCATACGCGTTAAAAAATCCTTTGGATTTTCCAGGGTAGAGTTGTCGACCTAGAATGCCAACTTGCGATATATCTCTTACATTTTTCATCTGCACCATATACCAAGTATTAAGGGCAATGGTTCTGGCGTGTTTCCCTCCTTGGTATTGATTCTGAGTTATCAGTATCACCAATATTTTTCTGTGGTGACATCCTTGGGTGAATAACAATTCCAGGTCCTTGTTTCGCATGACTTGGTGCATTAAATCGTCAATGATAATCAGTTTATGGCGTCGGTCATTGCTAAACTCGTTCAGTTCTTCTGTTGACGGGAGCCCGTCTTTACTGTAAAAGTTGGGAATGGTCCGTTCCATATGATCAAATCCCATAATAGTAAAGTATTTGAGTCATTAGAGTACATATCTGGCAATTTTTTTTAAAAACTTGTACACCCATTGTGTTTTTCCGCTTCCCGTTTGACAACTGATACAAATACTGGAGCAGGGTTCAAAAGGTACTAGAGCTTTCATTATTTCTTAAGTTTAGGACTGGGTGGGGGGGGGGAGGGCGTATCCTATGCAGCTACTTAACAAACTGATCCACAGTTCGCTACTTCCGTTTTGTAGGGACAAATTAACGATGGAGACGATAATATTAATGTCATCTGACAGAAATTGACCATTTCGGCTTGAGGTACTCGGGTACCTAACAAATGCAACCTATCACCGTTAGATCGATTCTCTTCATCGTCATGGGGTAAATGAATAAACGCTTCCCTTTCGAGCGTGATATGATCGTCGTATTCATATTCTTACGTATAACGTCAGGGTGGAGCAATTTTATTCACATAGATGTGACATATTTTAATTTAACAATAACAAAAATCAAACAAGACATGACAAAAAATGAATCAGGCATTGACAAAAATTTATCAGCTAGTGACAAAAAATTGATCTGTGAGTGACAAAAAATGAACAGTTAGTGACAAAAATGAATCAGCTCCCTATGGGAATTTACATGTTAAAGGTCCAAAAATGATTCAACAGTGACAAAAAAAACAACAATCAGACAATGACAAAAAATTGATCAGATAGTGACAAAAAATGAATAGTTGTGACAAAAAATTGATCAGTTAGTGACAAAAAATGAACAGTTAGTGACAAAAAATCAATCAGACAATGACAAAAAATTGATCAGCTAGTAACAAAGAATGAATAGTTAGTGACAAAAAATGAATCAGCACCCTATGAGAATTTACTTGTTAAAGGTCCAAAAATGATTCAACAGTGACAATTTTACTTCAACAAATGACAATACATGACATATTTTTCTAGGATTAGTTATCGTTATACTTGGATTACTTTTTGGGATCTGTCACTATCTGTTTCACATTGTCAAAATTAATAAGTTTACTACTGGTGTAATTCCATGTGAAACCTCTCACCTTACATGTTTCTTTTTATTCTTGTTCGTTTTGTACGCATAATTCTTTGGTCCTCCAGTCACAAACTCTACAATGTGCTCTCCTACCTCAAACTCATCCGTCAATTCACCCAAGTAGTCCCCAAGAGGTGGATCATATTCTCCGGGTCTACTGACATATATGACACTGTCTGTGTCATAATACAGTACACGTCTGTCGAGTTGTTCAAGCACACTGTTGAGTCTGGCCCAACATGTCGTAAAGGTGGCCAGATAGATATTGGTCTTATTGTCTTCGGGTTGTCAGTCCTGTTTGTATATCCATTCAATATGTATGGTTTCATTAGATAATATGTGAAAGTCAAGAGGTTCTTTCATGAGATCTGAAAATAATTGAAAGAACAAATTGGCCTGACTTTCGTGAATGAACTCTGTATGACGCATATTGAGTCGCTGACCAAATTTTCCCCAGAAACTATTGAGGCATAACTTGGCCAGAGCTCTTAGCCCTGGGTTTTTCTCAATTTTCTTCCGATCCAATGAAACACCCTCTTTCTTAAAGTACTGTTCGATATACGTCATAACATCCTCTTTCGTTTTACTCCAGTCGGGGAGGGGGGCACTCGCTTCCTGTTTAAACTTTAAAAACGTGTCAATATATTTGGCAAATAGCCCCCCTTCTCTGGTTTTCGGGTCATATTGAGTCGATTACTTCCAGTGGTATATTTCGTATATTTTCTGAATTGTGTAACCTAACCTAACCGCCGTCTGAATCTCCGGTGTACACCAAGTACCAGTCAACACCCTTTCGTCATCGGAACAGGTACTTGGGTCACGATTCTCGGTATCCGCACAGATTCTACATAAAGGAAATTTCAGTTTACCATTGGATCTATACGGGAGGACTGGATGATACAGTCCTCGGGATGATAAGATCTTGACTTTGGCAATACCGACATAATCATTCATGTCTCCGAAATCTTTGGTTGTCATTTCAGGATGACCAATGGGATACCGACAATACATGTTGACCCAAGGATACAAGCTCGTGAAATCCACGTACTTGATTTCTTCGTGTTCTTTTGTTTGATAGTAAAGTTGACTAGCATTGGTGCGACCACCGAAGAAACTCTCTCTTGGGTGTAGTCTGTCTGTCAAGTCCAACTGTTGAATAAACGCATGAAGACCAGGGTTTTCATTCTTTTCTTTTGAAAATTCATGGTCCAAAATACAAACGTACTTCATTCCTAAACTTTCGAGGTGAGTTTTCCTTTTCATGGTCAACGCATACAATTCGCTCAATGATTGGTTCGTGAGTGGATGACGCGTCTCTTCACGATCCTCTGGGAAACAAACCATGAAACACACACCCGTGATATTCAAAGACCGTATTTGTGTCTTCACAATACCCGTCTAACTTGTAGCGGGTTCCAGGGATCGTTTTTCGCCGTCATTCAACGCGTGTTGAATACGGACATTGTCGAGACGCGCCTTCCACTCTAAACATTCTATGGATACCTTGCTATATTGTTCATTATAACCTCTGGGAGGAATCTTCGCAATGGACGACCTTACAAACTCTTTATATGAAATAATTAACCTTTCTTCTCCAACCCATTCACCCTCCCATAACACAGTCATTTTACCATCCACTTTTTTGGCCGGAAACCATTCGGTTTCGTCACTGTTCAACTGTACCTTCCATTCTTCTTCTAAAAATTTAGTTCATACAGACAGACGCTATAGTGACGGAATCGAATGGATTCACGGCACCCACCCATTTCTTTTCTATTTTCCCTTTATCATTCACATCTTCTATTTCTTCACCCATCGCAGGCATCAATAAATCTAAATTTCAAACACGCTTCTCTCAGAATCGACACATCACTCCTACAATATTCTAAAATTTCTTTTCTAAAATCAAACATCTCATTCTCATTCTCACTCAACCACTCACGCAACTCACTCCTTTTTTCTCACTCATAAACGCATCTCCATAATATTTCGCCTCAGGGTATGGTCCCACATAATTTTTGTTTTCTTTAGTATTAAAAGAATGAGCGAACCACCCTTTTTTAAGTTCTTTCAAACCAAAGGCTTTAGGAAGTTGTGACAATTTCATAGGTAGGAAGTTGAGACTGTCAATCACTTTGATATGTAAATCTCGCTCCAACGTCATATACATAATTTTTGACCCGCTGTAAATGATTTTGCCAGGTCTTAAAGATTGATCAATGAGATATTCCAAAAGAAAATAGCCATCATATCCCTTCATGTTATGAGCAATGACTTTAAAATAAGCGTGTTGATCAGAAAAGAGCCACTTTCCAAATTTCTCAGCAGTATCCGTTCCTTCAAATGTGACTTCACGAAGTCCGCATGTACCGGGACATGGGCCCGTGTCTTCATTGTCGTACAGGTCAGTTTTGTCACATTTGTCGCAACGTGTACCATAAGATTTACATTCGGAATGGGCTTATTCATCGTCTATACATGTTGGGCCAACAGAATGAGCAACGACAAAATTTGGACGGTGGTTGACTTTCCCGCACCATGAAGATATACAGTTTTGAGAGCAAGATGTACATACCTTTTGTGATTCACAGTCTTTACAATGATATTTCTTCAAGGGGTGGTATCTCTTCTCACACATCGCTATATCATCCTGACTACATTCAAAATCAAAAAATATAAATTTCGGAATAAATTGTTCTTTGGCAGGGGTAGCTCTCAAATATCACTTATGATCATCCATGACATATTTATTACAAGATGTACACTGATATTCTCCGCACTGGTGGTCTTCTACATTCCTCTGGTCCTTTCTCACCACTTTGTAACATCCTGGACATCTCCACCATTTATCGCATTCGGAAGGACCACAGGGTTGGCCTTTCCTCTTACCGTTTTTTTACACCGACCGGCATGTCATGTTACAGTCCTTGCACGTGATGGCAGAGTCTGTTTTGGGACAGGGAGATGTCTTACAGACTCGATATGTCGTTTCGCATTCGTGTTTTTCCTGGTGATCATAATGTACAAGACATTTTTCGTAAAAGTAGATGGCGCTGAAGAACCCCGTAATACTGGTGATGGCATGAAAGTGGTCATCGTCCACGTGATAAATGTAGACGCATGGTCTCTGGTCGCTACTGGGACTGGTGATGAACTTGTTACCAAGTCTGGCGCTCACCACCATCACGCGCACCCCTAGGATTTCTTCAAACGCCTCTACGTCATTTAAACTCGCTGGTCGGTCTGTCGGTACACCCGCCATCTCACACAGGGCGACCGCCAACTGTCCTTGTTGTTTTAAATTTCTTCTGCAAAGATCTTTATAGTAACTTTCCGGCACTTTGTTGTGTTCCAGTGCTAGTTTCATATTACTCTTTCCCTCTCTCTTTTTTGTTACTTCTTTCCTCTCTTCCGGTGTACATCTGTTTAGTTTGGCCCAACTAACACCAATCGCCCTGGCCATACACAACTGATCATCATTGTCAATGGAAACGATAGACTCCTTTAGTTGTTATGAATTCTTTTCCCCTTTTATTCGCGTAATCCTACGTCTGGCTCCTCCCTTCGGAAGCTCGATCGAACCCACGGAGATCTCAAAACTGTTGTCAATGCTGAGATCTTTATTACTGTTGAGAACTGTTTCTATAATCGCCATGACTCTATCGGTATTTAACTGTTCCCAGGGTTGAATGGGGTACAACGATAGGGTAATGCAGTCCTTCGTGATGGATTACAACTCGTCCCAAATCGTTCCCCGCCAAATCGCCCCTTGTTTGGTCCAATACATCGTCAAACATTTGATGAAGCCCCTGTCTCACAACTTGCAGTCTCTCTCCTCTATACTGTTCATCTATCTTTACTTGGTAGGTACGGTCTTCCGCCGCGTTCTTGACATACGTCCTCTCCGATTTCTTTCTGATAGTATACTGGAGTCCGGACGACCCTGTCTGGGGCTCCTCTTTCCCATCTCCAAACATGACTGTTGTCTGAGGGTTCCATACCTCGTCCTCAACACACTTGCGCCCTGTTTCTTCTGCCTCCTCATCATAAAACAGGGCTTTCACACACGCCTCTATCTCTTTTTGTCTCTTGATCGCCTCACTTTCGCTTAACCGCTCCAATATGACATCGCATTGCTCTATACAAAAGTCATCACCATATTCCGGATTTCTTAACTGAAATATCCGGAATCTCACTACTGGTGACTCCTGTATGTCCCACGTCACCGCAAACTCCATCAATGCCTCTAGCTCAGTAAAAGAGTAAAAGCCTCAACCATCATCTCGAGCGTTCTTTCCATGTTGTCAGTTTAAGTTCTGAAGTCAGAATGACAACTATGACTGATCGTGCCCTTATATACTGTCCACTGAGCCTCGTTTTGAATACGTAATTCGATTGGTCAAATAAATGCTAACATTCGATTGGTCGAGGACTCGTTCCTGATTGGTTGAAAAGAGGGGTTTCTGATTGGTTGAATTTTCAATCCGCTAAATTCAATAGACGCACCTGGTTTTCTATTGATCACTCACTTAACAATATACACAAAAGCCATTGTTCCCACATCCGCTCCTTAATCAACACACGCTAGACACTGGGGCGACTTTAAAGGGATTAACTTTTGACACGTGAATAGGCTATTGTTCGCATTTCTGCTCCTAAATCAACACACGCCAGACACTGGGGCGACTTTAAAGGGATTTACTTTTGACAGTTGAATAGGCCATTGTTCGCATTTCCGTCCCTGAATCAACACACGCCAGACACTTGGGCGACTTTAAAGGGATTTAATTTTTGACAGTTGAATAGGCCATTATTAGCATTTTCGTCCCTGAATCAATACCGCTATTGTTCCGTTGCTAAAAATAGATCGTCTATTGTTAACGCAGGTGATATGGGCCTGGGGAAACGAGTATGAACTGATGCTATAGTTGCACTCGATTCATTTGAAGGAAGGACGTTGAATAGAACACATCGTAAAGGTAGACTGAGTATTTTTATTATAAATATAGTATGATTTATATAGTAGACATATTATTTGATATACATTGTATATTTTTTCATAGTAACCATCATTATTACTGTTTGATCCTTTTATTGTTATAATTGATGTTGTACTTTTATAGCAGACATATTTATTTAATTACCAATATGATTATAAAGTAGAATTAATATATTATCATTGTTGTTGAACCTATATAGCAGACCAGTTATTTAATTATTATTATGATTATTATTATCATTATATAGTAGAAGTAGCAGTAGAATACCCTTTAGGACAAAGTCTGAGATCGAATGGAAGTGACCCTCAATTTCCGGGAGTAGATCTTAGATCAAGTATACAAGTCACATCTGTATACTACAAATGACCGCCACGCATGCGCAAATGACCAACACCAACTGAAATGGCCGTCACGCATGCGTATTGCTCTTAAATGCTTATATGCAAATGAGTTACTATAAATAGAAACAAAATGGCCGACTGTTACTATAAATAGAAACTAGGTCAACAAAATGGCTCCCGTTTGTTTACACCCAAAGGGACGCCTATACTACTGCATGATATCACACCCAGTCACATTATCCTGACTCCTGAAACTTAAGCACAATGGTGATTTATGTTGCGGCCTAGAGATCGAACACACGACCTCCCGGTTCAACCGCGGGAAGGACGTTCAAACAGCTTTGTTACCGGTGTACCTCTTTCGGAACACCTCGATCGCACTTTTACTGGCGAAAACAATTCCATAGAAATGAGAGGTGTTTCGAATACGGTGACACTCTTTATATGCAACTTCGTCTTACTTATATTGCAAAAGAATGAATGATCTTTTAACCACGCCGTATCTTCCTTCGTAGAAATGAAAAAGTCGTTATCTTTAACTAGCTTACAGAAAAGTTTAAGCGAGAAAGGGCGTTTTAGCTTATGATCAGTATTATCATAATAATCCTGTAGCATTTCAAAATGTCAAGAATAGTAATAATAAGAGTACAATAAAATAAAGGCAACATCTTGAAAATATGCTGAAGAAAAAGTAAAGAAAATATAAATGACATAAATTACTTAGGACTGCAAATGATTGTGCCGGAAAATATGAAATGGGAAGTCACGTTCGATAATGCCATTTCGTACAGTCGCGTTGGCGGGCGTGCCAAAATGGAGGCACTTACAACACATGCGTGATTTGATCTGATGATAAAAAAGGGCGCCGTGGTCCAGTGTTAACGTACCCGATTACGGATCTGAAGGTTGTGGTCTCGAACCACGTCCGGGCAAGGACTTTGCATGACCTTCCCAGGCGCCAAGCACTGGTCAAATCCAGGAACCGTCGAGAGGAATTTGTATAAGTTGCAAGAACTTGTTTTCCAATCAACGTAAAATAAATAAGTTTAAACTACCTGATCAGGACGAATATTGAAGACCCAGATCAGTCCGTCAGAATTCGGCTCAGTCTTAATCTTAGAATGTGTGTTTGTTTATTGGGTTTAACCCACCGACAGTATTTCAGTCGTTTGGAGACGATGAGGTGTGTGAATAGTAATGATAATCATATCTATTTTAACCAAAGAAAGATCGGCGGAAGGTCCTGGATTCGATACCCGACTGCGGCATATACCAATGTTATATTGCAGTGTGGCTGCACAATATCTGTCCCAAGTAGACCTTGTCTCTAAATGACTGATACATATACATTGTCATTGTGACATCCAACATCCAACCCAGCAAAAAATACCGCCCCCCCCCCCCCCCCCCCCCCCCCAAAAAAAATCTGCCACAATAGTGTACGAATTATAGTTTACGAATACTATTTTAACTACAGTATTTAGTCAAACATATAATAGCAGTCCATCCTAGAGTGACCCTTTCTTTTTTAGGGATGTATTTATTTCATTTTTTTTTTTTTTTTTTTTTTACTTATTTATTTATTTTTTATTTTAAGGCCAAGTTAAGTTCAAATAATTATTTCTCAGCAACTGTTTCTATATTGATTATGAGGAAATCAGAACCAGTCTGCGGGAGCCTCATTTTCAACGACCATCTCGTGCGAGTTTTTGGCAAACAGTATACATGTAATATGTACCAGTATTAATAATAGTGTGTAAACAATATGAAAAAAATCGCCTTCCTTTTCTTCTTCTTCTTCTTCTTCTTCTTTATTTTAATATTTTAATTTCATGGTTAAACTGGTTATAGAGGGCTACAGTGTGATCATTTATGGCAAATGAAATGAAATTCTGACCAGCGGATTCATATGAGTCGATGATTTTAGTTCCAGGAAGTGAACTCAATAAGACTATCGTTATCTATATATACCCCGGGGGCGTCATGTTTAAACGGATCAGCTTAGTTTCAGCAATTACGATAAGTGGTCATCAGCTGAACATTAATTTTGCGCAAGTTAATATGAAATTTGACTATATTTCGGTTTCTATAGCAGCCAGAGTCCTGTGTCATAGCGTATTTTTGTGAAGACAAATGAATATCAATCATGCCACCGGTTAGAGCCTCGTACCGTAACAGAGGTCGAGTACCGGTCATGATATACAGTCAAACCTGTCTTAAGCGGTCAGTCAAGGGAACAAGAGAAAGTGACCTGTTAACAGAGGTGGTCGCAAAATGAAAGTTAAACAAATAGCAAAATGCTAGTTTAGTTATGAATACAACTGACCGCTAGACTATATCTACTTGAGACAGCTATAGTGCTGTCACACTGCAGTATCACCCCCTAGACACGAGCCATGATGCCACACCCAGTCACATTATCCTGACAACGGGACCACCAGTCCTGGAATAATGTTGTCGTCATTTGGATTATATGAAAGGATGTCTGAAGTGAAATAATATTTAAAAGCAAGCGTATCCAATAGATTTGCAATTGGCAGTCATTACTCTCGCTGATTTCCTCCGCAAATAGACGTGATACTTCCATTACGGCTTCTTGAACAGCTTAATGAATAACTAAATCAATTACATGAATTTACTACGCAACAAAACATCCTTCCTACGGCCCCTTGACAATGGAAATTATCAGTACATCATTTGATATGGGAAGCCTTCGAGTCGCTTCATGCTCCACATCTAACCACGTACCTTTCTGATTTGATATTTGGTCTCAATAAAAAATGTCTTACCTCAAATGTAATTATCTTCCAGTTTAGTATCAAAGCTTTTCTTATTTCGATGGCATAAATTTCAGTGTTTCAACATCAAATAAATGTTGGTGGGCATACGAAGATCCAGCCATTTACCTCAGTGTGTGTGTGGGAGTGGGTGGGTCCAGCTATGCATATTACTACGCATAGCCAATTCTGAAATTCAAAATACATAGGTGTAGGGGATGGAGGAGCTCGAGCCCTTCTCCCATACATTACACTTAACTCTTCTATTTTTTAGATTTTTAACAGGGGGGTCCAACGGTCCAAGTATAAAAACCAAATTATGTTTGTTTGTTTGTTGGGTTTAACGTCCAACCGACATTTTTTCAGTCATTTGGAGACGATGTCTACTTGAAGCAGATATAATGCTGCCAAACTAGTGAAAATATAAACTATGTTTTCAGTCTATGCTGACCGCTTTTACATATTGATTACAAACATGTTTTAATTCTGTATTTTTCCATATGTAAACAAATATTCACAAAAGCCGCGCTTAGTGTGGCATTTTCTATTTACAAGTAATATCACATTTTTCTCCCGAGAGAAACTTGACAGACTTGCAGGCATGTAGCCAATACCAATCTGCCACACTGTAGATGCTGGCATTGAGATGTGAATGTGTTCACCATAGGGGACTCAGTTCTACCGATGGGAAAAAAAAACAACATGACATCCAGATTAACGTTCTTTATAATCCTTATCAAATTGATGTATGTCTATTGATTAATATATGTCCCACCGACACAGTATTAAAGTAATTTATGGACTTCTGTCAACATGAGACCACCGACCCCGGTGACCGAGTGGTTAGAGCGAGAGGTCGTGGGTTCGATCCCCGGCCACGACATATCAAAGTCGTAAAAAATGGTAGCTGGTATGGCTCCCTTGCTTGGCGCTCAACGTATAAGGGCAGTTCCAGGACTGGTTGGCCAGGTGTCAGGATAATGTAACCGGATGTGGTATCATGCCACATGTCTACGGCGTGATACTGCAGTGTGGCAGCACTACATCCGTTTTAAGTAGACATCGTCTCCAAATGACTGAAACACTGTCGGTGGGACGCCAAACCCAACAAACATCATGAGACCGATATATAGAGCTGCCTCAAATTGCGGCATGACATCATACGCGGTCAGTCAAGTTTACCCTAATATGCTGATCGTTAAATAAAGGTCCATTTTAACGACTGTGGTAGGTTGTAACCCAAACGCCGCCGCAGTAGTTACCTCCCTTACAGTTGTCGATAACCACTGCCAACACCAATCTCCAAGCAGAGTTGTCGTTCGGTCCTCACATAACATCTCTGCAACGGGCTCGATGACAAGAATCTTGTCAAAACAGAAAACACTTATATTTACAGATTCATCTGGATATCGTAATTTAATGCCAGCTTTTTATTTTCATAATTTATAATTTTAATGACCATCTCGATCAGGATCAGTGGTGCTATTTATATATACATTGTATTTCACAGCTTAAGGAGCCTATCTAGTCTCCTTCAACTTAAATATTTGAACAACGGTCTGGATGACGTCATATATTTGGAACTACTTTCTGAAATCACCACAGAGGTGAATGTAATGTAAACTGATGTGAAAGAGAGTGTGCCAACACAAGTAGATTCGGGTGATATAGTCCGGATTTACTTTTTTCACTCTTGATTTTAGTTTTGAATATATCATATCAGTTTCGTTACATTCCACGAAAACAACATTCATGATTATGGGAAAAGTCAAAAATTAAATCAAATAACATTTTAATTTATAAAATTATGAGTGTTGGACACATAGTTTCATCTATAATCACGCGACTTGTGTGGTGGCAGTGTTTAAAGTAGCGTAGCGTGACGTAACCGGTGCGCGGAGTTTGGTTGTAACCGCTCTTGACGCTCGGCATACACATCTTATTGGTCTATTATGTACTGTACGTGATTCCCTTTGTTCTGATGAAATATCACATAATACCACCTGGTATCCACCAACAATACCTAGCGTTAAGTAATACTTAAATTAGGTAGAAACATATTCAACCGTTTTAATTTTACGAAATATTTAAGTACAGGACTTACTTGACATGAATTAATTACCATAATAGCCAAAATTATTTAAGAAATGAAGTAACTTGGTGTAATGATGAAAATAGCCCTTAAGTAGTTAAGAAAATCTGCTACAGTATCAGTGTTTTTTTTAATATATAGACAAAGCAGAAAATTAAAACTAGCGGAGAGATTTTTTTTAACTTTCATGATTATTGAGAATCACACTAAAAACTAATGTATGGGAAAAAATAAGGGGCCCAATCCTACTTTTTGAGTTATCTGCCCCTGAAAGTTATTATTATTTTATTGCTCATTTATGTCATTGTCATTATAGCGACTATTGTCATCGTGATTTTCAAGATTAACCCTTTCCCTCATATAGACTCATTTTGACGCACTCAATAGGTACCACATAAAGCCTGATCTGCAGAAAGCCAAACTCAAACCTTACCAAATTTAATTGTAAAATCCTCATTACCAGACCACTGAGGAGCAGCGAACAGCATAAAACCCCTTGTTAAACTAATCCTCTTGACTTACTCCAGTCTCTGCCAAATACTACATGTATCACTTTTAAGTCTAATATCCAGTGAGCTCTTATTCCCACTTACCAAACAGTACAGAATGACAAAAGGTTTAAACCCTTATCCGATAAGCTTGAAATAGTTATTTCTTTCAGTTAAAGTGGAATGTAACAAAATCATTGTTTTTAATAATCCACCTGAATATACTCAAGACATAAAAATATCCTAGATTTGTTTAACCTCAGACCTATTTCTCTTTAATAACCTTGTAAAAACAAAATTAAACTTCAGTGGTAAGAATGTTGAACAATAAGTGTAAATAGATTTCTAGTTTGCAAAATAAAATGTAATGAATGTTATCCATTTCAATGCATTATATAAACTCAACACTTTTATGGTGAAGAAAATCACAGGAAAAATACTATTTAAAATCTTTGAACCTACGAAGATTTTTTTTTTGTACAAAACTGAGTGAAATGGGGCCCTTGACTTGTTGTAGAAAGCAAATATACCCTCTCTCCTTTAACTGACTAAAAAAGATAAATAAAAATGGATTCAGAAACAGTGGTAACTGTAGTTGTAAAAATTTATTAAAAGTTTCAATCTTTATGACGTGTTTTTCATCATGATTTGCTATAACAAATGCATAAAATTTAGATTAAAAACTCTTATGAAAGAAACAAGAATAGATTAACAACAATACATCATTAAATAAGCAATTTAACAAGTAAGCAATTATAAATATATCTTCTCTGCAACATAACTTTTACAGGCTATGTTTACCAGTTCATGCTGTATAGTCCCTTTTAAAAGCCCTGAGGTCCAGAGGTAACATACCCAACTGAGACAAGGATTTTCCATGACCTTCCCAGTCACAAAGTACTGGTTCAAGCCAGGATCTGTTGAGAGGGATTGGTAAAAATGTTAAGAACTTGTTTCCTAATCAATATTAAATAAATAATTTAACCTAAACTAATTAAAAGCCCTCCTCCTTTTAAGAGAATATAAGGAACTAATCTTTACTTTAATTCTTTGATTAAGTGAAATATCGAAAAAAATACAATGTACTTGTAATTTGCTAAAAATTAAGCACGTTTATGCATATGTATGTTTTTTGTTGGATTTAACACCCCACCAACAGTATTTCAGTCAGTTGGAGACAATGTCTACTTGAAACAGATAAAGTGCTGTCACACTGCAGTATCACGTAGACATGTTGCATGATACCACATCAAGTCACATTATCCTGACACCGGGCCAACCAATCCTGGAACTACCCTTAAATGCTGAGCGACAAGCAAGGGCTCTATAACAGTACGATTTTTTACAACCATTTTTTTTAAAGCATATATAACTGTATGAAGGAGGGCATTTAATCAGAGATTTGTTCTGCAATCATAGATTTTAAAGCACTTGGGGTGTTTAAATGGTGTTATACAGTATTCATATTCCATCTTGACGTTCCCATCTAGTCCCCATCTTACACATCTCCATTTATTGGTGAACTAGCGATGCAGGACTCATCTCCATCACTGAAACTGTCCTCACAACCTCTACTGACTAGATACATATTTTTCTGATGATCCTTTTGTTCCACCATCTCCACTGCCTGAAGATGAACAAATGGAAGGTGACTGCCAGAATGTATGATGTGAGCACACAGGTCTTCATCTTTAACTTCTTCTACTTCTTCCTCTGTTTTGCTTTTACATTTTCCGTATTTCACATGTGAAAAATACCAGTCAAATCCAAATGAGACACAATTATCAAACAGCACTCTGTATTTTGTTGGAAGGAAAGCAAAGTTTATCGTTTGAGCCGGTGGCCAAATCAACCATTCTGCCTTGTACAGTGTTTTACCCTTTTCTTTTAATTCTGTCTTAATCTCATTCCAGTTCAACCCTTCTAATAAGGATGTACCGAACAAAAATGAAAATATAACCACTGGCGAACATATAAACTGATCAACTAGAAGTTTCTGTGTGACAATTTTTGCCGTATGCCCTGGTAGCCATCGATCCAAATACAAATACCAAAAGTGGCAAAATGGGCCTATAACGAGACCTGTCAAGCCAACATCACGACTTCTTCGAAAGTTCCAGTGTGGTAATTCTTTCTTTCTGATCTGAAACTTTTGCTGCAGTCCATCTCCAGCACAAGACATTGCGACAGATATGGCTGTATTGGTCCACAGCAGATATCTTCTGGAGAAAAGGACCTTAGTGTTCTTCCTGATAAGTTTGACAACATGACTGCCGTAAAGTTTCACTACAGCCATAACTGAAGATGCAGTACATGGACACCTGAAATAGGAAGGACATCTACAGTCAGTAAGTGGGAGCAACATGACTCTAAATTAGACTAATTACTTTGATATTATGATAGTATTTTAATCATGTAACAACAGGTAATAAACATCTAACATTATTTAAACAAACAAACAACCATGTTTCACAAACAATACAATACTTTATTAGGCATAAAGAAAATGTCCATTGCCCAGACGAACAAGTTTAGCAATAAGAAGGTCACAACCTACATGTATTAACATCATTAAAATAAAAAAAAAAAACTTATAATTCTTATGAAATTAAATTTAAAAATTGCTCAATGAAAATTATACATTAGACTTCAATACCATTTTGCACATGAGCCAACTTAAGTAAAAAAAACCCATTTTAATTGGAAATATTAATATATACTCATGACATTTAAAGTACTGAATACTAGAGCTTCAAAATCAGCTAAAAATCAGTAATAATCGGAGAAAGCGATTCCATCAATTTTCAATTATTGTATTCGAAATGTTTGTTAAACATGGATATACAGAATGTGTCTTTAAAAAAAAAAGTACAGCATCTTTATCTTATTTTAATCAAAGATTTAACTTTCAAACGTTTAACAAACTCGACCCAGCCCGAACCTGGTCCGCAGCGTGCAAGTCCAATGCTCTTGCCACTGAGCCAAAGAGTCGACTCCCTAACACAGTTGTCAGAGACTGTATTTATACCTGTGACGACGCATCATCAAACAAGCATATAATTTCATACAAGCTCAAATAAGCAGAAACACTATAATTTGTACTCAAGCATTGTTTGACTAAGGTTTCACAGTAGACAGATTTAAAAAAAAAAAAAAAAGGAAATAGCTTCATACAATTTGACTTTATTACCAGCAAGGAAGTGAAGTCGAACTTAAATGAACGAAATCGATTATCGCCAGCCTTGACAGTAATCGATTAATTATCGATTATACTGATCAACATTAATCTCTGCTGAATACTGTCCAGAAAACAGCAGTGCTGTACAGGATGAAAGATGAAACTGGGAGAACTGACTGCTTGAATGGCTCGATTGTAGACAGGTTACAACTAGTCCACAGAGAGGCAGTATGTGGGGGGAAACGAATGCTTGAACAAAGACGTGCAGCTGAATATGGGGATGCGGAGGCAAAAACGAAAAAATAACCAAAGCGGATCTCAATAGGGATTAGAATTTAGATGCGACTCTATCTGATTAACGGGAAACTTAATAGTCCCTACATGCGGACTGTCTTTCCCCTCAAACATGCACAGGCATTGTAATGTATATGTATACAGTTGATAGAAAATGGAGAAATTGTGTCAAAATAATTACTTGAAAGATATGAAATAACCCATATAATGCATTTATCTAGGTTATCAATGAATATATCTTACTGTATTGACCGAAACGTCCAATTAACCTTCAACGTTTTCACGAAAACCGATAACAAAGTCGTTTATCAGTGATAAGTATGGCATGTGATTAAATCAAACCATCAAAATGTCGCCAAACTTAACTGAATTTAGTGTACACTACCTCAAACGCAGATGATCCTTCTTTTTTAAGTACTTTCGATGTTTTACATTCTCAACAGTCTTATGAAACCAAACTGTCTGCAACCGGTGTTGACGTAAAATATGCCCCAGTCAGTTTGTCCTGGTTAGCAAGGACATCATCAGTCTCTGTTTAAATAAGTAAAGAGGCTTTGGCTGCAATAATGCAGCATGACGTTATATGTTGTAGTTTATGATTTTTAATGTTAACAAGTAGTGTGTTGTAACTTTTTCCTATACTGAAATTCGTATACTCTAGCTAGCTCTCACCTGACTGGACATTCGTATAACAAGCATCCATGTCACTGATATAACAACTGAGATAACTGATAAACAGCACAGGGGGTGTTGGTGGTTTCGTCAAACTACCGGTTCGTCAAACTTATAACATATTTTAGGCGAAAAGTGGTTTGGTCAAACTGATATGCATATACTGGGTATGGTATAAGATACGGCATTAATTGTTATATTTACAGAGTGTTTGTCACACTTTATCAGAAGCGGAATTAAACATTATAAAAAAAAATTCTTGATAATTCATAAATACATGTATTGAATTATAGTAATAATATATACTATTTTGAATTTAGTAATTAATAGGAATAAATTCTTTTCTATCAACATTATTTTTGTCATTTTTAACCTTTTTATGTTTATTTTATATATCTGTTGTGATTATATATGTCTGTAACATATATATCTATCATAAATAAATTCATAAGACTTGTGTTCAGCACTTTTTTGTAGAGGCAGCCAAGATTTGTCCATCCATTTATTATTCTTCTGACCCAATTTTGCCTACAGGAGCTATATTGATTTACCATAAAACAGAAGTTTAAATCCCCGTTGATGATGATGATCGGGATGATGAATCAATTACCACTATAACAGATTATGTATATAATAGTAATGCAATCAGATTTGTTTCCTCAAGCATCCCCTTTGATAAGGTGTGTATAATGCTTTAGGACATGTGCCAATCATTTTTAACACACACACACAATCGTGCGAAAGTGATATTTGTACAAATGAATAAATATTTCTTGAAAAGAAAAAATCAATATAAAATTAAAAATCATAAAGTATTATAAGAATGTGTTTTCTAAAGAGTAAAAGAAATGCCTCATTCACTGGTATATCACTAAACAAGAGGGCCAAGATGGCCCTGTGTCCCTCACCTGAGTAAGATGGCTGTGTTAGGCATAATGACAAAAAATCTGGCATCTAAAGTGTTTTTCTAACATTTGACTAACTGACCTACATATTGAATCTACCTGAATTTGCACTCAACTGGGAATTCATGCAGTCATCATTCATATCAAGTTTAATGAAGACTGGAACAAAAATGTAGGCCTGTAGAGTGTTCACAAGGTTTTTCTAAGATTCGACCTGGTGACCTAGTTTTTGACCCAACATGACCCAATTTCGAACTTATCCGAGATATTATGTAGACAAACATCCTGACCAAATTTTATGAAGATTGGGCCAAAACTGTGGCCTGTAGAGTGTTCACAAGGTTTTTCTAAATTTTGACCTGGTGACCTAGTTTTTGACCCCACATGACCCAATTTAGAACTCATCTGAGATATCATGTAGACAAACATCCTGACCAAGTTTCATGAAGATTGGGCCAAAACTGTGGCCTCTAAAGTGTTCACAAGGTTTTTCTAAGAATTGACTGCTGACCTAGTTTTTGACCCCACATGACCCAATTTAGAACTCATCTGAGATATCATGTAGACAAACATCCTGACCAAGTTTCATGAAGATTGGGCCAAAACTGTGGCCTGTAGAGTGTTCACAAGGTTTTTCTAGGATTTAACCTGGTGACCTATTTTTTCAACCCACGTGACCCAATTTAGAACTCATCTGAGATATCATGTAGACAAACATCCTGACCAAGTTTCATGAAGATTGGGCCAAAACTGTGGCCTCTAGAGTGTTCACAAGCAATTGTTGACGATGGACGACGGACAAAAGGCAATCACAAAAGCTCACCCGAGCACAAGTGCTCAGGTGAGCTAAAAATAAATAACCATACATTTCTTCAATCATGAAATTCTTGTAAATCCACGTATACTTATTACAAAAGATACAAAGAAAAAAAATGGATATATATATAGCATACTTAGAAGGTGTGTTTTTCAATTAACATAAACAGAATAATTATGTTTATCATAAGGATTTTTATTTAAAACTCATTAATATAAAATGCACAATTTAATATAATTAATTTGCACCCTTAACACCGGTGACCTGAGAAGATCAGGTTATAGTATGAACCCAAGGCTATATAATTACCCATGATGACCAGTTTGATGAAACCACCTGTTTTGTTCATAATGTCCAGTTTGACAAACTGGTAGTTTGATGAAAACACAGGTTTTTCATTTTTTCCAAATCCTCTCTTCTTGTACTTGTCCATATATATTTTTTTTTAATTCTTTCATTAATTAACCCTTTCCCTCATATAGACTCATTTGACGCACTCAATAGGTACCACATAAAGCCCAATCTGCAGAATACCACAGTTAAACCTTACCAAATTTAATCATAAAATCCTCATTTCCAGACCACTGAGGAGCAGCGAACAGCATAAACAACCTGGATTACTCCAGCTCTTGCGTCGATATTGCCTATAACAGGTAATGCAACAGACAACAACATGGACAATGGGTTTTGCTGCCCCTGTAACAATTTTGGATATCTTTAAATCTGTCGTAATTTACAGCACATGTCATACAAATGTACATGTTTTAAAATTAGCGCTGGGAAACATCAAATACATGTAAAGAAAAAAAAAAACTAATTTCTAAAATCCACATATTTATTTACGTAATAAAAAATGACTACACTTACATTTACATCACATGAAATATACGTCACATCATAAATGAGCATACTCTTTCTTTTCATAAAACTTAATAGTATACATTATGTTCCTTATACATCAATAGTGTTCTTGCTTAATACATCCCAGGGACAATCTATAGTAATTATTTTTAAATATTTGCATGAACAAGACTATGAAATAGGAGTATAATAGTCAAACTGGTAATATTTTTTCCTCTTGAATATACAAATCTGTCTGTATTACAGGAGCATTGATGGGAGAGATGGCATAACTTTCTTACTACTTAAGTGCTTATTATTGATTTGAAACTTAGGAACATTTAAACAAAATTAAGATATTACTTTAAACCATTTCTTAAACACAGTCTATAAACAGTAAGAAGAAATCATGCTTAAACTAATTTCTTCTTTTTTTACATAAACTGGAAAAAAAGTAATTAAAACTGTTACTAATTAATCCTTCTTGATGACCCCCTGAATTGAACCTGTACTTTGGCCTTTGGAATGTCATGAACCATTTTTGCCAAAAAATGGGGTTCAAACCCACAGCATTTGGATCTGCAGTCACATATGCTACACTAGACAACAGTACCATTCAATAAATCAAGAAAACAAAAAGACCATAATAAAAATTTACTCAATGGTGTACAATGACATGTGACTTGTTCCATTTCTCAGTACCCATCAAGAAAGATTAGCATAAGTTGTAAGATCTTGCTTCCTAATAAATGTTTTGGTAATTAAAAGAAATAAATTGTTAATATTCAAGTTAATTTTGTTTTATTTTGGTTGCATAGGTTGGTCATTCTCATGTGTACAGGTAAAATCTTTCCCAGCACAACATGTACCTGATTGCATATGTCCAGACTCCTATATAACTGGAATATTTAAATAGATCCATCATCATGCAGATAATCTCTAACCCAACATTTGATCGGTAGGATTACAGCATTACTGATACAACACCCATACAACAGTTACACAACAAAATATCAAGTTATGAGTACAGGTGAACAAATGTTCAACAAATGACATGTAACATACACAGGAGGCTGTCTATCTTTACAAGCAACAAATAATAATGATTTCACATATTTGTTCAATTGACTACACTAGAACTAGAACTTGTGGACTAGATATATGTCCCCACAACAGGGATGACCTTGGAACAGTACCATATCCAATAATAGTAAGGGTTGGACATAGGGCTAAAATGAATACCCGGGTACCCACGGGTTGGGTAGGAAAGTGTCTGTACCCGGGTACAAAATTATTACCTGTTACCCTATGTTGGCTTTTTCTATTATGATCCCCCATGTACTTTTTTTCCTTATAACATATATACATGTCAGTAATGCTATTTTTTTACATAATTTTACACCCTGTCAAGAAATTATCTTAACATACCTTGAAGATAGACATATTTTGGATTTACAAAGTCTGTATCGTTAAGCGCTTAGTGCAACGTGTTTAAATCAATGACTAATAAGATAAGTTATTACAGGTGGTAAACACCGATCAATTGTTTTTTTAATGCAATGGCTACATCTGCATGGGTACTCAGGTACCTACTCGTAATAGTATGACAGGAACCCGGGTAAAAATAAGGAATTTGTTTCATCCCTAGTTGGACACACTCACCCTTCATCATTATAATGTGCATACTGACAAAGTTCAACCTAGCATAGAGATCATAGGAGTCAAATACTTTCAAAAACTGAACACAACCCACAAAGTTATGGCAGGGACATGAGCAGAGTGAATCATGACATAGCTCACAACTGTGGCCTTGACCTTTGACCTGGCAACATGTTTTTTGCATGTCATCTGTTGCCTGGTTATGATATTTATTTTGGCCAAATTATAAATTGAAATCTGTCTCATAATTATGACTTTGACACAGACATTCTTAATTGCTTTAAATACCTAGTGAATATTGACAAAACTGAAACAAGCACTCTGACCTTGACCTTTGCCCTGGCAACATATATTTTTCATGACACCTGTCGCCTGGTCATGATTATCATTTTGTCCAAATCATGAAGAAACGTGACTATAACCTTAAAAATCATGGCCTGGGCACAAACATCTTTCATCACTTTAAATACAAGCACTTTGACCTTGACCTTAAACTGACATGCATGGTTCTTGTGTGTAACAAATCATCAGGCCATTGTGATCATTTTGGTCAAATTTCTTTGAATTCAAACCATACACCTCTAAGTTACACATGAACACACATGGACGATGGTACTACAATAATTGTGCCCTACATGCAATAGAATATCAAAGTTTTAAAAAGTAATATTTCTAGCATTTAAAATAACAAGGACTATAACTAAAGATGATTAATATGTACTCATCCCATCTTGTCTTTATGTGATGTGAGTTTAGGACCGGACGTGATGGGACAGAACACGATGGCACACGCGATTCCTGTATAAATATATGTACATATTCAATGGCTAAATATAATGAAATACTGTAAAGTTTGATCTTATTTTATTCATTTATTTAAGAAAACACAGAACAAATCTATCCCAAGGTTGATTAAGATTCTGATTAGATTTTGGAAATTCTCCAAGATACTTCAGTGTTAATTTTATCATTTTTGCTGCATGAATCCTGAGACTCCCTAAGCTGAAATAACATGAGTACCAAAATGGGAAGTATGCATACTACTTTAATTCAATAGTGTTTTCGCAGATTTTCTGCATCCAAGAGATAAAATGATATACAACCATTGCATATATATTGAAAACATTGTATCTAGCATCTAGAATGCAGAGGTAAAAAAATCACGGTACTTAAACAAATAGTCAAGCTAATGGTATTTAGTAATCAGCAACCAAAATTACCAATGATGAAATGGCTTCTTATTTTTCCTCACAGATTTACATATAGTATGTATTATTAAAGTGATAAATGCTCATTATCATTAAATACTGTATAAAATACAAATTATTTACACCCACATTCATATATTACACCTAAGTACAAAATAAAGAAGCTCACTAAAAAGCTCAGGCACTGTAGTCAGAAATAGAATAAAATCTTATTAAAAAAAACATTCACATCAAAATTATTTTTAGAAATATTATGTTAATAATTAAAATTTATCACAGAAATTTGCTGCTGAATATACAACTGAAACATACAATTAACAAAACTAAAATAAGAATGCCATTATAAAGTTTATATTAAAATCAAAACATAAAACACAATTATATCTGTTCTTGAATAGCAGTCGTTCAGATCTCTAAGAAATCCATTATCGGAGAACCCATGTTTGCTTAATACACTTTTCTTCTTTATCGACTTGAAGATAGTTAATAAGCAAAACTTTGTACTCATGAATTATTGATTTTGCATTTCACTGGATCTGTGGCTGAGACAGCACGGTGACAGCAGGGATCATTTGACTGATGCAATGGCATGGGGTTTGAAAGTTAGCTTCATTTTGTTATAGTGAGGTGTTCTCACATTCCTCATCTTATCGTAGTGGTTTATCTTTTGAAAACAATGAATCAGCTTTTGTTTTTGTATTTTCAATGAAAGAGCTTGATTTCATTGGGCAGCACATAATTTATTAATATTCATGAAAATGAAGTTTTGCTAGTAGAAAATCTTATGGTTCATACAGAAGTGATAATCAAATATATATACATGTACCACAGATTTTTTACAATTAAGAAACCTGAGTCTACAGTAAATTCTTAAATTGTTACTGTATGAAGGATGTCTTTTGATACATCAAGGTAGTCTACTTGATAAATCTGCTTGAGATAAAACTGTGATTCAATATTTTGAACATCTATTCTTAAATCATTACCACTTGAGAATTAAACAAAATAAACTGTAAAACCAATATAAAACCTGATCAGCATGCAAATGAATTAAAGACTGATCAAGTTTTATGCAATTGCTGTGGAGATTAGAAGATACCTTTAAAACCTCCAAACTGAAAATTTCTATCAGTCTGATATAGTTTTTATTCTGCAGTATGCCTCTTTATTTTATGCTAACTGATGAAATACCGTGTTCTATCAATGAGATAAAATCCATATCCCACAGTGTGATGATATAGATCTGCCAGGACTACTTTTTTTACTTCATATAAAGGATAGACTGATTACAGACAGCGACAGTATTTCAGTCATATAGCAACATCCAGCTAATTACAGGTGGAGGAAGACCGTGAATGCCCTGAGGCATTCAGGTAGAACCACCAACCTACCACAAGCCAGCTGGAAGGCTTCCTCACATGAATATCCGAATGACCCTGCCGGGACTCAAATACTTATAAAGGAAATGTAGCAGCAGCTAGCATAAAACAAAAAGAATTTTTTTTTAACTTTGTTTGGATATGGGTTATGGTATATCTCATCTCGAAGTGATACAATTTTTGCTCGCACTACACAATCGTGAAAATATGAAATTGTATCACTACTCGATGAGATATAACCCATATCCACTCTAAACAAACAAATATCCTATATGTATAAAATGATGTATCTGGGTTGTGAAGAATTAAACCATTATTTCATGAATATTCATGTACAATTTATGACTTGATGAATATTAATATTCTGTACTTTAAATGGTATATGAAACAATGGATCTTTTGTTGTCATGCAGACTGGGTAGAATATGAGCTACCGGTACACTTCTGTATGAGCAAATGGAAGAAGCCCTTATCAGACAGCTCTTGTAAGGACAGTGATTTTTTTTTCTTTTTTTTTTTACCTGTGGCTTTCTTATTGGAAAAATTAGCATAATAAATGGGAAGTCATAATATTATTAAAATGTTTTAACTCATCAAAAGAATTACCTAATTTTTGGTGTTATAATATTATAAAAAGTTTCAAATCAACATCTGATTGATAAAAATAAACATTTCCTTAAAATTCCAGGAATTATTTTTGTTGTGAAAAAAAGGCTATTTTGCTGCAAAAATAGGTAGTTATTTTGGGGAATAAAATGTTGGTTTTCTGGCTAGGGGAAATCACCTGTAAAAGGTGGTAAATTTACACACACACACCCCACAAAAAAAACAACAAAACAATCACTGAAGGAACTGTCTGATCTGGGTCTGCTCTGTTTTCAATTTAAAAAAAAAATATGAATGCATGTATCACCATTTGAGAGCTTGGTGCAAAACTATCCTAACTGCATTTTTTATTTTCCAGAAGAAAGACAGACTTATTATAAGAAACTGATTATTGTCCTATCAATATTTATACATTTCATTTTTCTGTATTTCTGTGTAGCTTCTTAACTATTGACATTTTTTAAGCCCAAAATTTACTTGTTACATTGTGACAATTGCTTGCAAAATTTAAATACATATACATGTATATTATGGCACAATAAAGTCCAAAGCATATGCATGAATTAGACACAAGTACATTTGAGTTTCTTACTCAAAAATCTAAGATGAGTATGTAATTTGATCAGTACAGTAATTTTATTAGCAAAACATGCATTGGAATGAATGATAATGAGTCAATGAACACATTCAGGTAAAAACAATTAAGTATAAAAGAAATGTTTATAAAACTGTTTTCCTGATCAAAGTCATGGTAGAAAATAATATCTACAACAAAATATTACAAAAATATCACATTATATTGGAATCTTTTCATTAAATATAAAAGGATAAAATAATGCCGGAGAAATTCTTGCTATATTAAAATTGATTCTGAATAATTGGTGAAGTATTTTCTAATTAAAAATATCCTTAAATATGAGAATTCATTAATTTAAATAAACACAAGATAACAATGTTAAGCTCAGTCATTTTAGCAGCATAATTATAAATACTATAAAATTATAAAAAAAAAATTTACTTATTTAATAACTAAAACAATAGATAACATCATAAAAAAGGTTCATTATATAATGTACATTGCCATAAATTTAATTATATTTAGATGCTAAGTAACTATGAATATCCTTATATAAATACAACAC
>CM037781.1:50323952-50347736 GCA_021229015.1 Solen grandis
ATTATGTTTCTTGTTGATAGCCTAATAAAATATGATAGTTTCTAGGTATGAGTGGCTGAAACTTTTTGAGCTAGCAACGGAAGGTTGAAAGTTCGAACCTCGCAAAAAACTGTGCAGATGAGGGTATGTGTACGAAAAACCTATCCGTTTTTGTTAGACATCAGATAGAAGAATTCTGTTTGCTGCAAATGATTTGCAAGATATATACGCACAAAATATATGGGGTAGCGAATTTAATAAATGCATGGTTTGTCCTCTAGAAACGGTCAAATTTCACTAAATTTTAGGAAAAATTAAAATTTCGAAAAGATGTTTTTTGTCGCTCCTGACTTTATTTTTAGTTCCTTCTTCATGATATTTTCACAAGTTATGTATTGTTATATTTGAAAGGGCGTCACAATTAAAAAGTTAAAATGAAATTTCAAAGGTCAAGGTCATATTACGATAATTGTGTTTTTATTCGGCTCCAAATAGCTCCAAAACAAAAACTATTTTATTGAAAGTATATAAGAGAAGTTTTAGTTCTTGAATAGCCCTTTCCAGTGATGTTTAGTTTTTGAAGATCGGCCTTGATTTGGTCATTTTACGGCAGTCCAAATTTTGATCCTATTTAGAACAATTGTAAATCAGTTTTTATGCTTCAAATTGTGATATATAAGGAATAGAATGTTCAACTAGTGCGACTTGTATGCTTCATTAAACCATTTGCTGCATTTCTAGGTACCTAATAGTAAAATTTTACTCAATTTTGTTTCTCATTTTGCTGCTAATTTTTGCATTCTGTTCCTTGGTGACATCAATTTGAAACAACACTAAAATATTTATGCGATATTTCATGAAAATGATAGTAATTCAATGCAACATTAGTTCGTTATAATGTTAAGTGGCATATCGCATTGTCGCGTGTCATTTTATACTGTTGTGTGTCGTTTGCAATTGTTGTTTATCGAGTACAATTGTCGTATGTCACCCTCATAAAGCAACACACACATATAATGTTGCAGTACCCGAAGTCTGTAAAAAAAGTTTTCAAGTTAGCGACTACATTACAGACAGGTAATACTTAAAAGTATTCTTCTTGGTAAAAAGTCTGCTTAAACATTGCGACAAAAATGTTTGAAAGATCACTGTATTCAACAGTATTCAAAAAGCCATTGAACGAAGAAATATGTTTTTCGAAACATGTGACTCGTGAACTGAATGGAATTGCTTTTGCGAAAACCGATGATATCGCAATAGCGATTCTAGTTTTTTTTTATTATTTTTCTAACCTTTTTTTGTGAACGGCATATCACCATGATAGAAAAAAGTCACATGTATGAAAATTTTATCAGTTATTACCACGTATTTGAAAATGATCCTAACGTTGAGAAAATTTTCATTTATGTCTTACTTTTCCCGCCAGGGGGCGTTTTGCATGAAATTTATTAATGGCTAATAACTCACTTATTTGAGGTCCGATTCAAATGCGGTTTTTTGCATTCTGTTCCTTGTTGATAGCCAAATAAAATATGATAGGTTTCGAGGGTACGTGTCGCTGAAAGTATTTGACCTACAGAAGGTTGAAAGTTCGAACCTCTCAAAAAACTGTGCAAATGAGGGTAGGTCTACGAAAAACCTATCCATTTTGTTAGAGATCAGATAGAAGAATTCTGTTTGCTGCAAATGATTTGCAAGACATATACGCACAAAATATATGGGGTGGCGAATTTAAGAAATGTATGGTTTGTCCTCTGGAAACGGTCAAACTTCACTAAATTTTAGGAAAAGTTAAAGTTTCAAAAACATGTTTTTTATCGCTTCTGACTTTATTTTTAGTTCATTCTTCATGATATTTTCACAAGTTATGTATTGTTATGTCTGAAAGGGGATCACAATTAAAAAGTAAAAAAATAAATGAAAAGGTCAAGGTCATATTACGATTATTGTGTTTTTATTCGGCCCCAAGTAGCTCAAAAACTAAAAATAATTCATTGAGAGTATATGTAGAAAAGTTTTAGATCTTGAAGAGCCCTTTTCATTAATGTTTAGTTTTTGAAGATCGGACTTGATTTGGTCATATTACGGCAGTCCAAAGTTTGATCCTTTTTTGGAATAATTGTTATACCATTTTATGCTTAAAATTGTGATATATAAGAAATAGAAAGTTCGACTAGTGCGACTTGTATACTTTATTGAACTGTTTGCTGCATTGCTAGGTACCTAATGGTAAAATTTTAATCAATTTTGTTTCTCATTTTGCCGCTAGGGTGCGCTTTGCTTGAAATCACTCTTTTGCTTATAACTCAAAAAGTTGAAGCCTGATTCAAATGCGGTTTGTTGCATTATGTTCATTGTTGATAGCCTAATAAAATAGGATAAATTCAAGGTATGAGTGACTGAAAAGTTTGAGTTAGTAACGGAAGGTTGAGAGTTCGAACCTCGCAAAAAACTGTGCAGATGAGGGTAGGTCTACGAAAAACCTATCCATTTTTGTTAGACATCAGATAGAAGAATTCTGTTTGCTGCAAATTATTTACAAGACATATATGCAAAAAATATATGAGGTGGCGAAATTAATAAATGCATGGTTTGTCCTCTAGAAACGGTCAAACTTCACTAAATTTTAGGAAAAATTAAAATTTCATAAACATGTTTTTTGTCGCTCCTGACTTTATTTTTAGTTCATTCTTCATGATATTTTCACATTTTATGTATTGTTATGTTTGAAAGGGCCTCACGATTAAAAGGTTAAAAAATAAATGAAAAGGTCAAGGTCATATTACGATTATTGTGTTTTTATTCGGCCCCAAAGAGCTCCAAAACTACAAATATTTCATTGAAAGTATATGAACAAAAGTTTTAGTTCTTCAAGAGCTCTTTCCAGTGATGTTAAGTTTTTGAAGATCGGGGTTGAATTGGTTGAGTTATGGCAGAAAGGCGAAAAGTGTACTTTTAACGAAATTGAAACGCTGTAGTTTCATGAATTTTGAGTCAAAAATTATGATTTCTTCAGGATTAAGACACTGAAAAGTGAAGTGATGTATACTGCAAGGAATATTTGTTTGGTCACGTGATTATGACGTCATGCATATTTAAGCAAGAATTATTAAAAAAATCATATAAAATCGGCAAGTTGGCGTATGAAGTTGAAATTTGCAGGATTGCCGTAGCCTACGGTGTGCAAAAAGTCCTGAAAATTTCAGATGATTCCTTTAACAAACATGGCAGATATTCATGTTTTTCGGATAAGGGCTTGTACACGAAAATCTAGCAAGTTGAAGTAAGAAAAGAAGGCGGTTATTGGGTTGGTTACCCTCTATCCGGACGTTCCTACGCAGGAAATAGTGCCCGTGTTGAAAGGTGAATTGCGATGCGTATTTGAGAGAATGAGGTGCATTTTAGGATGCAATTGTGTACACCAGGACCGATAAGCATATTGCCTTTGTCATTACGGCTTTCTCCAAACTTTTATTATTAGGTTTTCGCACCTCGCAGTGCGGAAACCTATTGTTCTTCTTCTGTTTTATTTTTTTTTTTTTTTTTTATTATTTTTCTAACCTTTTTTTGTGAACGGCATATCACCATGATAGAAAAAAGTCACATGTATGAAAATTTTATCAGTTATTACCACGTATTTGAAAATGATCCTAACGTTGAGAAAATTTTCATTTATGTCTTACTTTTCCCGCCAGGGGGCGTTTTGCATGAAATTTATTAATGGCTAATAACTCACTTATTTGAGGTCCGATTCAAATGCGGTTTTTTGCATTCTGTTCCTTGTTGATAGCCAAATAAAATATGATAGGTTTCGAGGGTACGTGTCGCTGAAAGTATTTGACCTACAGAAGGTTGAAAGTTCGAACCTCTCAAAAAACTGTGCAAATGAGGGTAGGTCTACGAAAAACCTATCCATTTTTGTTAGAGATCAGATAGAAGAATTCTGTTTGCTGCAAATGATTTGCAAGACATATACGCACAAAATATATGGGGTGGCGAATTTAAGAAATGTATGGTTTGTCCTCTGGAAACGGTCAAACTTCACTAAATTTTAGGAAAAGTTAAAGTTTCAAAAACATGTTTTTTATCGCTTCTGACTTTATTTTTAGTTCATTCTTCATGATATTTTCACAAGTTATGTATTGTTATGTCTGAAAGGGGATCACAATTAAAAAGTAAAAAAATAAATGAAAAGGTCAAGGTCATATTACGATTATTGTGTTTTTATTCGGCCCCAAGTAGCTCAAAAACTAAAAATAATTCATTGAGAGTATATGTAGAAAAGTTTTAGATCTTGAAGAGCCCTTTTCATTAATGTTTAGTTTTTGAAGATCGGACTTGATTTGGTCATATTACGGCAGTCCAAAGTTTGATCCTTTTTTGGAATAATTGTTATACCATTTTATGCTTAAAATTGTGATATATAAGAAATAGAAAGTTCGACTAGTGCGACTTGTATACTTTATTGAACTGTTTGCTGCATTGCTAGGTACCTAATGGTAAAATTTTAATCAATTTTGTTTCTCATTTTGCCGCTAGGGTGCGCTTTGCTTGAAATCACTCTTTTGCTTATAACTCAAAAAGTTGAAGCCTGATTCAAATGCGGTTTGTTGCATTATGTTCATTGTTGATAGCCTAATAAAATAGGATAAATTCAAGGTATGAGTGACTGAAAAGTTTGAGTTAGTAACGGAAGGTTGAGAGTTCGAACCTCGCAAAAAACTGTGCAGATGAGGGTAGGTCTACGAAAAACCTATCCATTTTTGTTAGACATCAGATAGAAGAATTCTGTTTGCTGCAAATTATTTACAAGACATATATGCAAAAAATATATGAGGTGGCGAAATTAATAAATGCATGGTTTGTCCTCTAGAAACGGTCAAAAATTCTGTTTGCTGCAAATTAAAATTTCATAAACATTTTTTTGTCGCTCCTGACTTATTTTTAGTTCATTCTTCATGATATTTTCACATTTTATGTATTGTTATGTTTGAAAGGGCCTCACGATTAAAAGGTTAAAAAATAAATGAAAAGGTCAAGGTCATATTACGATTATTGTGTTTTTATTCGGCCCCAAAGAGCTCCAAAACTACAAATATTTCATTGAAAGTATATGAACAAAAGTTTTAGTTCTTCAAGAGCTCTTTCCAGTGATGTTAAGTTTTTGAAGATCGGGGTTGAATTGGTTGAGTTATGGCAGAAAGGCGAAAAGTGTACTTTTAACGAAATTGAAACGCTGTAGTTTCATGAATTTTGAGTCAAAAATTATGATTTCTTCAGGATTAAGACACTGAAAAGTGAAGTGATGTATACTACAAGGAATATTTGTTTGGTCACGTGATTATGACGTCATGCATATTTAAGCAAGAATTATTAAAAAAATCATATAAAATCGGCAAGTTGGCGTATGAAGTTGAAATTTGCAGGATTGCCGTAGCCTACGGTGTGCAAAAAGTCCTGAAAATTTCAGATGATTCCTTCAACAAACATGGCAGATATTCATGTTTTTCGGATAAGGGCTTGTACACAAAATCTAGCAAGTTGAAGTAAGAAAAGAAGGCGGTTATTGGGTTGGTTACCCTCTATCCGGACGTTCCTACGCAGGAAATAGTGCCCGTGTTGAAAGGTGAATTGCGATGCGTATTTGAGAGAATGAGGTGCATTTTAGGATGCAATTGTGTACACCAGGACCGATAAGCCTTTGTCATTACGGCTTTCTCCAAACTTTTATTATTAGGTTTTCGCACCTCGCAGTGCGGAAACCTATTGTTCTTCTTCTGTTTTATTTTTTTTTTTTTTTATTATTTTTCTAACCTTTTTTTGTGAACGGCATATCACCATGATAGAAAAAAGTCACATGTATGAAAATTTTATCAGTTATTACCACGTATTTGAAAATGATCCTAACGTTGAGAAAATTTTCATTTATGTCTTACTTTTCCCGCCAGGGGGCGTTTTGCATGAAATTTATTAATGGCTAATAACTCACTTATTTGAGGTCCGATTCAAATGCGGTTTTTTGCATTCTGTTCCTTGTTGATAGCCAAATAAAATATGATAGGTTTCGAGGGTACGTGTCGCTGAAAGTATTTGACCTACAGAAGGTTGAAAGTTCGAACCTCTCAAAAAACTGTGCAAATGAGGGTAGGTCTACGAAAAACCTATCCATTTTTGTTAGAGATCAGATAGAAGAATTCTGTTTGCTGCAAATGATTTGCAAGACATATACGCACAAAATATATGGGTGGCGAATTTAAGAAATGTATGGTTTGTCCTCTGGAAACGGTCAAACTTCACTAAATTTTAGGAAAAGTTAAAGTTTCAAAAACATGTTTTTTTATCGCTTCTGACTTTATTTTTAGTTCATTCTTCATGATATTTTCACAAGTTATGTATTGTTATGTCTGAAAGGGGATCACAATTAAAAAGTAAAAAAATAAATGAAAAGGTCAAGGTCATATTACGATTATTGTGTTTTTATTCGGCCCCAAGTAGCTCAAAAACTAAAAATAATTCATTGAGAGTATATGTAGAAAAGTTTTAGATCTTGAAGAGCCCTTTTCATTAATGTTTAGTTTTTGAAGATCGGGCTTGATTTGGTCATATTACGGCAGTCCAAAGTTTGATCCTTTTTTGGAATAATTGTTATACCATTTTATGCTTAAAATTGTGATATATAAGAAATAGAAAGTTCGACTAGTGCGACTTGTATACTTTATTGAACTGTTTGCTGCATTGCTAGGTACCTAATGGTAAAATTTTAATCAATTTTGTTTCTCATTTTGCCGCTAGGGTGCGCTTTGCTTGAAATCACTCTTTTGCTTATAACTCAAAAAGTTGAAGCCTGATTCAAATGCGGTTTGTTGCATTATGTTCATTGTTGATAGCCTAATAAAATAGGATAAATTCAAGGTATGAGTGACTGAAAAGTTTGAGTTAGTAACGGAAGGTTGAGAGTTCGAACCTCGCAAAAAACTGTGCAGATGAGGGTAGGTCTACGAAAAACCTATCTTTTTAGACATCAATAGAAGAATTCTGTTTGCTGCAAATTATTTACAAAATTTTTAAATAACAAAATTTTTGAAATTAATAAATGCATGGTTTGTCCTCTAGAAACGGTCAAACTTCACTAAATTTTAGGAAAAATTAAAATTTCATAAACATGTTTTTTGTCGCTCCTGACTTATTTTTAGTTCATTCTTCATGATATTTTCACATTTTATGTATTGTTATGTTTGAAAGGGCCTCACGATTAAAAGGTTAAAAAATAAATGAAAAGGTCAAGGTCATATTACGATTATTGTGTTTTTATTCGGCCCCAAAGAGCTCCAAAACTACAAATATTTCATTGAAAGTATATGAACAAAAGTTTTAGTTCTTCAAGAGCTCTTTCCAGTGATGTTAAGTTTTTGAAGATCGGGGTTGAATTGGTTGAGTTATGGCAGAAAGGCGAAAAGTGTACTTTTAACGAAATTGAAACGCTGTAGTTTCATGAATTTTGAGTCAAAAATTATGATTTCTTCAGGATTAAGACACTGAAAAGTGAAGTGATGTATACTGCAAGGAATATTTGTTTGGTCACGTGATTATGACGTCATGCATATTTAAGCAAGAATTATTAAAAAAATCATATAAAATCGGCAAGTTGGCGTATGAAGTTGAAATTTGCAGGATTGCCGTAGCCTACGGTGTGCAAAAAGTCCTGAAAATTTCAGATGATTCCTTTAACAAACATGGCAGATATTCATGTTTTTCGGATAAGGGCTTGTACACGAAAATCTAGCAAGTTGAAGTAAGAAAAGAAGGCGGTTATTGGGTTGGTTACCCTCTATCCGGACGTTCCTACGCAGGAAATAGTGCCCGTGTTGAAAGGTGAATTGCGATGCGTATTTGAGAGAATGAGGTGCATTTTAGGATGCAATTGTGTACACCAGGACCGATAAGCATATTGCCTTTGTCATTACGGCTTTCTCCAAACTTTTATTATTAGGTTTTCGCACCTCGCAGTGCGGAAACCTATTGTTCTTCTTCTGTTTTATTTTTTTTTTTTTTTTTTATTATTTTTCTAACCTTTTTTTGTGAACGGCATATCACCATGATAGAAAAAAGTCACATGTATGAAAATTTTATCAGTTATTACCACGTATTTGAAAATGATCCTAACGTTGAGAAAATTTTCATTTATGTCTTACTTTTCCCGCCAGGGGGCGTTTTGCATGAAATTTATTAATGGCTAATAACTCACTTATTTGAGGTCCGATTCAAATGCGGTTTTTTGCATTCTGTTCCTTGTTGATAGCCAAATAAAATATGATAGGTTTCGAGGGTACGTGTCGCTGAAAGTATTTGACCTACAGAAGGTTGAAAGTTCGAACCTCTCAAAAAACTGTGCAAATGAGGGTAGGTCTACGAAAAACCTATCCATTTTTGTTAGAGATCAGATAGAAGAATTCTGTTTGCTGCAAATGATTTGCAAGACATATACGCACAAAATATATGGGGTGGCGAATTTAAGAAATGTATGGTTTGTCCTCTGGAAACGGTCAAACTTCACTAAATTTTAGGAAAAGTTAAAGTTTCAAAAACATGTTTTTTATCGCTTCTGACTTTATTTTTAGTTCATTCTTCATGATATTTTCACAAGTTATGTATTGTTATGTCTGAAAGGGGATCACAATTAAAAAAAAAAAATTTTTTTATTTTATTCGGCCCCAAGTAGCTCAAAAACTAAAAATAATTCATTGAGAGTATATGTAGAAAAGTTTTAGATCTTGAAGAGCCCTTTTCATTAATGTTTAGTTTTTGAAGATCGGACTTGATTTGGTCATATTACGGCAGTCCAAAGTTTGATCCTTTTTTGGAATAATTGTTATACCATTTTATGCTTAAAATTGTGATATATAAGAAATAGAAAGTTCGACTAGTGCGACTTGTATACTTTATTGAACTGTTTGCTGCATTGCTAGGTACCTAATGGTAAAATTTTAATCAATTTTGTTTCTCATTTTGCCGCTAGGGTGCGCTTTGCTTGAAATCACTCTTTTGCTTATAACTCAAAAAGTTGAAGCCTGATTCAAATGCGGTTTGTTGCATTATGTTCATTGTTGATAGCCTAATAAAATAGGATAAATTCAAGGTATGAGTGACTGAAAAGTTTGAGTTAGTAACGGAAGGTTGAGAGTTCGAACCTCGCAAAAAACTGTGCAGATGAGGGTAGGTCTACGAAAAACCTATCCATTTTTGTTAGACATCAGATAGAAGAATTCTGTTTGCTGCAAATTATTTACAAGACATATATGCAAAAAATATATGAGGTGGCGAAATTAATAAATGCATGGTTTGTCCTCTAGAAACGGTCAAACTTCACTAAATTTTAGGAAAAATTAAAATTTCATAAACATGTTTTTTGTCGCTCCTGACTTTATTTTTAGTTCATTCTTCATGATATTTTCACATTTTATGTATTGTTATGTTTGAAAGGGCCTCACGATTAAAAGGTTAAAAAATAAATGAAAAGGTCAAGGTCATATTACGATTATTGTGTTTTTATTCGGCCCCAAAGAGCTCCAAAACTACAAATATTTCATTGAAAGTATATGAACAAAAGTTTTAGTTCTTCAAGAGCTCTTTCCAGTGATGTTAAGTTTTTGAAGATCGGGGTTGAATTGGTTGAGTTATGGCAGAAAGGCGAAAAGTGTACTTTTAACGAAATTGAAACGCTGTAGTTTCATGAATTTTGAGTCAAAAATTATGATTTCTTCAGGATTAAGACACTGAAAAGTGAAGTGATGTATACTGCAAGGAATATTTGTTTGGTCACGTGATTATGACGTCATGCATATTTAAGCAAGAATTATTAAAAAAAATCATATAAAATCGGCAAGTTGGCGTATGAAGTTGAAATTTGCAGGATTGCCGTAGCCTACGGTGTGCAAAAAGTCCTGAAAATTTCAGATGATTCCTTCAACAAACATGGCAGATATTCATGTTTTTCGGATAAGGGCTTGTACACGAAAATCTAGCAAGTTGAAGTAAGAAAAGAAGGCGGTTATTGGGTTGGTTACCCTCTATCCGGACGTTCCTACGCAGGAAATAGTGCCCGTGTTGAAAGGTGAATTGCGATGCGTATTTGAGAGAATGAGGTGCATTTTAGGATGCAATTGTGTACACCAGGACCGATAAGCCTTTGTCATTACGGCTTTCTCCAAACTTTTATTATTAGGTTTTCGCACCTCGCAGTGCGGAAACCTATTGTTCTTCTTCTGTTTTATTTTTTTTTTTTTTTTTTATTATTTTTCTAACCTTTTTTTGTGAACGGCATATCACCATGATAGAAAAAAGTCACATGTATGAAAATTTTATCAGTTATTACCACGTATTTGAAAATGATCCTAACGTTGAGAAAATTTTCATTTATGTCTTACTTTTCCCGCCAGGGGGCGTTTTGCATGAAATTTATTAATGGCTAATAACTCACTTATTTGAGGTCCGATTCAAATGCGGTTTTTTGCATTCTGTTCCTTGTTGATAGCCAAATAAAATATGATAGGTTTCGAGGGTACGTGTCGCTGAAAGTATTTGACCTACAGAAGGTTGAAAGTTCGAACCTCTCAAAAAACTGTGCAAATGAGGGTAGGTCTACGAAAAACCTATCCATTTTTGTTAGAGATCAGATAGAAGAATTCTGTTTGCTGCAAATGATTTGCAAGACATATACGCACAAAATATATGGGGTGGCGAATTTAAGAAATGTATGGTTTGTCCTCTGGAAACGGTCAAACTTCACTAAATTTTAGGAAAAGTTAAAGTTTCAAAAACATGTTTTTTATCGCTTCTGACTTTATTTTTAGTTCATTCTTCATGATATTTTCACAAGTTATGTATTGTTATGTCTGAAAGGGGATCACAATTAAAAAGTAAAAAAATAAATGAAAAGGTCAAGGTCATATTACGATTATTGTGTTTTTATTCGGCCCCAAGTAGCTCAAAAACTAAAAATAATTCATTGAGAGTATATGTAGAAAAGTTTTAGATCTTGAAGAGCCCTTTTCATTAATGTTTAGTTTTTGAAGATCGGACTTGATTTGGTCATATTACGGCAGTCCAAAGTTTGATCCTTTTTTGGAATAATTGTTATACCATTTTATGCTTAAAATTGTGATATATAAGAAATAGAAAGTTCGACTAGTGCGACTTGTATACTTTATTGAACTGTTTGCTGCATTGCTAGGTACCTAATGGTAAAATTTTAATCAATTTTGTTTCTCATTTTGCCGCTAGGGTGCGCTTTGCTTGAAATCACTCTTTTGCTTATAACTCAAAAAGTTGAAGCCTGATTCAAATGCGGTTTGTTGCATTATGTTCATTGTTGATAGCCTAATAAAATAGGATAAATTCAAGGTATGAGTGACTGAAAAGTTTGAGTTAGTAACGGAAGGTTGAGAGTTCGAACCTCGCAAAAAACTGTGCAGATGAGGGTAGGTCTACGAAAAACCTATCCATTTTTGTTAGACATCAGATAGAAGAATTCTGTTTGCTGCAAATTATTTAAAATTAATAAAGCATGGTTTGTCCTCTAGAAACGGTCAAACTTCACTAAATTTTAGGAAAAATTAAAATTTCATAAACATGTTTTTTGTCGCTCCTGACTTTATTTTTAGTTCATTCTTCATGATATTTTCACATTTTATGTATTGTTATGTTTGAAAGGGCCTCACGATTAAAAGGTTAAAAAATAAATGAAAAGGTCAAGGTCATATTACGATTATTGTGTTTTTATTCGGCCCCAAAGAGCTCCAAAACTACAAATATTTCATTGAAAGTATATGAACAAAAGTTTTAGTTCTTCAAGAGCTCTTTCCAGTGATGTTAAGTTTTTGAAGATCGGGGTTGAATTGGTTGAGTTATGGCAGAAAGGCGAAAAGTGTACTTTTAACGAAATTGAAACGCTGTAGTTTCATGAATTTTGAGTCAAAAATTATGATTTCTTCAGGATTAAGACACTGAAAAGTGAAGTGATGTATACTGCAAGGAATATTTGTTTGGTCACGTGATTATGACGTCATGCATATTTAAGCAAGAATTATTAAAAAAATCATATAAAATCGGCAAGTTGGCGTATGAAGTTGAAATTTGCAGGATTGCCGTAGCCTACGGTGTGCAAAAAGTCCTGAAAATTTCAGATGATTCCTTTAACAAACATGGCAGATATTCATGTTTTTCGGATAAGGGCTTGTACACGAAAATCTAGCAAGTTGAAGTAAGAAAAGAAGGCGGTTATTGGGTTGGTTACCCTCTATCCGGACGTTCCTACGCAGGAAATAGTGCCCGTGTTGAAAGGTGAATTGCGATGCGTATTTGAGAGAATGAGGTGCATTTTAGGATGCAATTGTGTACACCAGGACCGATAAGCATATTGCCTTTGTCATTACGGCTTTTCTCCAAACTTTTATTATTAGGTTTTCGCACCTCGCAGTGCGGAAACCTATTGTTCTTCTTCTGTTTTATTTTTTTTTTTTTTTTTATTTTTTTCTAACCTTTTTTTGTGAACGGCATATCACCATGATAGAAAAAAGTCACATGTATGAAAATTTTATCAGTTATTACCACGTATTTGAAAATGATCCTAACGTTGAGAAAATTTTCATTTATGTCTTACTTTTCCCGCCAGGGGCGTTTTGCATGAAATTTATTAATGGCTAATAACTCACTTATTTGAGGTCCGATTCAAATGCGGTTTTTTGCATTCTGTTCCTTGTTGATAGCCAAATAAAATATGATAGGTTTCGAGGGTACGTGTCGCTGAAAGTATTTGACCTACAGAAGGTTGAAAGTTCGAACCTCTCAAAAAACTGTGCAAATGAGGGTAGGTCTACGAAAAACCTATCCATTTTTGTTAGAGATCAGATAGAAGAATTCTGTTTGCTGCAAATGATTTGCAAGACATATACGCACAAAATATATGGGGTGGCGAATTTAAGAAATGTATGGTTTGTCCTCTGGAAACGGTCAAACTTCACTAAATTTTAGGAAAAGTTAAAGTTTCAAAAACATGTTTTTTATCGCTTCTGACTTTATTTTTAGTTCATTCTTCATGATATTTTCACAAGTTATGTATTGTTATGTCTGAAAGGGGATCACAATTAAAAAGTAAAAAAATAAATGAAAAGGTCAAGGTCATATTACGATTATTGTGTTTTTATTCGGCCCCAAGTAGCTCAAAAACTAAAAATAATTCATTGAGAGTATATGTAGAAAAGTTTTAGATCTTGAAGAGCCCTTTTCATTAATGTTTAGTTTTTGAAGATCGGACTTGATTTGGTCATATTACGGCAGTCCAAAGTTTGATCCTTTTTTGGAATAATTGTTATACCATTTTATGCTTAAAATTGTGATATATAAGAAATAGAAAGTTCGACTAGTGCGACTTGTATACTTTATTGAACTGTTTGCTGCATTGCTAGGTACCTAATGGTAAAATTTTAATCAATTTTGTTTCTCATTTTGCCGCTAGGGTGCGCTTTGCTTGAAATCACTCTTTTGCTTATAACTCAAAAAGTTGAAGCCTGATTCAAATGCGGTTTGTTGCATTATGTTCATTGTTGATAGCCTAATAAAATAGGATAAATTCAAGGTATGAGTGACTGAAAAGTTTGAGTTAGTAACGGAAGGTTGAGAGTTCGAACCTCGCAAAAAACTGTGCAGATGAGGGTAGGTCTACGAAAAACCTATCCATTTTTGTTAGACATCAGATAGAAGAATTCTGTTTGCTGCAAATTATTTACAAGACATATATGCAAAAAATATATGAGGTGGCGAAATTAAAAAGGTTTCCAAAAAAATTTTATTGATTTTGAAGGACTCATAAACATGTTTTTTGTCGCTCCTGACTTTAATTTTTAGTTCATTCTTCATGATATTTTCACATTTTATGTATTGTTATGTTTGAAAGGGCCTCACGATTAAAAGGTTAAAAAATAAATGAAAAGGTCAAGGTCATATTACGATTATTGTGTTTTTATTCGGCCCCAAAGAGCTCCAAAACTACAAATATTTCATTGAAAGTATATGAACAAAAGTTTTAGTTCTTCAAGAGCTCTTTCCAGTGATGTTAAGTTTTTGAAGATCGGGGTTGAATTGGTTGAGTTATGGCAGAAAGGCGAAAAGTGTACTTTTAACGAAATTGAAACGCTGTAGTTTCATGAATTTTGAGTCAAAAATTATGATTTCTTCAGGATTAAGACACTGAAAAGTGAAGTGATGTATACTGCAAGGAATATTTGTTTGGTCACGTGATTATGACGTCATGCATATTTAAGCAAGAATTATTAAAAAAATCATATAAAATCGGCAAGTTGGCGTATGAAGTTGAAATTTGCAGGATTGCCGTAGCCTACGGTGTGCAAAAAGTCCTGAAAATTTCAGATGATTCCTTTAACAAACATGGCAGATATTCATGTTTTTCGGATAAGGGCTTGTACACGAAAATCTAGCAAGTTGAAGTAAGAAAAGAAGGCGGTTATTGGGTTGGTTACCCTCTATCCGGACGTTCCTACGCAGGAAATAGTGCCCGTGTTGAAAGGTGAATTGCGATGCGTATTTGAGAGAATGAGGTGCATTTTAGGATGCAATTGTGTACACCAGGACCGATAAGCATATTGCCTTTGTCATTACGGCTTTCTCCAAACTTTTATTATTAGGTTTTCGCACCTCGCAGTGCGGAAACCTATTGTTCTTCTTCTGTTTTATTTTTTTTTTTTTTTTTTATTATTTTTCTAACCTTTTTTGTGAACGGCATATCACCATGATAGAAAAAAGTCACATGTATGAAAATTTTATCAGTTATTACCACGTATTTGAAAATGATCCTAACGTTGAGAAAATTTTCATTTATGTCTTACTTTTCCCGCCAGGGGCGTTTTGCATGAAATTTATTAATGGCTAATAACTCACTTATTTGAGGTCCGATTCAAATGCGGTTTTTTGCATTCTGTTCCTTGTTGATAGCCAAATAAAATATGATAGGTTTCGAGGGTACGTGTCGCTGAAAGTATTTGACCTACAGAAGGTTGAAAGTTCGAACCTCTCAAAAAACTGTGCAAATGAGGGTAGGTCTACGAAAAACCTATCCATTTTTGTTAGAGATCAGATAGAAGAATTCTGTTTGCTGCAAATGATTTGCAAGACATATACGCACAAAATATATGGGGTGGCGAATTTAAGAAATGTATGGTTTGTCCTCTGGAAACGGTCAAACTTCACTAAATTTTAGGAAAAGTTAAAGTTTCAAAAACATGTTTTTTATCGCTTCTGACTTTATTTTTAGTTCATTCTTCATGATATTTTCACAAGTTATGTATTGTTATGTCTGAAAGGGGATCACAATTAAAAAGTAAAAAAATAAATGAAAAGGTCAAGGTCATATTACGATTATTGTGTTTTTATTCGGCCCCAAGTAGCTCAAAAACTAAAAATAATTCATTGAGAGTATATGTAGAAAAGTTTTAGATCTTGAAGAGCCCTTTTCATTAATGTTTAGTTTTTGAAGATCGGACTTGATTTGGTCATATTACGGCAGTCCAAAGTTTGATCCTTTTTTGGAATAATTGTTATACCATTTTATGCTTAAAATTGTGATATATAAGAAATAGAAAGTTCGACTAGTGCGACTTGTATACTTTATTGAACTGTTTGCTGCATTGCTAGGTACCTAATGGTAAAATTTTAATCAATTTTGTTTCTCATTTTGCCGCTAGGGTGCGCTTTGCTTGAAATCACTCTTTTGCTTATAACTCAAAAAGTTGAAGCCTGATTCAAATGCGGTTTGTTGCATTATGTTCATTGTTGATAGCCTAATAAAATAGGATAAATTCAAGGTATGAGTGACTGAAAAGTTTGAGTTAGTAACGGAAGGTTGAGAGTTCGAACCTCGCAAAAAACTGTGCAGATGAGGGTAGGTCTACGAAAAACCTATCCATTTTTGTTAGACATCAGATAGAAGAATTCTGTTTGCTGCAAATTATTTACAAGACATATATGCAAAAAATATATGAGGTGGCGAAATTAATAAATGCATGGTTTGTCCTCTAGAAACGGTCAAACTTCACTAAATTTTAGGAAAAATTAAAATTTCATAAACATGTTTTTTGTCGCTCCTGATTTTATTTTTAGTTCATTCTTCATGATATTTTCACATTTTATGTATTGTTATGTTTGAAAGGGCCTCACGATTAAAAGGTTAAAAAATAAATGAAAAGGTCAAGGTCATATTACGATTATTGTGTTTTTATTCGGCCCCAAAGAGCTCCAAAACTACAAATATTTCATTGAAAGTATATGAACAAAAGTTTTAGTTCTTCAAGAGCTCTTTCCAGTGATGTTAAGTTTTTGAAGATCGGGGTTGAATTGGTTGAGTTATGGCAGAAAGGCGAAAAGTGTACTTTTAACGAAATTGAAACGCTGTAGTTTCATGAATTTTGAGTCAAAAATTATGATTTCTTCAGGATTAAGACACTGAAAAGTGAAGTGATGTATACTGCAAGGAATATTTGTTTGGTCAGTGATTATGACGTCATGCATATTTAAGCAAGAATTATTAAAAAAAAAAAGGAAATTTAATTTCAGGATTAAAAAATCGGCAAGTTGGCGTATGAAGTTGAAATTTGCAGGATTGCCGTAGCCTACGGTGTGCAAAAAGTCCTGAAAATTTCAGATGATTCCTTCAACAAACATGGCAGATATTCATGTTTTTCGGATAAGGGCTTGTACACGAAAATCTAGCAAGTTGAAGTAAGAAAAGAAGGCGGTTATTGGGTTGGTTACCCTCTATCCGACGTTCCTACGCAGGAAATAGTGCCCGTGTTGAAAGGTGAATTGCGATGCGTATTTGAGAGAATGAGGTGCATTTTAGGATGCAATTGTGTACACCAGGACCGATAAGCCTTTGTCATTACGGCTTTCTCCAAACTTTTATTATTAGGTTTTCGCACCTCGCAGTGCGGAAACCTATTGTTCTTCTTCTGTTTTATTTTTTTTTTTTTTTTTTATTATTTTTCTAACCTTTTTTTGTGAACGGCATATCACCATGATAGAAAAAAGTCACATGTATGAAAATTTTATCAGTTATTACCACGTATTTGAAAATGATCCTAACGTTGAGAAAATTTTCATTTATGTCTTACTTTTCCCGCCAGGGGGCGTTTTGCATGAAATTTATTAATGGCTAATAACTCACTTATTTGAGGTCCGATTCAAATGCGGTTTTTTGCATTCTGTTCCTTGTTGATAGCCAAATAAAATATGATAGGTTTCGAGGGTACGTGTCGCTGAAAGTATTTGACCTACAGAAGGTTGAAAGTTCGAACCTCTCAAAAAACTGTGCAAATGAGGGTAGGTCTACGAAAAACCTATCCATTTTTGTTAGAGATCAGATAGAAGAATTCTGTTTGCTGCAAATGATTTGCAAGACATATACGCACAAAATATATGGGGTGGCGAATTTAAGAAATGTATGGTTTGTCCTCTGGAAACGGTCAAACTTCACTAAATTTTAGGAAAAGTTAAAGTTTCAAAAACATGTTTTTATCGCTTCTGACTTTATTTTTAGTTCATTCTTCATGATATTTTCACAAGTTATGTATTGTTATGTCTGAAAGGGGATCACAATTAAAAAGTAAAAAAATAAATGAAAAGGTCAAGGTCATATTACGATTATTGTGTTTTTATTCGGCCCCAAGTAGCTCAAAAACTAAAAATAATTCATTGAGAGTATATGTAGAAAAGTTTTAGATCTTGAAGAGCCCTTTTCATTAATGTTTAGTTTTTGAAGATCGGACTTGATTTGGTCATATTACGGCAGTCCAAAGTTTGATCCTTTTTTGGAATAATTGTTATACCATTTTATGCTTAAAATTGTGATATATAAGAAATAGAAAGTTCGACTAGTGCGACTTGTATACTTTATTGAACTGTTTGCTGCATTGCTAGGTACCTAATGGTAAAATTTTAATCAATTTTGTTTCTCATTTTGCCGCTAGGGTGCGCTTTGCTTGAAATCACTCTTTTGCTTATAACTCAAAAAGTTGAAGCCTGATTCAAATGCGGTTTGTTGCATTATGTTCATTGTTGATAGCCTAATAAAATAGGATAAATTCAAGGTATGAGTGACTGAAAAGTTTGAGTTAGTAACGGAAGGTTGAGAGTTCGAACCTCGCAAAAAACTGTGCAGATGAGGGTAGGTCTACGAAAAACCTATCCATTTTTGTTAGACATCAGATAGAAGAATTCTGTTTGCTGCAAATTATTTACAAGACATATATGCAAAAAATATATGAGGTGGCGAAATTAATAAATGCATGGTTTGTCCTCTAGAAACGGTCAAACTTCACTAAATTTTAGGAAAAATTAAAATTTCATAAACATGTTTTTTGTCGCTCCTGACTTTATTTTTAGTTCATTCTTCATGATATTTTCACATTTTATGTATTGTTATGTTTGAAAGGGCCTCACGATTAAAAGGTTAAAAAATAAATGAAAAGGTCAAGGTCATATTACGATTATTGTGTTTTTATTCGGCCCCAAAGAGCTCCAAAACTACAAATATTTCATTGAAAGTATATGAACAAAAGTTTTAGTTCTTCAAGAGCTCTTTCCAGTGATGTTAAGTTTTTGAAGATCGGGGTTGAATTGGTTGAGTTATGGCAGAAAGGCGAAAAGTGTACTTTTAACGAAATTGAAACGCTGTAGTTTCATGAATTTTGAGTCAAAAATTATGATTTCTTCAGGATTAAGACACTGAAAAGTGAAGTGATGTATACTGCAAGGAATATTTGTTTGGTCACGTGATTATGACGTCATGCATATTTAAGCAAGAATTATTAAAAAAATCATATAAAATCGGCAAGTTGGCGTATGAAGTTGAAATTTGCAGGATTGCCGTAGCCTACGGTGTGCAAAAAGTCCTGAAAATTTCAGATGATTCCTTAACAAACATGGCAGATATTCATGTTTTTCGGATAAGGGCTTGTACACGAAAATCTAGCAAGTTGAAGTAAGAAAAGAAGGCGGTTATTGGGTTGGTTACCCTCTATCCGGACGTTCCTACGCAGGAAATAGTGCCCGTGTTGAAAGGTGAATTGCGATGCGTATTTGAGAGAATGAGGTGCATTTTAGGATGCAATTGTGTACACCAGGACCGATAAGCATATTGCCTTTGTCATTACGGCTTTCTCCAAACTTTTATTATTAGGTTTTCGCACCTCGCAGTGCGGAAACCTATTGTTCTTCTTCTGTTTTATTTTTTTTTTTTTTTTTATTATTTTTCTAACCTTTTTTTGTGAACGGCATATCACCATGATAGAAAAAAGTCACATGTATGAAAATTTTATCAGTTATTACCACGTATTTGAAAATGATCCTAACGTTGAGAAAATTTTCATTTATGTCTTACTTTTCCCGCCAGGGGGCGTTTTGCATGAAATTTATTAATGGCTAATAACTCACTTATTTGAGGTCCGATTCAAATGCGGTATTTGCATTCTGTTCCTTGTTGATAGCCAAATAAAATATGATAGGTTTCGAGGGTACGTGTCGCTGAAAGTATTTGACCTACAGAAGGTTGAAAGTTCGAACCTCTCAAAAAACTGTGCAAATGAGGGTAGGTCTACGAAAAACCTATCCATTTTTGTTAGAGATCAGATAGAAGAATTCTGTTTGCTGCAAATGATTTGCAAGACATATACGCACAAAATATATGGGGTGGCGAATTTAAGAAATGTATGGTTTGTCCTCTGGAAACGGTCAAACTTCACTAAATTTTAGGAAAAGTTAAAGTTTCAAAAACATGTTTTTTTATCGCTTCTGACTTTATTTTTAGTTCATTCTTCATGATATTTTCACAAGTTATGTATTGTTATGTCTGAAAGGGGATCACAATTAAAAAGTAAAAAAATAAATGAAAAGGTCAAGGTCATATTACGATTATTGTGTTTTTATTCGGCCCCAAGTAGCTCAAAAACTAAAAATAATTCATTGAGAGTATATGTAGAAAAGTTTTAGATCTTGAAGAGCCCTTTTCATTAATGTTTAGTTTTTGAAGATCGGACTTGATTTGGTCATATTACGGCAGTCCAAAGTTTGATCCTTTTTTGGAATAATTGTTATACCATTTTATGCTTAAAATTGTGATATATAAGAAATAGAAAGTTCGACTAGTGCGACTTGTATACTTTATTGAACTGTTTGCTGCATTGCTAGGTACCTAATGGTAAAATTTTAATCAATTTTGTTTCTCATTTTGCCGCTAGGGTGCGCTTTGCTTGAAATCACTCTTTTGCTTATAACTCAAAAAGTTGAAGCCTGATTCAAATGCGGTTTGTTGCATTATGTTCATTGTTGATAGCCTAATAAAATAGGATAAATTCAAGGTATGAGTGACTGAAAAGTTTGAGTTAGTAACGGAAGGTTGAGAGTTCGAACCTCGCAAAAAACTGTGCAGATGAGGGTAGGTCTACGAAAAACCTATCCATTTTTGTTAGACATCAGATAGAAGAATTCTGTTTGCTGCAAATTATTTACAAGACATATATGCAAAAAATATATGAGGTGGCGAAATTAATAAATGCATGGTTTGTCCTCTAGAAACGGTCAAACTTCACTAAATTTTAGGAAAAATTAAAATTTCATAAACATGTTTTTTGTCGCTCCTGACTTTATTTTTAGTTCATTCTTCATGATATTTTCACATTTTATGTATTGTTATGTTTGAAAGGGCCTCACGATTAAAAGGTTAAAAAATAAATGAAAAGGTCAAGGTCATATTACGATTATTGTGTTTTTATTCGGCCCCAAAGAGCTCCAAAACTACAAATATTTCATTGAAAGTATATGAACAAAAGTTTTAGTTCTTCAAGAGCTCTTTCCAGTGATGTTAAGTTTTTGAAGATCGGGTTGAATTGGTTGAGTTATGGCAGAAAGGCGAAAAGTGTACTTTTAACGAAATTGAAACGCTGTAGTTTCATGAATTTTGAGTCAAAAATTATGATTTCTTCAGGATTAAGACACTGAAAAGTGAAGTGATGTATACTGCAAGGAATATTTGTTTGGTCACGTGATTATGACGTCATGCATATTTAAGCAAGAATTATTAAAAAAATCATATAAAATCGGCAAGTTGGCGTATGAAGTTGAAATTTGCAGGATTGCCGTAGCCTAGGGGGAAGAATACTTCATGCATTTTAAAGTTGAAGTAAGAAAAGAAGGCGGTTATTGGTTGGTTACCCTCTATCCGGACGTTCCTACGCAGGAAATAGTGCCCGTGTTGAAAGGTGAATTGCGATGCGTATTTGAGAGAATGAGGTGCATTTTAGGATGCAATTGTGTACACCAGGACCGATAAGCATATTGCCTTTGTCATTACGGCTTTCTCCAAACTTTTATTATTAGGTTTTCGCACCTCGCAGTGCGGAAACCTATTGTTCTTCTTCTGTTTTATTTTTTTTTTTTTTTTTTATTATTTTTCTAACCTTTTTTTGTGAACGGCATATCACCATGATAGAAAAAAGTCACATGTATGAAAATTTTATCAGTTATTACCACGTATTTGAAAATGATCCTAACGTTGAGAAAATTTTCATTTATGTCTTACTTTTCCCGCCAGGGGGCGTTTTGCATGAAATTTATTAATGGCTAATAACTCACTTATTTGAGGTCCGATTCAAATGCGGTTTTTTGCATTCTGTTCCTTGTTGATAGCCAAATAAAATATGATAGGTTTCGAGGGTACGTGTCGCTGAAAGTATTTGACCTACAGAAGGTTGAAAGTTCGAACCTCTCAAAAAACTGTGCAAATGAGGTAGGTCTACGAAAAACCTATCCATTTTTGTTAGAGATCAGATAGAAGAATTCTGTTTGCTGCAAATGATTTGCAAGACATATACGCACAAAATATATGGGGTGGCGAATTTAAGAAATGTATGGTTTGTCCTCTGGAAACGGTCAAACTTCACTAAATTTTAGGAAAAGTTAAAGTTTCAAAAACATGTTTTTTATCGCTTCTGACTTTATTTTTAGTTCATTCTTCATGATATTTTCACAAGTTATGTATTGTTATGTCTGAAAGGGGATCACAATTAAAAAGTAAAAAAATAAATGAAAAGGTCAAGGTCATATTACGATTATTGTGTTTTTATTCGGCCCAAGTAGCTCAAAAACTAAAAATAATTCATTGAGAGTATATGTAGAAAAGTTTTAGATCTTGAAGAGCCCTTTTCATTAATGTTTAGTTTTTGAAGATCGGACTTGATTTGGTCATATTACGGCAGTCCAAAGTTTGATCCTTTTTTGGAATAATTGTTATACCATTTTATGCTTAAAATTGTGATATATAAGAAATAGAAAGTTCGACTAGTGCGACTTGTATACTTTATTGAACTGTTTGCTGCATTGCTAGGTACCTAATGGTAAAATTTTAATCAATTTTGTTTCTCATTTTGCCGCTAGGGTGCGCTTTGCTTGAAATCACTCTTTTGCTTATAACTCAAAAAGTTGAAGCCTGATTCAAATGCGGTTTGTTGCATTATGTTCATTGTTGATAGCCTAATAAAATAGGATAAATTCAAGGTATGAGTGACTGAAAAGTTTGAGTTAGTAACGGAAGGTTGAGAGTTCGAACCTCGCAAAAAACTGTGCAGATGAGGGTAGGTCTACGAAAAACCTATCCATTTTTGTTAGACATCAGATAGAAGAATTCTGTTTGCTGCAAATTATTTACAAGACATATATGCAAAAAATATATGAGGTGGCGAAATTAATAAATGCATGGTTTGTCCTCTAGAAACGGTCAAACTTCACTAAATTTTAGGAAAAATTAAAATTTCATAAACATGTTTTTTGTCGCTCCTGACTTTATTTTTAGTTCATTCTTCATGATATTTTCACATTTTATGTATTGTTATGTTTGAAAGGGCCTCACGATTAAAAGGTTAAAAAATAAATGAAAAGGTCAAGGTCATATTACGATTATGTGTTTTTATTCGGCCCCAAAGAGCTCCAAAACTACAAATATTTCATTGAAAGTATATGAACAAAAGTTTTAGTTCTTCAAGAGCTCTTTCCAGTGATGTTAAGTTTTTGAAGATCGGGGTTGAATTGGTTGAGTTATGGCAGAAAGGCGAAAAGTGTACTTTTAACGAAATTGAAACGCTGTAGTTTCATGAATTTTGAGTCAAAAATTATGATTTCTTCAGGATTAAGACACTGAAAAGTGAAGTGATGTATACTGCAAGGAATATTTGTTTGGTCACGTGATTATGACGTCATGCATATTTAAGCAAGAATTATTAAAAAAATCATATAAAATCGGCAAGTTGGCGTATGAAGTTGAAATTTGCAGGATTGCCGTAGCCTACGGTGTGCAAAAAGTCCTGAAAATTTCAGATGATTCCTTTAACAAACATGGCAGATATTCATGTTTTTCGGATAAGGGCTTGTACACGAAAATCTAGCAAGTTGAAGTAAGAAAAGAAGGCGGTTATTGGGTTGGTTACCCTCTATCCGGACGTTCCTACGCAGGAAATAGTGCCCGTGTTGAAAGGTGAATTGCGATGCGTATTTGAGAGAATGAGGTGCATTTTAGGATGCAATTGTGTACACCAGGACCGATAAGCATATTGCCTTTGTCATTACGGCTTTCTCCAAACTTTTATTATTAGGTTTTCGCACCTCGCAGTGCGGAAACCTATTGTTCTTTCTGTTTTTTTTTTAGGTTTTCGCACCTCGCATGCGAAAACCTATTGTTCTTCTTCTGTT
>CM037781.1:50347836-50374934 GCA_021229015.1 Solen grandis
TAGCATTAAAACATATATAAAAATATTACATTCGGTTTGATCTTCGCTATAAAAGAAACTAACAAAACAAAATAAGGACTCATTATATACAGATGGATTCACAAACGATTTTTAAAACATAAACTTTAAATCTATATGACATATGTATCCGCTTATTGCGTATTGCTAATAGATAGAGTATATATTTTTCATGTATATATTGAAATGCATCATAAATGATGTACGTTAGGTACAGGTTGAATAAATTTGTTCTGTTCTGCTGACACAAACAAACAGATCGCAAATATTTGTAATAGACACATATTCGGAGAATCGCGTGATAACCTCGTGAAAAGAAGAGTCCGCACCGGACCTGGCCATATACCTCGGTCTAACAAGCTTCCCGGACATAAACATAAACACATGAACAACCATGCTTCCTTCCTTCCCCTTCCTTCCCCCTCCTTCCCTTCCATTGATTGATTGATTGATTGATTGATTGATTTGTTCATTTAACCTATCATTTACCATTGTCATTAGAACTGTAATTGTATACAAACATACATCACACTAGTAAATGCTGAGCCGAACAAATTCGAAATAAAACCAATCACTCACAATCTACAAAATAGATACCACACCTTTGGCAGCAAAAAAAAAAAAAAAAAAAAAAAAAAAAAAATCGGTATCAAATTCAAAACATTGGTCTTTACTGGTCCTCCATCGGGCAAAACGATCTTGAAACAACTTAATTAGCTGTGTTCACATCACCTTATAAAGTGATTACATACACGGTAACAACGATTCCATTGAAGGGACACATCTTCTTAACAGGCCAGATATCAAGGGTTTTCACGCCTAGCTGGGTGCCTTTAGCAATGCATCTCGGTCTAAAATCTTATAAAATTAAAGGTCGCACGCGATCGTTCTGTTAAGTCTCCTACTACACATTTTACTTCAAATAAAGTAGAAATGTTTATTAAATGGGTTACAACGCTAATTGAAGAAAACGGTTTGTAATCTGAGTTTGACCTTTAACACTGGTTCAACTCGTATGAAGCTTTTTTTTTTTTTTTTTTTTTTATTTTCTTTATGATTCGTCTTTATTTATTTTATCAGATAGGAAGGTTTTACGTTGAAAATATCGCTAATGACAGTGGAGAAGTGATACTGAATAAGGCTTTTATTCAACTGGTGATTTAATTTACTTTGTTTTAATAAGCATTATTTCAAGGGTACTTAAATACACACGATTCGGCTGAAAACGCATTTTAATAATACTGCATTCAGGTAAAAATACGTTAATTCCTTCTTTTTTTTTCAAAATCGCAAATAAAACGAAATTAAACACTCAGCGGAATAAATGGTATGTGCAGTGAACACCTTTAATTTTGCCATAAATCATCATCAAAAAATTATTAAAAAAAAGCCTGTATCAAATAAACTTGATCTTAGTCGTAAGTATGTTGCCCTAGATTGTGCCTACTTTTATTTACGAGTACATATCATTATCAACACACAAAGAAACTGCATTATACATGCACTCATTTATTGCATAAAACACGCAACATTCACTTTTTTTTTTGCAGAAAAAAAAAAGATTTTTTTTTTCACATCTGTGAAATTTGCACATCAGGAGATTTTCCTTTCGTATAAAGGTTAGTGAAACGGACCCTGGTAGATCTACTTTCCCGACATGCTTTGGGGTTAACAATAGCGTACGATCCGAGCAGTAACTCATAATTGTACGCTATGGTATGGATTCGAAAATGTCTGTGACAATCAGTAAATGAACATCGGTTCTACGGTTTCGTAGAATCATTAGCAAAAAACATTTCTGATTACAAAACATGTAACAGTTTCCGGTGTATTTATCCAGACTAGATAAAGCTGTCAATTATGGCTTATGTTTTGTAGTCGAGGTTCATTTTCATTTGGGCTAAATCATTCAGGATAAGCATGAAACACTGGACTTGAATTTACGTAAATCATTTTAATGATTAAGGAATGAAATTTAAATCGAGCGTAACGAATGTTACGCCCGTAACTATTTTGAAGAGAGACTTTTTTTTCAAAAATGAAGAGATTAGACCAGAAATATATACAATAAACCTCACATAAAGACCACCTGTTTTCAGGTCTCCTTCTTCGCTATTTTCTGTTAATTGAAATTCGATTATAAGACCACTGGTTGACAGAGGTCGAAAGGGCGGACTTATTGGGATTTTACTGTTAATGATTTGCTCTATTGCCAAAAAAAAAAAAAAAAAATAAAAAAAAAATAAAGAAACACACACACACACACACATGGAACATCTTAACAAACAAATCGTTTCATGTACATGTAATTGTGTTTTTTTTGTTGTTTTTTTAAGTGTTGTTGATTTTGCATTGTTGGGTTTGTTTCTTTTATTAGCAGAACATCCTTTAACAAACCAATATTGTATTGAGATAAATCATTTCCATTCCATAAGCTGTAAGCCCTCTGCCATTGAGTTTTTGGCTTCTTGCAAAAGACTTCCTTGAGATTTATTCTAAAATAAGAATTAAAGCAGTTATATTTCAAGCTGCTGAACAGACAAAATAAAGTTAGATAAAAGATAATAAGATATCTTATTGACCTTGTAAAATGCATGTTAATTGTGAACGTTTGCTCTGACATTTTAAACTGACTTGACTGGACTATTTAAGTTTACCGTCGCTTCGACAGTATTTTAGTCATATCGCGACGTCCAGCTAATTACAGGAGAAGGAAGACCCCGAATGCACGGAGGCATCAGGGTAAAACCACCGACCTACCGCAAGCCAGCTGGAAGGCTTCCTCACATGAAAATCCGAATGACCCTGTCGGGATTCGAACCCACGCGGTGAGGTGCTGACATTTTACACTGGACACATTTGTGAATGTTCGCAATAACATTTTACACTGGACACATTTGTGTACGGTCGTATTGACATTTCAAACTGAACGCATTTGTGAACACTTTTACTGACCTAGCAAACTGGTCATATAACATTCATTACATTATTAGACCAATAATTCTCGTGTAACTGCGAAAACAACAATGAGTTATGGGTCTGTGTACGTGCGTACGTCCGAACGTGCGTGTTTGTTTGTATTTAATTAAAGAGGTATGATAAAACGATATTCAACGGATGAAGGTGGCCGAGTTTAACCCATATGTGTTAAGTTCCCCGAATGAAACTGGCACGAGTCCCTTGCATGTAATGGATACTACTTGGACGATGACAGGGTGTGATATCATGCCACTTGTATTGCATTTGTCTCATGCAAGAAGAGATTGCAGTAAAAAAAAGACATAAATATTGACGAACAAAAATCACGATAGCGAACGTATGGTATCGGATTTAATCGAATGGCATTGGTAGTATATATCTAAACTAATTGATAAATTAATTAATTAATAAACTCTCACCTCATTATTGTTGCTGATGTTCAAAATATCTTCAGGATCAAGCTCCTCCTCGTCATATTCCATGCCCTCAAGCGGACTATTGTTAGAACGATGCGATCGGCGCCGAGCATTCCGAATATTGTCACTTCTACTTTCACTTTCACTTTCGGATTTAAATCTCCTCCTTGCACCGGAGCATAATCCCGAGAAAATCAACAAAATGGCTACCAAAGTCACCAGCTTCTTGCTCTTCTTACTTCCAGAACTCATGGTGTGTATTAAATTACAATATTTCATTTGGGCGTAAACCAAATAGGTGGGACCATTGTAAGATAACAGAACTTTAGTTATCTGTTGTTTACCGGAGCGCGAGATCGTTTAGTACATGGAAAATATTCGATAACCTGATAACTGATAAAGTCCTGTTTTGATTATAATTTATATGATGCACTTACAAGTTGAATAAAATAATATTCTCCAAATACATGTATTTTTTATTAAAAAATCGTCTTCTTTATTAGTATAGCTTCATGTAAGATCTATAATTTTCAATGATTCTCGATTAAGTGGTCCAAAGATATGTTTAAACTCCAATTTAATGATTATTTTCTATGCATTTCCCATTCCTTTTCATTCAAATCTGAAAGAAGAAAAAGATAAAGACATGAAAAGTTGTCCCTAATTTTCTTAGCAAAAGGTATTACCACCACTTCGTTTTCTTGTTATATATTGTCATATACCCAGAATATGACGCCTTCTCATCGAAATCTTAAAAGTCGACGATAAAACAAGAAATTTTAAAGCGTGAAATACATGCTTTCGTGTTACTCTTTCATTTTTCCAAGACATGAATACAGTCAAGCCTGTCTTAAGCGGCCAGTCAAGAGAACAAGAAAAAAAACAGTCGCTAAATGAAGGTTTAGCATATATAACAAAATGCTAATTTGGTTATATCAAAACTGACCGCTAATTACAAGTGACCGCTAAAACAGGTTCAAATGTATTCAATTTTAACTGACCCGCGTTTCACAAAGCATCTCAATTCAATATTTTCCTTAACTCTAAATTCCTAAGATCTAGAGCCGATTTAACAAGAAGTATTGCATACATAAAATTATAGTGATACATAATTAGTTTGAAAATGTTCATCTTTGTAAAAATAATGCAAGCCTTTTTGTTTAACTGAGTTTAACATTAATTATGATGATAACACCAGCGTTTCCTACTTTAAAAAAACAACAAGAAAACAACAATATTTCTTTTACTAAGGTTTATCGCCCTCCTACTGACGGTCAGTTGAAGAATTTTGTCTATGTGAGACAGATATAGTGCTGCCACACTGCATTATCACGCCGTAGGCAAGTGACATGATACCACACCCTGTCACATTATCCTGACACTGGGCCAACCAGTCCTGAAATAAGCCCTACCAGCTGACTGTCAATCACAAAGAAGATATACAGGTACCATTTATTGATAACTATCGAACGTAGTGGTCGGGGGTCGAACCCATGACATCCCCCGGACGGGGCGGACGGTTTTACCGATCGGCTACCTGGACCGGTAAATTAAATGTTATTGCTTCTGGATTCAGACATTGCTATGACTGTACTGTAATCCAATCTAGCTAATTACAAGTCGATGAAGATCCCGAGTGTACAGAAGCATCCGGGTAGAACTACCGACCTACCCCAAGCCATCCGGAAGGCTTCTGAATGAAAAACCTTGAATTCAAACGACAGAAGCGAGTAGTTGAGAGGAAATAAGTAAAAGTCTAAACCACCCGGCCACGAAGAACTCTACCTAGCCTCATTGCCACACACGTCATCAATCAAACATGCATGAAACGTAACGAGTGGGAGTGAAAGAAATTTAATTGACGTTCAAAATTAACAGAGAGATGGCAAGACGGAATGAGAATAGAGAGAGAGAGAGAGAGAGAGAGAGAACGAACTATTACAACTTACATGTTTTTTAGTGATGACATTCACGTGCAACCCACAACCCGGTTATGATGTAAATATGATATATGAATGGAAATTTATACTCAAAGTATCTAACCATACAGATGTTCACTAATTAATTGATTAAATTTAATTCATCTCTTTTTTGTGAAATGGAAGAAAAGTAGCAGATGTGGAGTCGGTATGGTGATAATAACTTTTTATGTCAACATAATTGAATGTATTTGACATCTTAGCGTTTAATTCTTTTATAATCACTGAATTCCGCTTTATTGCTTTATAACACGCAAATTTATTTCCTCAAACATATTTTATGGGCAATGTCTTTAAATTATGTTTCAGTTTCAATTTATGGTATAAAACAAAGGAATACAAGTTAAGAATATAAGTAATTAACAAGTTAATAGTTTAAACGGGTAAAATGAATAATTACCGGGAGAGAGAAAGAACTAAGCTATACCAAAGATAGACAGAATATTTATGGGAGAAAAAGAAGAAATGCAGAAAAAATAAACTCATTATAGAGTATGCCAGGAAGTATCAGATCTGAACGATTGAAATTTAAAAAATCAAAGTAGTAACAATGAAAAGAAAAATATATTTTATGACGAAAGTATTAGATACGTACAGTCTTGGCTACAAAATAAAATGTAACCGCTATCATATATTAGGAAATATTCATAGATAATACACGATTAATTTAATAAAAAGTAATTATACTTACGTAAAACAGTTCTGGTGCGCTGACCATTACGTTAAAAAACTGCAGGTAACGTCCCGTGTTGTAATATCCATATTTTTTATCAATTTAAACGCGTTCAAATCTCACTAGCTCAAATTGTCTTGTTAGAGGGAAATACGAGCTCAGAAGCACTGTGAGATCAGAAGTAGTATAAAAGCGAGTTACATTTGACACTAGTATTCGAGTATAACAACACCTTTTGTATCAAATTTTGGGCGTATTTGATCAATGGGAAAAAGCAAACAGCAGGGCACAGAGATATTTGTTTGTTTCCAGTGTTGCATGCGAAGAAACACGAGAGTTAATCTTTTCTTTCATGCATAAGGCGAATCTTTGATACAAGTATATTACGGCTTGGGTTTTTTTATTTGTTGTAAGCGGCAGAGCTGAAACGGGGCGGAATAAAGAGGTGGGTACGCGACTGATTGACAAAGTGTAGCAAATTAAATGTTGAACAAAGAGAGAACGCCTAGATCATTTAGCTGCATTGTAGATGTTTTATTTGCTTCATTTGATGACTATTGAAAAGTCTTTTGGGGTATTTATTTAGTCTTTACCGCGGTCATCTTACAATATGCCATTACCAACCGCAGATTTGGCGACATCTTCTCTCGGATCGATTTTCAGTCAGGATATATTTGAAACCGTGTGTTTATTTGCTAGGTTTTAACGTCCCACTCATTGCATGGCAGGCTTTCGGGGTAGCTGACTGCGCGAGACAGGCGCGTCACAGCGATACAAGGCTATGATACCATACCCAGTCAAGCTTTGATAGCCTGTCCTGGAATTACCTTATATTTGTGCAGAGCGTCCATCAGGGAGTGGCTGGATCGAACCCGCGACCTCCAGCTCTCGAGACAGGCTATCCAAGCTCTTTGCTTTGCAATTTGTTGTTGTTTTATTTAATTGTCAGACCGACATTATTTCAGTCACACAGCAAAATGCTGGTGGAGAGTGTCCACATGAGACAGATATAGAGCTGCCACACTGCGGTGTCACGCTGAAGACATGTGGCATGATACCACACACAGTAACATTATCCTGACATCGGGCCAGCCAGTCCTTGAACCCTTATATACTGAGCGCCAAGCACAGTGGAAATATAAAAGCACAATTTTAACAACCATGGCATATAGCGGCCGGGGTTCGAACCCACGACCTCCTTGTTTCGGAACGGACGCTCTAACCGCGCTGCAACAGGGAAAGGTAGTTATTTTGGAATTTACTGTCACTACGACTGTGACAGCAAGCTAATGACCTCAAGTGCACAGAGGCGCCCGGGTATAAAGTTTGTTTTTGTTGGGTTTAACGTCCCATCGTATTTCAGTCATTTGGAGACGATGTCTACTTGAGACAGGTATAGTGCTGTTACACTGCAGTATCACGCCGTAGACGTGTGGCATGATACCACACCCAGTCACATTATCCTGACACCGGGCCAACCAGTCCTGCAACTACCCTTATATGCTGAGCGTCAAACAAGGGATCGAACCAACGATCTCCCGCTCCCGAGGCGAACGCTCTAACCACTCGACCACCGGGGACGGTCCGGGTATAAAGAACCACCGACCTACAGCAAGCAGGCTGACTATCATGCACATACGATCCGTATCATATATTGCTTCTTGGTCCCATATAGCTATTATTAAATTGGTGTTACGTAAGGGTATCTGGTTTTATGCATGGTTCGCTTTGAGTCATATTAAAGCATGTTCGTTTGATAGTTCATATGCTGTTACTTCGGATTGATACATGGAGTATTCAATACATTGAAATTGTGGATTAATATAAGGGCAAATCCGTATCAATAACACGAATATGCGAAAATATTTCAGAAAAGTTTGGACACAGCTGAATGGAAAAGGTGGCTGACAGAAATATGCCACCTGAGTAAATGATTGCAAGTCATTACTATAGACGAAGACGAAGAATGTTGCCACCTCAGCTAATTACCGGGAGGGGGGGGGGGGGGGGGGGGGGGGGGAGATTCATCGACCTACCACAAGATGGAAAGCTCATATGGAAAAAAACAACAACTGTAAAATCATTAATTTTTGTTGCCATTAAATTTCGTTGATTATATACCTAGAGGAATTTCTTTGGGATTAATATTCGTGGATAAAACCCTCCACGAAATCGATGGAAAATAGTGTCCCACGAAAATTAATTATTTTCACAGTAAATAAGAAAATAACTGAGTAACCCTGCCGGAATTCGAACCCACCGTAGTGAGTGATTGAATAACTGTTAAGTCAAAAACAACCAGAGATCACTGAAATAAATTGATACTCCTACCGGGACGCGACGCATGAAACACTTTTATAGATAAGCTTATACGAAGATAGGGATTTCCCTCATGGAAGAAAACTCTGTCTTTCATGTCAGGTGATCAGCTTTCTCCATGTCACATGATCGCCGAACTATTTCTAACTTGACGTATCGTCTGCTAATGTAAACAATGGCGATACGGAAGCTTTCGACATAGCACATATAAAACAATATCACATACTAAATAAAATATTTCATACTATATTATATAATATCATGTTCATTCAAAATAATGCAACCCAAATAGATCTACGCTAAATAAAGACGCTGGCTTCGTGAATCTTCTACGGGGTTTTCTGGAATCGAAACACAAGGTGAATACGCCTCTGCAATGATTCCTCTAAATGAATTGAACAAATACATTGAATGTCCGTAAGGCCCATGGTGCCATTTAAGAGGTTTTGAGGGTAGTTTTGATCGTCACTTAAAACGCCACAGATATGCCTGTCATAGTATGTCAACTGGACTTGAATTTTCCGAAACTAGAGATGCATTGCGAATGAAGCAACGGGATCTCAAAGCTCAAGGAAAAGGTTCGAAACCCTATCCTACATGAATACTCATGCTGGATTCTTATATTCTTTGTGAAACAAATAGGGCATGAAATAGCAACGGACCATTTCACCCCGAAATGACACGTAAATCTACGAAAATAACGATCACAATCTTCATGCTGGTGAAAAATACCACACATTGTCCAATAGGTTATAAACATACACATGACTTGACTATTTGAGTTTACCGTCGCCTCTACAGTATTTCAGTCATATAGCGACGTCCAGCTAATTACAGGTGGAGGAAGACCCCGAAAGCACGGAGGCATCCGGGTAGAACCACCGACCTACCGCAAGCCAGCTGGAAGGCTTCCTCACATGAAAATCCGAATGACCCTGCCGGGATTCGAACCCAGCGACTTTACCCTCTCGGCCACGGAGGCTCCAATCATACACATTAGATTTTGAACCAGTCACTGATTGGTCCGTTATACCGAGCATTGCCGAACCCCTGGTGAAATTGCGATATATAGCCGTAAACCGGATCTAATGAAAACACAAAGAAACCAAAGTACTCCGACTGAAAGACAAAAGATATGCCACTTGCAAATTACAATTGGTTTTATTATATTACGTCAACATATTTCAAACTCAATGTCGGCAATCTCGGCAATCTTTCGTCGATGGCTGTCGGTCGCAGGAATCGTAAAATCGTACCTACTCGGCAATTCCCGGTACAACCCGGTTGTTCTGCTTGTTGGTTAAAGTAGATCACATGGCAAAGGAGTCCCGATTGCATGCATGAACCGGAGGTAACTTATATTTTTGTGATATACGTTATGGCTAAATGCATATACCACAAAATGCACAAAAACATTTCAGACGCTTTGATATATAATCCCCATAGAAAACATTGCCTTTGTGTGGTAGTGGTTACATACTGCGGTGTGTGTGAGTGTTATAAAATTTAATTTATAGGCACATCAGTACAGATTATAAAGTATTAAAAGACCCTTAGTGTGTGAATTGTCTAAAACTATCATTGATGATGATGATGATGATGATTACAGCCCGCTTTGTCGGCAAAACCTGGCTGTGTGGAGCCGAAATTCATCGATCTATGCCTACTTAAATTATTTATGAAATTCTGTCGTTTTATCTTAGCGCAATGTATTGAAACATACAGAAAAAAAAATGGGATAAGGGTAAAAGAACTTCAAACGACACAATTCCTTTCATATGTTAAATAACTGCAGTATTTGAATTTTGACCCAATGAAATTCGACCCTACACGACCAACTTATGCGTGTTCAGTGTCAATGGTGAGAACAGACATATGCAGGTTGGTGAATTTGTCTATGGTGAGAAAAAATTGTGCAGTGTGTTTCTAGCTTACTTAAGTATTATTTTTTGGTGGAATTCGAGCGTGTTCAATTTAAGACAGGTTTCAAAAGAATATTTACTTGCTTATTTTGATTTAGAGACATTCAATGGCTTTTTTTTTTTCTTCAACTGAAAAGCATATGACTTAAAACTTAAAAGGTTAAAGAGCGAACACTCTAACCACTCGGCCACCGTGGCCTATATTTTAGTTTCAGGAGAAATCGAACAATAATAAACTCTTTAATCCGGCGTAGATGTCTAACCTCACATTTGGCTCATGTACAGATGGTGACGCAAGAGAAGACCAAATGTTTTTTTTTTTAATTTTTCAATGGTTGATAATGACTATACTTACGGGGAAAAGTAAGCACAATTGTTTGTTGAGATGATACCAAGCAGATATATATGCTTCGCATTCACGAAATATTATAGTCTGTGTCACCGTTTCCACATGACTGAAAGACGGTTAGAGTGCCTTCATCACAGTAATGTTTACCCCGCCGACTGCGGTGTAGGGGTGCTTTACATTATATGTTTGTTTGTTTGTTGGGTTTAACGTCCCACCGACAGTGTTTCAGTCATTCGGAGACGATGTCTACTTGCTGCCACACTGCAGTATCACATCGTAGACATGTGGCATGATACCACACCCAGTCACATTATCCTGACACCGGGCAAACCAGTCCTATGCTGAGCGCCAAGGAAGGGAGCTATAACAGTACCATTTTTACGACTTTGGAATTATATAATCGTTCTACAATCTCCATTACTGTTATCTTTGTTAACGCCTAATATCTTTTTAAAGATAAGTTTTTGTTTGTTCTATCAAACAGTATGCCATCAAAATCAGAAAACGATAAATGGCTTCCACGTCCAATCTTCCAGATTTTTGCAACAAATAACGAACATACAAAAGAAAAAGAAAAATGACCAATCAACAAATAGATAATTTAATAGAAAATCTGATTATACAGTGCTGAAAAAAATCATCATATATAAATTTAATAGAAGAGAAAAAAGAACGAAGTTTACAATAAATGAATTTCATTTGTCATAAATTAGAGACATTATTTAGATATAGGTCAAACATTATATATATAATATCACGATTCTTTGTGCTGTTAATACATTTAACTACCAAGTTTTAGTCATACTTTGTATGTTTATAAAAACACATGAAAAGTACACGTTTTTAATAAAGCCATACATGTGCTTTTGGGTAAGTGGACCAGATTTCGCGCGCAGGCGAAAACTCTGCACGTGCATGGTGAAGCCAATCAATTTTCTTTTGAAATATAAAGTATTACCAAACTTTTTTCCAGTACAGTAATAAATTAATTATTCCTATTATTTCATTATGGAAACATATTTTTCTTATAAATCATTATTCATGTCAATATTCAGATCACACGTGAACTAAAGGGACAAATCACAACATTTCTGAGTTTCATTATTTTTAATACATAAAATGAGAGAAAAGCTGATACTGCCAAATTCAAATCATTGAAAAACCGATATTTTTTAAAAAGCAGGTAAAGTCTTTACATGTAATTTTCTTACAAAATCAAATAACCTATAAAGAATGATAAGGTTTACTTGTACAGAAATGATTGAGAAAGATTACATTCCTCTGAAATCATGTTGCTTTAAGTTAACTTACTTGTAAAATTCTTAACAGATATTGTTGTAAAAACTTTTTTTGTTATTTGAATAACTGTCAATTTAAGAATAGGAGAAAATAAATTAAGCAATTATTTCTTCATATACTGATGGGAAAAAGGTAACAAAAGTGAAATGTTAACCTCAGTAGGCAGGTACCATCTTACTTTGTTTTTCACCCAATAAAACTGTAACACTACCTCATTTTACAGGGACCATTTCTTGTGTCTTTTTTTTTTCACTTTTATCAAAATAATTTAAAAACCATTTAATAAATCCCTTCAAACAAAGCCAAAGTTTACCCTCTTTACTCATTTTCCAATAAGTATATAATAAAATAGGCCTGTGTATATGACTTTATTTTTTAAATTAACACTTACAATACTGTGGGCTTGTGCAGACAAGATCAGCTTGCACATCTGTGCAGTCTAATTATAGCCTGCACTAGGTATTTGCTATTCAGTGAATAAATTTTCTGCAAGCACCCCCATAAACAACTAATGGTACAGTCCAATATGAAGAAAAGACAAGTCCAATTAAGAAATATAGCATGGTATGGGTTAATGAATCAAAGTTGGGTATACATGTAGATTGTTCAAACAATGATTTTCATTTTAATAGTTGTTCAGTGGTTAGAATAAACAATTTAAATATTGTAATATAATACAAACAACACAGTGACAATGTAATTTAAACACAAATTCCTTTCCCCAACTTTCTTCCCCAGATTTTTATAAACAGAGCAATAAAAGTTACGTCCCCTGTTTTTTGTTTTTTTTATTTCATACAAATGCAATTCTACTCGTATGTTAGCTTCAATAGACAGCTTATTTCAATTAGCCTTAATAAACAGATTTATTTCTGAAATGCCAGAATATTAATTTCACAGACAAACTGAAATAAAAGCCATGAACTTATTAGTGAAGATTAACATACATTAGGTGTATATATACAGCTGATAATTTAACTCACTTTGGAATTCAGTTTTTCCTCAAATAATCAAGTCTGTACTCAAGGATGTGACCGAGACTCACTGTTACACAAGGCTTTATTTTAATGTCTTAACATGCACCAAAATGTATTTCTATGAACTGTACTTCAGAGAAGTACAGAAAAGTCATGAGTGAAAATGCACTTTGAATACCAAGTCGTTCAAAGCAGAGAAATGATCAACCAGTGTTGTTTTTTTTTACTACCTTTGGCTTTCTTATTGTGAAAATTAACATTAAAATAAAAAAATTGAGAAATTATATGTTAAAGAAAATGTTTTAAATTAAGAATAAAATTATTGAATTATAGGTGGTTTATGTGTAAGAAAGTTTCAATCAACATTTAAATTATAAGAATAGCACAAATTTTATTAAAATTTCATGAATTATATCTTTTGAAAAAAAAAAAAAAGAGTAAAATAAAGTAATTATCCCCCCCAAAAAAAACCCACTATATCACTGTCAACCATAGTCAAACCTCTATAAGCAGTAACCTACTGGTAAAAGTCAACCTGTGTCTAGAGTCCAAGCATAGAATTTTAACTTTGAATAACAACTACCTCAAAATAAAGGCCAGTTTTCGGCTCCACTTGAAAGTGGCTTCTATTCATAGGTTTTTACTATTCATGTATAGGATTTCTAGTATATTGAGTTTAACAATGATATGTCGAGATATTTCTATTTAGAAATACTACTTTGCTGTGTTTGAAGATCAAAACACTAAATAGAATATGCAGACCAATATATAACTTTATAATAATTTCTATCTATTGTCCATTACTAAAGTGACGCAGAATAAGACTTGTCAGGCATACTTCTGGTATCATCCCTGTCGGCCTATAGCTTTCGCCTAAAAATCAATATTTAAGTAGGTCATGGCAATACAGTGTTAATACCTCAAGTATTTTTATATTATAAAACTTATTTATTTTAATGTTGATTGGGAACAAGATCTTACATCTAACTAATCCTTCTTGGCAGTTTTTTGGGTTGGACCAGTACTTTGTGCTTAAAAAGAAGTATTATTGCTTCAATCATTGATGCGGTCGTGAATGCTACCATATACCATGGTACATTGCACCTTCAATTTAATTGTATTGTCTATGACTGATATTTAATTTGATAAAACAAATTCAAACTTAACACATTCCTTATAATATATGGCAAAATAAATTGACATATTAAAATCAAAATGAACAACATGGTATCCAAAGTGTATTTTCCTCACTGTGCGTGTAAACTGTATTATGATTTTTATGTCTATGCAGAATAAGTGGTGGACGAGACGTTTCCGCCATGACCCGTCCAGTTGGTGTGGATGAACTTTCCTGGATTGTCCAATAGCTCGTACGTGTGTGCACCAAAGTAGTCTCTCTGGGCCTGAAATATACAGGTACAGTGTTTCAGTATAGAAAGTAGAGTTGTAGAAAACTTTTTTCATTAAATGGGTATTTTCCTTGTGATTTATTTATCTGCAATTTGTGTTTTTTGACAAAAGTAATTTTGGTTTTCTGTATATTTTTTATACAACTGCCAACATTTTCAGCGAGTTTTCAAAAATTAATTTGCTTCTATTTACCCCATGATTCTGAAAACTAAAGCATTTTTGTCAAAATTGATTTTGTAAATACACAAATACCATACTTATCTATAGGCCATTTCACTCTAAAGTGGGGCCTTAACACAGGTACCGTAATCACTCCAAGATTTGGGACACTCTAACTTTTGGGACACCCTTGATTTTTAAGAAAATAGTTATCTTTTGTGCCTTTAAATTTTGGGACACTTTTAATTTGATATTTTTTTCTGGCTCTAAGGTTTGGTACAAGCATTTATAGGTATGGCTTTTAAGAATGAAGCCTTAAATTTTTTCAAAATTTCCTTTTTGTGGTGATAGAGAATTTGAGAGTTTTGAGATGAGAATGATCACTCTGAGATGTTTTGAGACCTTTACCATGCTAACTTGCTTAAATGGACTTCTCTTTTCTTTATTTTGAACTGAACCATTAATTGTTTATTAGGGGTGCTTGCTGAAAGTTTATTGAACAGTGCAGACTATTATTAGACATAGGTTGAGACTGTGCTGGCTGATCTAGGTATGCACTGGTCGCAATGGAAGTCTGCAGCATTGTTAGGGTTTACAGGATAACAACTTGGAACTACTTTTAAATCATATGTTAATATACCATAAAATGCCATGTATTGTGCAAACTTTTTTAACTTATATTTCGTTTTTGAAAGAAGGGGTGGGCACAATACAAGAGAACTCAATATTTTCGTATTTGCAAAAACTTTACCCCACCCACTAGGAAGCTGTATTGGTAGAGTCTGTTGGTATATTTCATGTGCAAAATTGATATTAAAGCTTGATCGTATGTACTTGCCTGTAAAATGTTGTCTATTTGTGATTTCTATCATGGTCTTGTACAATAAATGCTTATAAAATCATTGCATTTTGGCATTACAATTTCTTACACTTCAATCGGAAACCCCGTACTGTCCTGTACACTGCTTTATATAATTATTAATTGAGGAAATACAAACAAATGAAATGTTTGCATCATCATTACTGTGGCTGCGCATAATTAAACAGTATTTCATTAATTTCAATTCAATCCTGCGAAATTTTGACAAGTTAGTTTTGTTTTGGACAGAGCTATTTGGTTCATGATAATTGTGTACTTCAAATACCCTTTGTTAAGAGACTAGCGAAAAACAAACTAGAAGGTGTCGGTTGTTTCAGATTATTACTCAAACTATCAGCTTTTAACAAGGTAACAATGCAAATACATGTGGATACTAAAGGTGTTAAAATAATCTCTGCATTACACCTGACTTGCAGAAGCAGTAGAACATTTCCACCTGTTGTGCAATTGAGCATCCGCAAAACAACAGCAAGTAAACAAGATGGCTGCCTCCATGTTGTACGAAAAAGAAATGTGCATTATATAAGGGAAATACTTTTTTTCCAAGGTTTCGAGCATTAAACTCAGGCTGTGCACTATAATGGGTATGCACAATACATGGCATTTACAGTAATCTCTGAAACTAAATTCAATCTGCAAGCTTTCTTCTGCATATCTTAAGTCACTCTGAAGTAAGTCAATCCCCATTATAGTTAAATAAAGTTGTCAGTTCCAACTCCACCCACAGTTGATGTATTCTTATGATGTCTGGGGAAATTTTACACAATTTCTTAGCCCAGATGATACAAAGATTTTGATAAAATATCAGTTTTATTTTGAAAAACATACATTAACATATCTTGAATAAGATGAAAAAAAAAAAAAAAAAAAACCAAGGGAGACAATTCTTTAAAAATATAATACAGGAATTGAACAAAAGTTATGTCCCTTACCTGCAGAAGGTTAGCTGGGAGGCGGGCAGATCTGTATCCATCAAAGAAGGCGAGGGCAGTGCTGAATGCCGGGGTTGGGATCCCATGTAAAACTGCGGTGGACACAACCTCTCTCCATGCAGCCTGTATGGGTGGTGAGTTGGCAATAATTAAGGTTCGATGAAATAGCATTGTATTGAACAGTATGTAACATGAACATTTGTAGTATGTTTGTATTACAGTCAACCCTCATTACATCGGCATTCGATACAACTGCAAATTCGGGATCCGGCAATAAAAGTCATGTAACGGATTTCTTTGTTCTTTATTTCTCCCTTTACAACGGCTAATTCGGCTTCCGGTACCGGCACCAGCAGCAATTTTTGGCAGACGAATCTCTGTTTCATTGTGTGATAACTTTTTGTTATAGTGGCAGCCTTACGGCCAGTTTTTGATCATTGCCGATTTTCGCCAAAGGTGTTAATCTAATCCCCTGCTGGTACACTACCTGTTTATTGTGAATGCCGTTGTTAATTTGCAATTTGACACGGTCTTTACACGGGTGATCACAACTGAACATTTGTTTACATGTGCCACATTTCTTAGTGGAGAATTTCATTGTTTGAGAGAGTAAAAAATGGGAAACCACTCCAGTAGACGTGTGAACAACTTCCCATTAATTAGACAGATAACCGTTATTAGGGATTGAAATAGGTGTGGTAGTCAGTTTTTGTTTATTTAATTCCTCACATAAAAATCCAAATGACCATGCCGGGATTCGAACCCATATGGTGAGGGGCTGAGTGAGTGTTAAAGTCAGTGACTTTACCCTCTTCGCCACGGAGGCCCCCATATATGTGTAGGTATGTGTGTATGTGTGTATGTATATATGAAGATGTCTTAATTTTGTATACTCATGGGTCAATGGCCTACATGTATATTAAAATAAACTGTCTAAACTGATTATTAGGTAATAAGAAAATATCATATATACTGGGTAATGTAAAACTGAAGGTCTTGAAAATAATTAACCTTTACCTCATGAATATTCATGAAAAGAAATATGAATATTAATTTATTTTATTTTAAATTGTATATGGAGCAATGGATTTTTCCATGCAGACTGTGTAAAAACTGAGCTACACTATTGTATGAGCGAGCAGAGAAAACCTTGATCAGGGTTTGCTCTGTTTGCAAAGGCGTCAAAAACGTCGATATAACTCAGGCATGCAGCTTAAAATACAGAATTCAATCATATAACTGACCAATCAAAGAAGAAAATGATCAATCTATTTTTTTAAAAAAAAAAATGGACAAGGTCAATCATCTCCTACCTGGCACTTCTGTATCTCAACCTTAAAGAATTCATCAAGCAACAGGTTGCTCAAGTCTGGATTCTTGTCAAAAGCAGATTTTATGTTGCCAAGGAAACGGCTGGAATAAAAAAAAAATCAACAGAAAAATCATTTCAAGACGTAAAAGATAAATGTTTACAAAAGCTTGAAAATGCAAGACATGATTTGATAAGAAAATAATCCAAATAAAATGTCAAGTGACTATAAAAACAGGATGCCACTATGTCTTTAAATAAATTTGACTCTGAAGACATAGTCTGTGTTTCATTTAACATTTCAAATGGACATATTCCTCTATATAAAAAATCTCAAATTATGCAACTAATACAAACATTTCAATAAACTGGACACTTCTTTCTAAGCGTGCTCATAACAGCAAATATGCTTAAATTTTATTTTCTAGATATTCAAAATTTTGAGACAAATGTAATTTCATTAGCTTGAATATCAATAAAACACAACAACTCTGAAATTATTATGATGTTCTTCATATAAGTATGTATATTTATTCTGTTGAGCATGATATTTTATTTCAATCAAACTAATTATTATAATTGGAAATCATTGATCTTCATGGGGGACTACCTTTTGTTTATTTCATATTATTTCCCCCACCAAGACCTTACCCCACACCCCACCTACCTTCTGATAATACATCCTCCACGCCACATCAAGGCAATCCCGCCAAAGTTCAACTTCCATCCCATTTCCTTGGCTGTCTCTCTCATCAACATGAAGCCCTGGGCATAGGACACAATCTTGGACGCGTACAAAGCCTGCTTCACACTGTCTACAAAAGCCTTCCGGTCCCCTGCAAACAGAGTAAGATCCTATGGATGGTTCCCAGCTCAGTGGTAGAATGTCCGCTTTGCATTTGGGAGGTCTGGGGTTCAATCCCAGCAGGGGGGGGCACTTCCTCCAGTGACCATGTCAAGATGTATAAAATTGGTACCAGATGCACCACTGTCTGGCACTCGGCAAAATAGGATTACTATGGGAACTTGAAGTACTCAGTGCTAGTTCTACCCAGGAACTCCCGTGTATCGGTGCTATATACCAGGCAAGTAAAAGAAGGTCTATTTGCAAAATGAGTTAGGGTATCGCACCTGGACTCCCTTGTATCCAACTACAGTCTCTTCCGACGCTGTCTCTTCAGCAAAAAACAAGACCCACATGTGGGAAATCTTTTACCGTTAAGTCTAAAATATGTCCATGATAATCAGAAAATGATTGCTAATCACTACAATAGAAGAAATAGGAAGGAAAAGCAGCCACTTTAGGGAAAAAGAAACAGTGATTACTGAGCACACGTGGTTGCTTAATGGAGACTATAAAACTGGCTGTTCAATACAGGCGGGTTACTCAATACAGGTGGCTCTTTACTAAGGTCAAACGCCGTGTTATACAAAAGAAAGGTCAGATCCGACTTAAATTTAAAACCTTTTAAGTTTATCTCAGGAATATTCATGTGCAATTTATGACTTAATGAATATTAATATACTGAATTTGGATTGTTGATACCGGTATATGAAATGATAATTGTCTGATAAGGCCTCAGTTCTTTTAAAGAAAAAACATGTAACAGATTTTTTTGTTGAAAATTATCTTAATTAAAATGAAGAGATTTAAAGGTTATGAAATGTGACATTGTAATCCTATACAAACCATATAAAACAAGAAATAAATTCTGATTAAAGGGAGGGAAGTGGTTACAGTGCTGGTTCATTTACAGGTCAAACCTACAAACTCTGCTCTTAGAATATACAGGCAAAAATGATATTGCATTATATTGCGATATTTAAAAGTAATATTGCAATATACTGCAATACAGTCAAACCTGTAACAACGGTCACCTTGGAACAACAGCCACCCGACAACAACAGTCACATCAGATTCCCCCCATGCATATTTGTTCTTTAAATTTACTGTAAACAACGGTCATCTGCCTATATTGGTCAACGGTCAGTAATATCATATCCCCGCTGTGATATAGCCCTTCGAACAACGGTCACTTGGCAATCTGACTGTCTTAATGCCTCGCGGTTGGGCACGTGTCACCAGTTTCTGGAAAGACCTGGGGATACGAAAGTGCCAGCAGACATCTCAATACACAGGGGTTGGAGTGGGGTAATACAATGAGGGGTAAATTCTCATTGGTTAACTGATACAAGATGCTAAGCAACTTCGGGATTGTGGTCCTGAGCATAGAGCAAAACTGCTAAATCAGCCAAAATAGGCCTGTTTAGTTGTTGTTTTAACACCTCTTACAATGGCTACAATTATCCCCCATTTGTTACCCAATAAGAAAAATAAAACAAGCATGAGAGATTTAATAAGCAAAGAAATCTACTAGGTCAATTGATTTTTTTACTTTTTTGTTTTGTTTTTGTTGTTGTTGTTGTTAAGAGAGAGAATTATAAGAACTTGACTTAATGGCAAAACGAACATGAATAAGGGGAAATCACTATTATTATAACAATACAAATGACTGCAGATTTTAAATAAATTGCAACATGGAAGGTTTACATTTATAAACAGACAATTAACAAAGTAATTAAGGTAAATTTCACTAAAAGTCACGAAAATGGGTTTGTGTAACTGATTTAATTCTTTAATACAATTAAAAGAAAATAATAATTATGTTGCTTGTGCACGTTATAAACTTCATACGAATAACAATTTTCAATAAGCAAAAGTTTTTTTCTTCTTCTATCTATGATATCTAAATGTACATGACTTGTATGTAAAGTATATCAAACTTCAAATCTTAACTGACCCTCCAAACAAAGGTCACCTGTGAACAACGGCCACTTTTCCATTTTCCCCTGCTCAACCGTTGTTCACAGGTTGGACTGTATATTGTCTAAAATCAAAACATACATAAAAGACATCGACGCTGCGTAAGTTATTTTAAGGTATTTTCAGGTACCAACTCAAAATTCTTTGCCTTAACTTTTCAACTGATGTTTTGACCTCAAGTTTCTGTTCATTCTTATAGCATCCACTACAACTTAATCATATTAGCTGTCTATACTGCATAACCATTGTGCATTTGTTCTCCAAAAATTGTGAAATTTATTTTAGAATAAAAGTATACATAAATTTAATATTGTATAAACATATTTGGTATTTGTTTCTATTTATTAGATCTATCCCCGAGTCATGGGTTTTCATGCACTTATGTATTTAGCTTGTTGCGGATTATTTTAACTGAAATTAACTGTTTAACTACCTTAGCTGCAACTAGATGTTTTTGCTCTCTTTCAACGAAAAATCCTAAGTGTAGCCCGTATTTTCACGAAGCAGCAGACATTTTTAGGGGATACCCCAAACGTAGGTAACTTGTGTATTACGTCATATGTTTTCACGCACTACATGCCATACTATAAATAAGGTTTTTTTCTGGCGTTCAGCATTGTTAAATATTGTGTCCATTACTTAAATTATCTATGTTGTATGTGAGTGTAAAATCACCCAATATTAAGTTTATTCACACTGTCTAAGGTCATTTTAAGTATTCTTTCAAAATTAAAAAAATGAATTTCCTCTACTCTAAATATGGCATATGTCAAGTGGGCTATATACCACGAGAATTTGTAAAAAAAAAAAATGGAGAAAAAATTGTTTTGATAAAGTGACATTACAGAGTAAATTAGTATTAAAAAAATTTTCACGTAGGATTGGAAATAATGATGCTACTACCTAGAGTATGTCATAAGCATAAAAATATGTTAGCAATTACCCTAATTTTAATGCTTGTTACTTTCCAAAAACGCAACAATATACCATATGACAATCACATGACCGGTTTGACAGATTGCGGTAACCAGATGATAAAAAGTATGGAGGGAAATGCATTTATTAAAAAATTTTTGGGGTAAATAATAAACTGCTTTAAAAGTAATAAGTTTTTTTCTTTAAAACAGACTATGCCTCTAATCTTTTTACTTTTTACTCTTGACAACTATATTTTCCACACATCTAATGATCTGTCTATAGTTGCAAATCAGATCAAGAAAATACCGATGCTAATGACGTAATCAAAGCTTGTGTAAATAGGAATTCCGGAAATTACGATACTGCGCGAAAAAGTATATGCGTGAAAACATTTGACTCAACGATACTTAATACTTGGAAATTATTCAGCGTCTAAAACACAATAAATTGTGATATTTGAAATCATATTGCGATATATCAGCAGACACATGTTATTGTGATATACTGCGATACACTGCCCACCCCTATAGAATATAGTAACAGTTAGTAACAAATAAAACATTTGGAGACAATTGATTGAATCCTGTTCTTCTCGTGTTAATATTTTAAAGGAGCACAGAGAAATGTACCTTTATCTCCACATGGTGGGTAAGGGGCCTTCGCACCATTTTTTGCAGGGGTAAAAAACGCTTTATTTTACATTTGGGAAAGAGAAATTCTGTGGCAAGTAGAAAATATGGGTAAACTACATGAACTTAAAGAAATTTTCAGAGGGGAAGACACCTACAAAGGGCCTCTGATAAAGAAGGAAAAGAAGTCCTGATATGACATATCACATAATCAATAAAGATATACCAAACAATCAGACCAAAGAAAGAGATACAATACCTTTAAAGGCAGGTTGGTTGGGACCCTGCAATTGTGTGCTGGCATGGACCCGTTCTGCTTGTAGAGCTGAGAGGCAGCGGGAAAATACAGCCTCTCCTGGAAACAGCAGACGACAATGTGTGGTCTCAACAATCAAAATATTTTTTTTTTCATTTGAATTGGCAGATTTATACAGAGTGTTATGCATGTTTTACTAAAAAATATTGCATAAATGCAACTAAAAGAATACCGTCTGCGTGAAGTATATAGTAGAGTTCTACCTACAAACAAGTAACTAGTGTTGCATGAGTCCACTACTGGCAAAGCGCATAATTTTTCTGTTACCATAGCATATTTTTGTGCAAGATAAAAAACAAAGTGACATGCCATCTATTCATATACCAAGTTTCATAATATCATTCTTAAACGTTTTTTAAGTTATCGCAGGATCGAGATTTCCAGACATCCGGACAGAGGGACACTGGTAGGAGACTAAACAGGAAAGTGCCTCGAAAATTTGAAAATTCTTTCCTACTACAGCTTAGAAATTTTATGGGATTGAACTAAAGAATCATTACCTTATAATCAAAGAAATAAAAAGACAATATCTTAGATCTTTTCATTTTCTCCACAAATCTGTATTTGGTAGAAACATACCTACAACAGTGAATTGTTTTTCACGAAACAATCCCCCTGTAATGTTCATTAATTAAGTATACTTATACCTATAAAAATCTGTAAATACTTAAGGCTAAACACAAGTGATCCATATTCACATCCTCTCATTTGGTAGTCATATACCTATCAAAGTGACTGGTACCCCATATCCTCTCATTTGGTAGTCACATACCTATCAAAGTGACTGGTACCCCATATCCTCTCATTTGGTAGTCATATACATATCAAAGTGACTGGTACCCCATATCCTCTCATTTGGTAGTTACATACCTATCAAAGTAACTGGTACCCCATATCCTCTCATTTGGTAAGTCATCCCATATCACATACTTCAAAGTGAGTGGTACCCCATATCCTCTTATGTATTGTACCTTTACATATTCCAGAGAAGCAATGGCTGTCCATTTGCCAGTTCCCTTCTGTCCAGCTGTATCCCGAATCTTTTCCAGAAGATATTTTCCGTCGCTGTCCTTAAACTTTAGGATGTCGCGGGTTATCTCAATCAGGAATGAGTCAAGTTCTGATTTGTTCCACTCGTCAAACACCTGAATTGAAAATCAAACATGCTTCCATCGTAGTTACAACTTTCTTTGTCCCACTAACAATATTTGGGTCATTCAGGATTTTTTGTCTAAACAATCTATGACAGATAAAGTGCATCCCAAACTACAATGCTACCTATACCCTTATGCTGAGCACGAAACAAACGATATAAATTCCATTATTCATTTTAAAAATTATGGTATGTTGCTGGCAGGGATCTAACCCACAAACTCCTGGTTATAGAGTGGATGCTTTAACCACTCAACCCCTGAGACTTGGTGGTAATAAAGGTCAAACAATGAAAAACTCAATTTTATGTGCCAAATATTGATTTTTAAATAAATAGTCTAGATATGAGACTGAATGGTAGTTTGTTTGTTTGTTGGGTTTAACGTCCCACCGACAGTATTTCAGTCATTTGGAGACAATGTCTACTTAGACAGATATAGTGCTGCCACACTGCAGTATCACGCTGTAGACATGTGGCATGATACCACACCCAGTCACATTATCCTGACACCGAGCCAACCAGTCCTGCAACTACCCATATATGCTGAGCGCCAAGCAAGGGAGCTATAACAGTACCATTTTTTACAACTTTGGTATGTCACAGCCGGGGATCAACCCACGACCTCCGGCGCCCGAGGGAGACGCTCTAACCACTCAGCCACCGGGGACGGTACTGAAGAGTAGTAGTAGCGAGGTAATAGTAAGTGCAAGATTTGTAGTGGTATTTTATACCCCACTTGACACGTGTCAAAACAGGCTTTAATTTACTCCAGTTAAGAAATTTGGTCTGATTATAAAGGATATATAATGCAATTTAATGTGTGTTAATTGCAGTATAGCTTAGTTTGTGTGATGATGTCACAAAAACTATAATTTGAAGCAACATACATCTGAGATGTTACATTTTCAAATTACAAAAAGATCTTCATATCATATGCAATTTAAAACCAAAATCCGAGTAATAAGTGAGCGCATATTTGGTTTAACACCCCATTGACAGTATTTCAGTCATTTATAGACGATGTCTACTCAAGACAGATACAGTGCAGCCACACTGCAGTATCACGCCGTAGACATGTGGCATGATACCACACCCAGTCACATTATCCTGACACCGGTCCTGCAACTACCTTTATATACTTAGCGCTAAGCAAGGGAGCAATACAAGTACCACTTTTTATGACTATTGTATGTCGTGGCCAGGAATCGAATCCTCAACCTCCCGCTCCAGATGCAGACGCTCTAACCACTCAACCACCGAGGACAGTCCAATCTGAGTAATCACTGTTTTGTTGGAGTTTACCGTCACTGTGACAGTATTTCAATCATATAGCTACGTCCAGCTTAATACAAACAGAGGAAGACCCAAAGTCCCCTGAGGCACCCTGGCAGAAACACTGACCTAAAGCAAGCCAGCTGGAAGGCCCAACTAATTGTGATCACAGCTACTGCAAGTAGAATGATTATCTAGGTTGCTTCATATCAAATCTAGGTCAAAGTCATACCTTTGCCATCTCCTCCTGGTTCATGCCGAGGACGTCCTTCATCACCTGATACGACTCACAGATCAGCTGCATGTCTCCGTACTCTATTCCATTGTGTACCATCTTAACAAAGTGCCCTGCCCCTTCTGGTCCAACCTGTAGTGAAAAAGTGAGACATGGGATCAACTAAAAAAATCAGGTTTTATGCTGTTCGCTGCTCCTCAGTGGTCTGGAAATGAGGATTTGTAATTAAATTTGGTAAGGTTTAACTGTGGTTTTCTGCAGATCAGGCTTTATGTGGTACCTATTGAGTGCGTCAAAATGAGTCTATATGAGGGAAAGGGTTAAGACAATTTTGCTGGTTCATATATTCATCAAGTCATGTTCTAGAAAATGTTAGATCTATTAGACAATAGATGGGGATTAATATTTGTGCATAATGCCATCCACAAAATTGATGAAAAATAGTTCCCCACCAAATATTAGTCCCCCACACCAAAAATTAGTCCCTACAAAAATTAGTCCCCCTCAAAAATTAGTTCCCCCACACCCCTAAAAAACATAGAAAATATTCTTGATCAGAAATGAAAAATTGACTTCTGTTGCTTTGTGAATATGGCCCAAGACATATAATTTCCATAGGTTGTGGGTTCAAATCCTGTTTGGGGCAAGGATTTTTCATGTGCTTCCCAGATGCAAAGTACTGGTCCAACCAGGAACTGTCAAGAGGGATTAGTATAACTTGTAAGTACTTGTTTCCAACATAAAATAAATAAGTTTAAACTTAATCTCAATGACTGAAAGGGTGCTATACATCTCAGCATTGGGATCTAATAAAATAGTCTTTAGTGGAAATGGGCCTTTTCAATATTTACAGATATATTCAAATTAAATTGTTGGATTACCCAATAGCAAAGCTGGAATATCACATGATTAGTTTGACCTGGTTTAGAAAACAGCGCACATGGCTTTGTTTTTGAAATTGTTTGTTAGCAGCCAACCTGGATATAATAGGAAACAACAGGTTAAGTAGGGGCTACATTTGAACGAACGCCAAGCCCCTGGGTGGGAGGAGGGCTTAGACCTTGAGGGTCAATGTCATTTGAAGGTCAAGGTCACCTGGCGTGTTAAGCTCATCCAAGTGCATGCGCCTGTGAAATTTAAAGGCTGTAGGTGGAAGGACTTCCATGTTAAAGTCAAGGTTAAAGTTTTGTGACAGACAGACCGACCAAAAAGATCTATTGGTGTGGGGGCATAAAAAGTGGAAATGTTCATTCAAGATTTTTCTGTTTTAAAATACCCCACCCACTCACCCAATCACAGCATGGCTCCCCATCAGACTTAGCAGCAATGGACTGGAATATCTTCTTGATGTGAGGCCTGGAACCAGTGAAGAAAAAATAAACTCTTTTACCTGTAGTAAATGTAACAGAATGCTGGGTGAAAAATATTAATATGCATCATGGTACTGGTCCATAGATATGAGTAATTAAAATAAACATGAATAAACATTATGGGATGGCGCCATAGGTTCAAGTATTTAGCATAAACATGAATATGCATCATGGTACTTGGCCATAGATGCAAGAAATTATCATAAATATAAATTGAAAGGCTGACTTCTGAAACTTTACAAATTATTTCTATGCATGATATTACTATTTATAATGACCAAGATATTTTTGTATACCTGTTAATATATTTTAAATTTAAGTAACTCAAATTTCTTACATATTACTTACATTTATATTCAGTTCTTAGTTTTGTACACATATTTAAATCTGAGCCACATTATTTCTATGTTGTTATATATAAAAATATTTTTTAAAATCTAATACAACACCATATCTTGGACTAAACCCCAAACACAGCATTATAAAGCATCTACACTGAATGTCTAAGGGTTACTTTAGCAACCACTCACCAGGCCTTCTGTGAACCGCCAGGCATCAGGGAGGGGCCGTACCTGGCCCCATCCTCCCCGCCACTCACTCCACTTCCCACAAACTCCAAACCCTTGGCTGCAAGCTCCTGACATCTCCTCTGAAAAAACAAATCAACAGTCCAATGACATCCATAATATTGGAAGTGTCACTGAAGAAATTTGTCTAACATTGTATCTGTGCTGTGTTCAGTTAAGAGTACACTTGGAAC
>CM037781.1:50375034-50396574 GCA_021229015.1 Solen grandis
CCTAGTTGTCTGGTGGAGTGATGTTAATAGCCTGACAGCCTAGTTGTCTGGTGGAGGGATGTTAATAGCCTGACAGCCTAGTTGTCTTGTGAAATGATGTAAATAGCCTGACAGCCTAGTTGTCTGGTGGAATGATGTTAATAGCCTGACAGCCTAGTTGTCTGGTGGAGGGATGTTAATAGCCTGACAGCCTAGTTGTCTGGAGGAATGATGTTAAAAGCCTGGCGGCCTAGTTGTCTGATGGAGTGATGTTAATAGCCTGACGGCCTAGTTGTCTGGTGGAGTGATGTTAATAGCCTGGCGGCCTTGTTGTCTGGTGGAGTGATGTTTATAGCCTGGCGTCCTAGTTGTCTGGTGGAGGGATGTTAATAGCCTGACGGCCTAGCTACCTAATTCAGCAGCTTGACGTCTAGAACTGTACTTTTGTTATAAATATTTAATGTTGACGCTAAAAGACTACTTGAATCCAAGCGGCCTTACGGACATAAAATAATTTGGAAAAAAATCTTTCACATTTTTATTCGATAGATAAATATTTGTTTATGTACAATCCAGTTAGCGCAATAGCCCATGTGGTAAAATCATACAGCAACAGCAGATAGCATATACAGTATTATAACATTGCGAATTTATAATGTATAATTATATATCAATGAGAGCTACAGAAGAACGTGAGAGTGAGAGAGAGGACAGGTACACAAATTCATGAAAAAGTCACATCTTAATTACTGTCATATTTGAACAAATTTGTAGAATATTTTGTCATAATTATGATGCTATAATCATCATCATCATCATCATCATCATCGTCAATAAAACAGAATCACAATTAGCCTCGCAAACGACCGAAATGGTCAATTATGAAATATATAATACCACAAACTAGTAGATATGTTACGAAAATTTCTACAAAATTCAAATAAAATACACTCCTACATATAAATAGCAATACATACAAATATATACTCATGCACATACAGCTGTACTCTCTCACCAATCGGCCTACATTACATTCACCTCTGTAGTGGGCTCAGAAAGTAGTTCCAAATAAATGACGCCATCCAGACCGTTGTTCAAATATTTAATTTGAAAGACTAGATAGGCTCCATAAACTGTGAAATATATATATAAATAGCACCACTGAACCTAATCAGAATGATCATTTAAATCACAAATTATGAAAACAAAAAGCTGTTCTTAAATAACGATATCCGGCTGAATCTGTAAATATTTACATTTGCAGACGAGCGTTTGTGGAATTTTCCCATCGGCGAAATAATAATATTTGCACACGTTTTATGATGATTCAAAAAGTATTTATTCAAAGTTACTTAACTTTTGATCCTTAAAATACACTTAAATTCACGTTTAATAAGTGTTTCCTGTTTTGACACGATTCTTGTCATTGAGCCCATTGCAGAGATGTTATGTGAAGAACGAACGACAGCTCTGCTTAGAGATTGATACAACTGTGGAAATAAAAGCGTAAAGTTTACTCGATGCGTCACTTGACAGACACGCCTTAAAATAACATCGTTACACAGGTGTGGTGTATGGTGGCATATTTCTGCCAGCCACTTATCCACTTAGCTATTTCGAGACTTTTTCTGAAAGTTGTCTCATATTCAGTTATTATCTGGCAAGCAGAAAATGTTCAAGTTATCCGCTTAGGTATCTTAAAAGGACTAAACTGTCTGTTAGTGCCCACTACTGCCAATCACATATTCACTTATGTTAACTGGTTATCGTGCTTTTTTCTAGATAATTTTGTGCAAAAATGCTTGTTATCCACACAATTTAACTGACTAACTTGAAAAAGGGCGAATTATCCAGTTATCTTAAGTGAATATATGGCTGGCAGTAGTGGGCACTAACAGGCAGATTTGTTCTGTTAAGATACCTAAGATGATAACACTATGGTGGCATATTTTTGCCAGCCACTTATCCACTTAGCTATGTTGAAACTTTTCTGAAAAATTGTCACATATTCGGTTATTATCTGGCAAGTAGCAAATTTTCAAGTTATCTACTTAGGTATCTTAACAGGACTAAACTGTCTGTTAGTGCCCACTACTGCCAATCACATACTCACTTATTTTAACTGGATATCATGCCGTTTTCCAGATAATTATGTGAAAAAATGCTTGTTATCGACATAATTTAACTGACTAACTTGAAAAAAGGTGAGATATCCAGTTATCTTAAGTGAATATATGGCTGGCAGTAGTGGGCACTAACAGGCAGTTTTGTTCTGTTAAGATCCCTAAAATAATAACACGAAAGTTTTCTACTTGCCAGATACTAAATGAATATGTGATAAATTTTCAGAAAGTTTTCGACATAGCTAAGTGGATAAGTGACTGGCAGAAATATGCCACCATATAATTATATACAACGCTATTGTGGCATATTTCGGCCAGTCACTTATCCACTTAGCTATGTTGAACATTTTCTGAAAGTTGTCTCATATTCAGTTATTATCTGGCAAGTAGAAACTGTTCAAGTTATCCGATTAGGTATCTTAACGGGACTAAACTGTCTGTCACATATTCGCTTATGTTAACTGGTTATCATGCTTTTTTCAAGATAATTATGCGCAAAAAAAACTTGTTATCCTGTTGAGAATCCTAATTCATGTTAATTAGGTAAACCACCAATAACACAGACACTTTGGCCTGCCCAATTTTATGCTAATGGCCATTTGGTTTTTAAGGTCGATAATGAAATGAGTTAGATGCGCAAAGGAAAAAAAATGACCACTGATAATTGTATAAATACCCCTTATATCATTAAATACTTTTACAAAGAAATTAAAACCATAGAAAAGTGAACTAGGATTGCTTTCACCTTATTGATAGCAACTTTGTTTCTTATAATATTGCAAAATGTTTCAAAGTTCTTTTTAAATTTAAAATTATAAAATTGTGTAAAAAATATATGTTTTCAATAAGTTTTTTTTTTTTTTTTTTTTTTTTTTTTCAAATATCACTTAAGTGCATTAGTTCTAAGTCTTGAAAAAAAGAGAGATTAAATAAGAGAAATTACTTAACGCTGTGACGTCACAATCTTAACACATCTCCAGTCAAATAAAAAAAAATATAAGTTACTCAACAAAACGACAAGTCAAGGGAGATCACTGTGTCATATACGCCAATTATCTTAAAATTCGGAGGCTAAATTCATTTTTAAAGTTTTGCTTTTGGCTTTTGACTGGTAAGTATATGTCATTTGGCCATTTTTTAATTGGTTACATGAAATATAAGGGAAATATTGCCTCGCAAAGTGGCATTCAGTCGTCTTATCATGATACCACTATACCAACAAGTCTTGAAACTTCACTTATATGCTGAATTCCAAGCAAGGCTATAGTGATAGTATCATTTTATAAAATTCGGTATATCAATAATGGCGATCGAATCTAAAACAGGTTGTTGTTGTTGTTGTTGTTGTTGTTGTTCGAATATAAACAGACCTTAGTCATTGTACACTCCACGTAGTAGTTACCTCTCTTTACAGTTTTTTTTTTTTTGTTTTTTTTTAACTTTATTGTTACACCAATCGATTAATTGTATACAAGTTATCTTTTAAATTTATTATAATTGAATATCTATGTAAAAATATATATGTTATATACAATGCAATTTAACTGTCAGTTAAGAAAACACGAGCCCACAATCACAATAAACATTTTGGCAGATTAAACCTGTGGAGCATGTACACAGTCATGAATCCAACTGTATCTACTACTTCCGCTAGTGAACAAAACGTATTGATTTTGTATACACTATAAGTACATTGCTGCTTTTGATCACTATTTTCGTATGTAAATACCCGCTAAATGTAAGTAAACCTTTTGTTCTTTGTTGTAACGAATTGCAATCTCCCTTTCCAATGTACACGTTAAGTCTTATATTCCAAGATAATACGTGAAATCCTTAAGAATCTCCAGCGAATTGTGAAGATACACGTTAAGGCTATGCGTGTAACACCAATTGTTTGAATTGTTGGTTTCAGTCACAGTAATCATTGATGTTTAATTGTACAAAAAGAGTGTATTAAAACCGGGCAAAGACATTCTGACTCACTGATTGGTTATATACCACATATTGCTGTAATTTCACAGTCATGAGTTGCGTAACGACTGTATCATATTTAGTACGGATCCTGTATCATAACTAGCGAATTTACGGAATTATTTGTATCATTTTTAATTAAATAATTTAGCGATTTCAAAATTTAAAGAAGTAATTTACCACTGTATAAACGACCACAAAGACAAAAGACTAAAGATAAGTAAATATTCAGCAAGGAATGAACTCACTTTAAGTTTCTCAATATAATTGTTAAGTATAGTACAGTATTAATGCTTTGTTTTGTTGTGTTGTTTTATTTTTAAAAATATGAATGTAATGAAATATAAGTAGTTGTCAGAAATCACGAGTGTTCAGTACTATCACACGGCGCCAGGTCACATGAGGTAATTTTTTATTTCAGTCATTAGGAAGGCATTTAATTCGAAAACCCTTGATATTTATTAAAATATCTTATTTATTTATTTCAATTTAGATGGTAGGTTGCACACATCCATAACGAAATATTAAACCAATGATTATACTGATGCTGACCTTCAAATGAGTGGAATAACGCCCTCTTCAAATTTTTCAAATAGTGCCACTAAAGACTTAAACTTGCACTAAAACCAAATGATCAACATAGTAAATAAGTTGGTGTTTTGTTTCATACTGGAAACTATGCTATAGGAGATACTGAGCTATGTTATTTTAATTGTGATAGCTACTCGAATATTTTGTTTAACGAATACCTTCATAGAAATCATAAAAAGAAAAATCATGTTAAGAAAAAGAATAATAACAGCATAACAACGAAAATAACACAAACACGAAGAATAATTTGCAACCAATATCTGGAGCCTAGTAGCTTGAAATGGTGATTAGAATAATTGTTGAACAATTAAACGGAGAATATAGTTTCTTCCATAGAAAATACTAAAAGCTGTTTAAACAAAAATATATAAACAACAAGAGTTGTCCCTGGACATAGTGCTGGACTATATGAATCATTGTCATAAAATTCCTAATATACTAAGTACATTTGAATTGAATTCATGACAAACCTGTCTTAACAAGGAAAATATAAAATGTATACAAAAATCTATATAAAGTTGGTTGGTATAGTATACTACTATCTTTTAACAAATTATAGAGAATGGCCTAGAATAAGTAAGAGTTACCTACCTTGACTTAAAATTTATCATGCTACTGAAATAGTCTTAATGTTTCAACAACGTTTAATTATTGAGTATATACATAAAAGTTGCTTGCCGCAAAAATGTCATACAATTCTCTCCAGAAGGGGCATAATTAGCAATAAATTAAAGAGTTATCCACTTTGATATTTTAGTCACCTGAAGATTGAACATGAATACTGGAATATCATAAATATAGACACTAAGTAATGGTTCATATAAATTGCTCTTCTCATTAAGGTCGATGCTAATGCAGGTTTTCAAGTTCATAGCTCTCTCGGTCTAATACATTGTAATTATAATGGAGCAACATTAACATGGACAATCGAAAAAAAACGAATTGCAAAATAAGGTGACGAAAAATTAGAAAACTTTACAAAATGGACATCAAATGGTATTTTCTGTAAAAACATGGTCACAATTACTTGATAAACGACATGAGATGTATGCTTAGATGAGCTAACAACAAAACTGTTTGGACAAAATTGGCTCAAAAATATTTGGCATCAACATTTACTGAAAGAAGAGAAGAAGAAGAAAAAATAACACGGAGTGTAGGCACAGGTGATTTATACATGTGATATTAGACGACTTAAAGTTATCTAACTAGATCTCCATTTTAATTTTCTTCCACATTTTGGACAATCAAATCTTTGACTTTCATGCTCAACCCTATCATGCTATATCTGAGGAACACTACGTACAGACGAAAGCACTGTGTGTTGGCAGTGATATCAGTTGTTTTTACTTTTTGAACGCTTTTCAGAGGGGTTGATGCCACAGTCACGTTATTTTTAAATAAAACTTCCATCAACGCCAACGATTTCAAAGGATTCGTCTTACATTTTTACCTGGAAAAAAATATATCAATTGGCGATATAACCGCATTATATATTGGTGTAAACAAATGTATTACTACCACTGGTACCAGGCCTCGAATGAATAGTCAAGATACATCAAAAATACCTTTGAACCAAAACAAGGACGTGCTGCAAATCAATCTTAAATCTTCCAAATAATCACATCACTGGCCTCAAAAAATAAGATAGAACATAAGCTAATGATAAATAAAACAGTAGCTAACTCTTGTTTGTAGACATGTACAATTTCTTGTCGAGTTTCTCATTTTGAAAGAAATAATTCATGCCGAACGTAAAAACACAATTTCATTAGAATAAAGTCGACATATGCTGTTGGGCAAAAATTAGTTGTAAATCTTAACTCCCAGCTCGTTCTGTTTTACTGTAAGCCTTAGCTTGCTAATAAATAAATGAATACTATTCAGGAACGACAATTCAAAATTTTGGTCCAGCTAGAAATCATCTACTAAATCTCTAATATTCATACAAATACATGTAGATCACTATCACCATACAGATCACTCGCCAACTTTTGCTAAGTGTGATACAGTCTATAAGCCAGTTAAAAAGCATTTTTCACATATAAAAACAGTCTCCAGCGCAATAAACTTTCAATAATTGTATAGCTAACCTTTTAATATTGGTATATCAATGATAATTACGTACGTTCTCCGTTATATTTAGGTTATTTTGGCAATTTCTAGATAAAGGCGAGGGTACATGTTCACTGTTTTCGGTGATTACCTGGATTATTTAACTCTATACTTAAAACAAACACTTCGTAAATAACAATGGACCAGCTCTTTATTGTTAATTTAATTATTCCATTCCATATATACGATTATATCAACAAAAATACAGAAAAACTTTCCTTTCTCGGAGCCGTGATCATATACTCTGAATAAATCCCCGATAAATTATTCACTAGCGGAAGTAGTAGATACAGTTGGATTCAAGACTGTGATGTAGCAAGAGTACAAATTATTGATACTTCCACACGTGTGTAAATGCAGACTTTTGAAACCAAATTATTCTTTCTTGATGCATCACAAGCTTTATTGGTCTGTTCACTGCGAAGGCCATATGGAAGAACCCATTACTATATTTTGTGTAATATGATGGGCTCGACCGTGTTTTACTGGGAGAGGTTGGCGTGTGATGTAAGCGTACACGAGGCAACACGCGTCGACGATGCTATTGAAATGGTAACGTTTACGCTTTTATTTCCACGGCTGTACTTAAATATAAAATTTAATTAAATAATATCAGCATTTATCTCAATTATAAAAGCAAATGTAGGAAAATTATTTACATTCAATATACCCCTCTAGTAACTAATGAAAAAGAACGAACGAGGTAAATTCCATGTAATGGTTCCGCTACATTGTGGACCTCAGGGCCTTTCACGGAGATAACCAAGGTTTCCTAATGTTTCATTAGGGAACCTTGGTGATCTTGCTAGAAATGAAATGGTCCAAGATATAGCGGGACCATTACAGGGACTTTACCGAAGGATAAACATTTACGGTATACGTAAGCACCCATACGTATATACATATTGATAGCTATACCAATGATAAATACAAGTTGAAACGATTTAAATAAATATTTACAATGCTAATTTTTCTAATAGTATACTGTTTTAATTATGATCAACCCTGAAGAAAAGAAACTTTGGGGCACCTAACTAAAGAATAAACACGTACACATTTACAGTTGAACCTGTATTAGCGACCACTTGTATTATGCGGTCAACCTGAATTTAGCGGTCAGTTTTAATATTACCAAACTATAGCATTTTGTTTAATGTTTAATCTTTTAGCGGCCACCTCCATTAAGCAGCAACTTTCTTTTGTTCTTTTAAACTGATCGCTTAAGACAGGTTTGGCTGTACGCCCATGTGCAAAAACACATTATTAATGAAGTTAAACTAATGATAGATACGATGCTTCATTTCTCAGTTAAAATGATTTAAAAATATATAACGCTAGTATTTCTAAAATGTTACTGGTTTACTATTGAGGAGAAATGTTCATTTATGCACACTTGGACTTGGCTGAATATAACGTTTAAAACGTGTATTCTAATAAAAAAATGAAACTCATCTGCAACTTTATTGCAAAGTTTGCATTTTCTCTGGCCACGGGGTGTACTTAATGGTCTGGACCATCTACCTGTTTCTTTTTATAGTCTATGTAAAGACATTCTTAATTGTGGTACAGCTTGGCGCTCAGGTAGTTGCAGGACCGGTGTCAGGATAATGTGACTGGGTGTGGTATCATGCCACATGTCTACGGCGTGATACTGCAGTGTGGCAGCACTATATCTGTCTCAGGTAGACATCGTCTCGAAATTATTTCGGTGGGACGTTAAACCCAACAAACAAACAAACATAATTGTGATACAACTTTTAAATACCGTGAACTCTGTTAAGCATTTAAATATAACTGAAATCTAAATTCACTTACTGTTTACGGATAATGCAGGGATAATTTTGAAGACGACTATTCCAGTTTTGTAAGAATTGACCTTTTAATATTTGTTTAGCTGAAGAGAAAAACACTTTATGTTGTCCTACTCCCAGATTAAGTCTTGCATCATGAAATTATAACGATTGAGACCATAACGATGTAACCCAGCTTATATATATGTATATATGTGTGTGTGTGTGTGTGTAAATACCGGTAATTTTGATGTACACGTGTATTTTTTTAACCCATACTGAATATCTTTTAACAAGTAATTTAGACCAAAAAGCCTCTAAAAATGCAAATGTATTCCCATGAATAAAACCACCATAATTAACTTGCTTAGTTTATTATTGGTATTATAAGCACATCAAATAAGTCGCGTCTATTTTTGGTGTAAGAAATGTAAGCTGCGCATTCCCCTCTCCGCGTGGGTTCGAAACCCGGCAGAGTCATTCGGATTTTCATGTGAGGAAGCCTTCCAGCTGGCTAGCGGTAGGTCGGTGGTTCTACCCGGATGCTTCCGTGCATTCGGGGTCTTCCTCCACCTGTAATTAGCTGGACGTCGTTATATGACTGAAATTATGTCGAAACGACAGTAAACTCAAATAGTCAAGTTAAACTGCACATACATGTATAAATATAGCTTTCTGTGCTTGACCAACTTGTGCCAACTGAGTCACGTTAAAAGAAGATCCAGATGAAAACATCATTCTTAGGTATTCAATCTTATTAACAATTTCCTACTCAGAATGGTTATAAATAAAACGAAGAATCTCGCCATCCTTTTTAGAATAATAATGACTTTGTTTCGACGTATTTACCTCTAATTTCCATCTTTGTTGTGTATTAATTTGTATCGTGAAAGTATAAACGTTCTTGTCCAAAACTATATGACAGATTCGAAATGAGTTTAGTACAGATTCTCCTTATGCTGATAAAACTTTTAAACGATTGCTCAAATTATTCGGATGCACAAAAACATGACCGCTAGGGTGCTGACATATGTATTGTGAAAAAAAAGGGGGAAAGAAAACACACACACACACACACTACTGGTCTGATTTGATCAGTCTGGTTGTGGCATCTGCCACATGTCTACGACATGATACACTAGATTTGTCTAAGCAGGAACAGTCTCCGAAAAAAACTGAAATAACTCACTAAATCAGTAAAATAAAATCCACACTTTCGTCACAAGTTAAGGACATTGATTAGTCTCCCCCGTATTGCCCAACGCATATTGCTATTATTATGAGCGTGAATATTATTTCCAAGCTGTAGATAGCGATCATGGAAACCTTGTCCAGAGCATCGCTAACTTCTAACCATGTTATGCTATTCTCGTTTCCGCCATTTTTCTTTTCCTTCTCTTCAGTGGTTGCGTCCGATTTTTCCAAACGTATGATATTTTCCTCAGGTGGGATAAGTTCTATTTCCGTAGATTTATTCTTCTTAAATCGCCATTTTATGGGCAGAAACACGTTACTAACCCTTCGGAATTTGCAGCAAGACCGAGTCAGTCGCACAAGTTCCTTCAACACTTTTGGAATCTTGGTTCCATCGTCGGTTTGATATACTGCATAGTTGACAACAACCATGAACACAATCACCCCAGTGATGATGTACCAGGTTAACAGAATTATTGAGATGATCGGCATAGAGTCCGAATTTTTCGGCAAATTGTCGCTTAGAATCGTCATATATACGGAGATCGCCAGTAAAGTCGTTATGGCGAATCCGATTCGCTCGCCTGAATACATCGGCACTAGGAAAACGAGCGGGGTCAAAAAGGCTAGAGTAATGATCGGTAGTAATACATTAATCATAATGAACAACGGTTTTCGGCGAAGGGTGTACGACAGTGTTAGATTCGAATGATTTCCGCCTTTGATTTCCTTATTCAGTAGTGACCATGCCCCATTATCGTCGTAAAGTTCAAGATGTTTATCGTTATCGTACGGTATCACTCGAATGAAGTAGGCAGCATAATCCGAAATGGCGAGTTGTACGTCGCAATCCTGTCTGTCAAACGGGTATAATACCGTGTCAACATTGCAATTAGTGTCAAAGGCCGCGTATTTAACCCACGTTGCCTTGCCATCGTAGGTGTATAATATGTCATTCTGAAAGGAAAAAAAATAAAGAAAGAAAGAAAGAAACATTACCGGTAAGCCAATTAAACATGGTTCAGAATTAAACACACACACTTAATTTTATGCTTCATATTTTTGTAATGATCTAATTATTATCCTTTTGCTTTTCCTTCAAACCGGACGTTACGGGAAGAAAACTATTCCTAGAAATGAAATAGTTTGTTTATTATTCGGATCACGTGACATAAAAGATGTTTACCATTTCATTTGTATCAACCACAAGGAAGAAGCATATTGATGCGTATGTCTTCGTTAGATCATCAATTTTTGAGTGTATTCATTAATGGGGACAGAAAATAATACAGCCATTTTAAAAGTTCCAAATTCATTAAGCATGCTAAAAATAAGACAGTATTGTTGTATAGTATAGAAATGTGTCATCATTCTCTAAATAATCACATGTCTATTATAGTCAAGCTTTGTTATATGTTTAACCTTCGTTTAGATGCCACCTATGCACTCTCTCATGTACCCCTGACTGACCGATCAAGAGCATGTTCGACTGTATACCTTATAGCAAGATTTGACCATAGTTTTTAACTTTATATCAATAATAGTTTTATAGTACCTATCATTGTCATTGCCTTTTTTCATCTTATAGTATAGAGCTATAGAATAATAATCATTGTCATCATTTTCTTCTTTGCCTTTTTCTTCATTATCATATATGCCTCTTCTTCTTCATTGGTTTGTTTTTCAAATTGAAAATCATAGATAATGTGATTATATCAGTCAAATTTGTCTTAAGCGGTCAGTCAGGAGAACAAGAGAAAGTGCCCACTTAGCGGAGGCGGTCGCTAAACGAATGTTAAACATATTAACACTGACCGCTAAATACAGGTTGACCGCTTAATACACGTGGCCGCTAATACGGGTTCAGCTGTTTTCAATATGATACTATCCGACCATTTATAATATAAGAAATAGAAAAAGGACTACTAGTAAGCTTACGTCATTGTCGTGGTCCGATGGCCTAACCACGCCGTGGTGTTTATTCTTCACTTTAAAAACAGGTTTCCACATGAGCTTTGCGTCCATCGTGATGTTTACTATACCACTATGACTGAATGGATCCCAGACCATACTCTCGTCAACCCATTTCAGTATGAACCCCATCACAGTGGATAACTTCTCTTCGACCTCGTCAAGGTCACCGAGAGTTATAAGTTTGACACTGACATTGACCTGTAAAACATTGATGCAAACTGTAATCGTGAAGATGAAAGTCGTGAGGGTGTTGATGATAATAACGATGCTGCTGCTGTTAATGATGATGATGGTGATGATGATGATGATGATGGTGAATGCAGTAAGACAGAATTACCTCATGTAGACAGAGTCCCCGAAGGGTTGAACTATTGTTGTTGTGGCGATTATTCGAAACACTTCAAACAAACACATTAACAAATCTGTTCATCTTACCTGTCAAAGTGCTGAATGCTATAATAATAATAACAACAACAACAACAACAATAATAATAAAAATTAACCACATTCTTGGCTGTGCTTTCGTACCTAGATCTAAGGTACGCAAAACATACAATTAACTATCACTGTAAGACAGTTTCCATGAATTCTTCGAATACAGCTAACAAATTTCATCGCTTCTTTGTATATTTCGGTACGTACGAAAGACCGTAATAAGCAGAAGCTATTTCGCGGTTCTTATGATAACAAGAAAAGATTAAAACAAAATGTTTTAATGGACGGTTTATAATAAGCATACTGTCACCCTCTCTTTCTCTGTTCAACTGTCTTGACCTTATAATCTAACATGTCTATGCACAGGGCCTTCATATTAAAAAAAGAAAGAAAATGACATCTCTTTATATAAGGCCTATATATAAATAAAGAGGCAGTTATAATTTTCTCTGCACGAGTCCCGGATCTCACTATGCTTATGGCTATATGGAAATATGACTCCAAATTCAGTAGCATTTTCCATAATTATATTTTATGCATCTTGTTGATGCATTGAAATTTAAACCTTGAATCATGACAGCGAAAACTTTACATCTGAGATGAAGAATGCATGAGTAAAAAATCACTGGAGTGGTCGATTTTCTTAAAACTAAGAATTAAATTTTTAAAAAATCGACTCTCCATATATAATTTATACACAGAGAGGTCGATTTGTTAAGGTTTTTTTTTTTTCATTTTTGGTTTATGTTTATGTTTAGATCATAAGAAAGCAAATACGAATTAATAAATGAAAAAACTGGGTGTATAAAACTAGAACTTAAAACAAACTGTACAAATATAACTTAAGAATTTCCAAAAAAAAAATTAAAAAAAATAAGAATTTAAAAAAAAAAAGGTCCCAGTTGGAATCGAACTAATGACCTCTTGATGGGGGGAAAGGTACTGATCGACGCCCTTACCGATTGAGTTAATTCCACAAGTGCGAAATGATTGTAAAATTAAGGCTACTTGTAGTTTATTACTGTATCGAATCAATAACACTACACAGACAATTTTACTGCTTTATATTACGGTTACATATTAACAAAATAACATTACGCTTTACTTATTACAACCATCATGTAATAATCAAACTACTCTGTATAATTACAAGCTCATTATAGAAGACATACAGACCGAGGAGCGAAGCGATAAGTAGACCATGACCTATATGTATAAAACATCATTAAAATGCAAACATTTACTGACTAATACCTTATTAAACAAATTAAAAAAAACATAAATCACGTATTTGATACCGCTAAACAATCACATAGAAAAATATCGGTCACTGAAAATTATTATAATCACAGCATTACATTCGACTGCGATACTAATTTGCACATGCGCCAACGGAAGTGAAAACCCATTTTAATTGGACATACGTACTAATATATATACAGTAATGTATATACAGTACTGAACACCGTCCAGAAGAAGATATGCAGAGCTCCCTCTTGAAAACATAATTTGCCGGCGACATAGTTAAGTAAGATGGTTGTTATAGGGGATTCTGATCTTGTGGGCACTTCAACTAGGTAGGTAGACCTCTAAAAACAACGGTTACATCTTTGCAGCAACAGAAGTTGAAAGTCATATATTTACAAGTTACGCGTAAAACTTTCCATGGCACACTTTAAACATGTATAAAGTGTTATCATTTCATAAGTCAATTTAAGTTAATCTTGTATTCAAGTAAATCGACGAAGAAACGTTTAATTACAGCCATGTAGTATGTAAGCATCATCATTTAGATACAAAGGTGTTTTACATGTCATAAAATATGAAAATCCCCAACTGACATCAATCAATATGAATGTTCCTGTGGGTTCAGCTCATACAAGTACCTTTGATTGACACCAAGAGGAATATAACCATCAAAATCGAACTAAAATCAGAGACGTGTTTCTTACAAGACAAATCTAACACACGTTTTCATCCCTAGGATATCCGATGAGTTTGTCAAAGGAAGAATTGATAAGCAGGATACTACATGTTGATATCCTGTTTTGCGTTGGTAGGGCAACAATTTGCAGCCTCCCAAAAAATCATAAATAACTTCTCATTCTTCTCCCAATCCACCCGAAATAAAAGAAAAAAACATATGTTGTTTTTGTTTGTCGTTTTTCCTTTGTATTTTTTTTCTTATGTTTGTTGATTTTAATGTTATTATTATTATTATTATTATTATTATACAAATTTGGAGAAACATTGAACGAAAAAAAAAATCCAGAATTTACCTCGAATACCGATTTTTCCATGTCGTTAATTGGTAGTGTTTTTCTGTTGTATCCGTCTAACAGCTGACTGGAAAGAGTGTTCATATCCGATATGTTTATCGCATGCGCCTGAATGACGAATGACATCACACAATGGATCCCAATTACGAATCGAATGGAAACAGGTTTCATGTTCGTCGACTTTGATATTTTATCAAGCTTATTATCATTCATAGTGTTACTGAAACAGAAATGAAAAAAATATTAACATTTATTTGATACCAGTTTAAAAATAAAAAAGAGAGATGCAAACATCATATTTTAGTTTTTGTTAACGACGTCCAAAAAATTACCGGTGAATATAAAGCCGACTCCCAAAGTCACTAGTTTATTCAGACCGGTGTTGGCACGTTGCCCGACTCCAGGATAAAACCAGTGATATCGTAGGTTAGCTAGAACACTCCATCACACAGAAATGAGCCTGTCGAGACAGCGGTAATTAAAGAGCCAAATGAAAGTATGCCAACGACTTTCAAAAGCGCCCATATAAACAAATATGTCGAATGGTAATTGTAGAGTATTTTGAAATTGGAGTGTAAAGATTCAGTTTAGTCTGATTTTGTATCAGGTGACATTTGTCTAAAAAGAACACTGTCCATGGCGTGCACCCTAATTATCACCGAAGACAAGAAATCGTTCGAAAAGGCTGATAAAATATGCACATATTGTCGTAACGAAACCTATTGAAAAGGCTGCAATAAAATCATTTTGTGAGAGTATTAATACAATTTGAGGGTGAAAACGATGGCTTTTGCAATCTGCTTCTGCGTCGTATCTGTCAAATGCTTGACCTCGGAATTTTCAGTTCGCCATAGATTGTTTTTCAAAATTGATTTTCAAGTTGCATGTGCCATATGAAGAGGAACAAAATATAACTCTTGATTTTCAAGATGACGGCTTTTGTTTACAAAATTAATGGTACGACGCGATTCTGATTCCCAGCCCTGATAAATGTTTAATATCGATTTGATGAAGATATTTCAACGTAAATATATTTCAACGTAGCAAACCATAGATAATGCGGCGGGATTAGTGTAATTATCTACAGTTTGTTGTATTTTTCTTAACGTTTAAAGTGAGCATAAAAGAAGCGCCGTGTAGTGGTAAAACGCCGGGTCACTGAACCAGGGATTGTGGGTTCGAATCCCGTTGGAGGCGAGATTCGTGTTCGTATCTTTCACAACGTCTGACAGCTGAAGTTATGATGGGAGAAAGAAACAGAATAAAAATCGGATGCATATTGGTGCAAAAGTATGAAAGATAATTTGTGAATTACTTGAAAGGAGAGAAAGACAGAAAGAAGTGTGAAAGACAAGAGGAAAGAAAACGTAATATGATTGGCATGGATTAGAAGAAATAATGATATTGTAAGAAACTGAAGTTTCTGCTTCTATGTAATTCATATAAAAATACCTCGAACTTGTCATTCAAGATTGCCGCCAAGAGTTAGGATATTTACTGATATGGAAACTATGTATTGTGGGTATCAATTATTAGATATATTCATACAATCTTGCACACATTTTAGTTTCATAGACAAATAGTCTCGAAAGATAGAAGCAACCGCCTTTCATGTATATGTATAAACATCGGAATTGTGGGTATACTAATTATCAGGTCTACTCATAAATACATACTAAAGGCGGATCAACATTTTACTTATGATAATAGATATTTGTTGGCGCATCTATTTTAGTTTCAGAGCAAAGTACGCCTACGGCGCTTGTTTTGAATTAGAACAGTAACCGTTTTTATTTATGCATTACGTTGATTTTGAAGGCATCAATGGCCAAATATACTTGTTAATACATTCACTCCGATGGCATATCAACATCTTGTAAGCTTTTCATTATTTATTTATTTATTTATTTATTTTTTGCGTGAAAAAGTTACCATGGTAACGGGTTTCTAGAAACACACATAGAAGATAATAAATGCATTGATCACTGCATGTTTCCATCTGTTCTTCGCTTAAGATATACTTGTATACCAAGATATATATTTATTTTTTTTGCGATATACTTGCACTTTAAGAAATACGTTACTAAATGATAACGAGGATTCTTTCTTTGGATGATTTCCAATCCAACTGTTTTCAGTACATCTCATAAAATGTACCTTAATGGATAGTGTTTCAAAATAGTGTATCAAATTTATTATACCGATAGTAATTTATTTCTCGTGAAAGCAGAACACTTGTGTTAAAAGCTTAATTGTCCTTGGTAATCTCGAAATGGTTTTTCTTTCTTTGGTGTCTCTTCAAAACAATTATTCACATGTTACATATCTTTCTGCGGATTCATTTTCTGAATTTTATTCCTGGGAAACTTACTTCATCTGTTAACATAATTATACAATATCTAGGCTCAGGTAGCATTTCTTTTGAAATTTAGGGGAGAGATATTACAAGAGATTTAAATTACCTCTAATATAGCTATGTGATAGTACGTTGTTTCTGCAGTTTTTGTGTATTAAGTGTCTATGCTCGCTATTTATCTTAAAACATCTTAAATAAAAGGTATAAACGTCAAAACATTTTTTTTTTTTTTTTTTTTTTTTTTTTTTGCTTGGAAATGTTTAAGGTCGAAGGTTTGTACATAAATTAAGGAAAAGTCCGTGTAATGGTTCCGCTACATTTCGGACCTCATGGCCTGTTACGGAAATAACCAAGGTTTCCAAATGTTTCATTAGGGTTCCTTGGTTTTCTTGGTAGAAGTTAAGTGGTCCAAGACGTAGAGAAAGACGTTGATTAACTTCTCAGACATTACCTTGATACGAGGTGCATCGGCAACCGTGTTAATATTTTTTCGCTCAGGAAAATATCGAGGGATGTGATATATGTATATACATGACATCTCTCTCTTTCTCTGAATGAATGTATATCAAAATGATAATATAATGATATTTAGTTCAATCTATTTTTCGGCCGTTAGGTCGTTTATTTTCACCTTAAATTTCTGTGAAACACACAGTAATGAAGCGGAATAAAATTAGGATTTTTATTGGTTATTGACGCCGCGTGTAAACACGGCGCCAGTATGGAATAGGTTTTATTTTTGCCAATGGAGCCGCATAATCAAATCAGGGAGCAACCACTGTTCTCAATGTAAAAAAAAAAAACATGCAATATGTTAAAAAAAATGCCCTTTATAAATCAATTACTTGCATTAACTGATGAAAATAAATTATAAGATTCAAAATATGCAAGTCTTCTGTCGTTATTAAAAAGAAACTGGACACATATAATGTGTATCTGATGACTTCTTCTTAAACTTGTAGGCAACATGTTTTAAGACTTGGTTAACGGACCTTGCAAGTAACCTGATTTATCAAAGCTCAGAAATTTTTTAAAGATGTTTTGAGATCTTAAAATATTAAGAAATTTAGATACAAACCTTAACTTTGAAAAAAGGGGGGAAAAACAGTTAAAATATAAGTATTACAGCATATTGTATAGAAAGTGTAAAAACACAGAAATGTATGTATAGTGCTTGAAATGGGTATCTTACATGGCTTATGTAGTAAAGCCTTGTAAAAATTAATTTAATTTAATACGTATCATCAATATAAAAAGAATGACATGCTCCTACGTCACGCTACGTTATCAAGGGATGTAATAACTATCGGGAAGATTGTTAATACCGGGACTTGTACCTGAATCCCTTACCAAATAAAAACTTATCTAGGATGAATGTTTCGTCATCATTGTCCTTGTTGTTGATGCTGCTGGTGATGATGATATTTTTTTTAAATTGACATTAATATCGTCATAGTAGCTTACTGTCTGGAAATTTCATTCATCTTACAGACCCTTTCTATTCAATTAATTATATAAGAAATGAATTAAAATGTATCTTCATTGATCTATAAATTAGCTGATTTATGGCATCTCAAATCATCATCACATAAGTGTCTTCTTCATTTATTTAAATTATAATATAAGTTTTTTGTTGTTTTTGGACCTTTTCTGTTTGGCTTGGCTTTGCTTTATTTAAGTCGTGCTTCAAAAACATGCGCGGCGTCTTTGATGCTTGGCATCAAAATTAGTCTTGTAATATACTTTGCTAAATTTCCAAGAGTCATTAGTCAAAAGAAAAGAAAGGAGTTGCGGAAACGAGTTCTTTAGATCTCTGTTTGTTTTAAAAGTTAATTGTTTCTTCCCCTGCGAACGATTTGTCCTGAATAGTACGACACTGTACCTTTTTAAGGTAAACTGAAAGAGTAGAACGCTAAAAAATAGGAAACACATAGATTTCGGAATTGATTTATCGATCCTGACAGATCCTATATTCAACAAAAACGTAACATACGGTTTCGTTTTTTAGCCCGTGAAACGAAGTCCAATGCGCAGATGTTTTAAGGCTGGATCCGTTGTATTTCAAAGAGCTGCACTGACACAGGAATTACACAACTATTAAACCAACAACAAAATCTATTACATGTTAAACCTTTCAGACACTAATTATCAAGCTGGTTACCACGGCCGAGTATTTTTTTTTTAAAGATATTTCTTGTTACGTATATGAGGAAACAAGTTCTAGGTTCTTAAATAACTCCTTCCTACGGCTCTTGGGTAGGACAAGTACTTTACGCCTGTGAAGGTCATCAAAGAACCACCTCACCCCCAAAAGGGTTGGAATCAACAACCTGCAGATCGGCAGTCATGTCGCTAAGTCAGACAGTCATGTCGCTAAGTCAGACAGTCATGTCGCTAAGTCAGACAGTCATGTCGCCAAGTCAGACAGTCATGTCTCTAAGTCAGGACCACGACGAACGTCATCATGTAGATAAATTTTCCTTATGAAAACCGAACACTTGTGTTATCGATACCGTAGGACAAGCGAAAGAAAGTGAAAATAAACACGTTACACTTTAGTTATTTATCAAATGAGATGGATTCAAACCTCAGTGTTGTTGCTGCTGATAAGTTTTTTGACACTACTGGCCAGTTTTCATATCTTACAACAAATATAAATCGCTGTCGTATTTTTAAAATCAGAATTCTGAAACGGGCAAAATTAAAATAAAATTGATAAGTTCTAAGTACTGATAAATACATGTACTTATATAACAATTTAAAGAAACGATAACAATCAAAACGCGCGATGCGCTGAAAGACTGCCGGCAGGAATTACATGTTGAACTAGCTTTACTTGTTATTCTGATTCTAGCATTTAAGCATGTTTGACTCTCGATAAAGGCAAAGGTTATTTGCCATATGACTCGTTTTCCTGCAAATTAAGTTACTGGTATCTTCGTCAGCGGAATTTGCCTTTTGTTTCGTGTTAAACCCGGCGGCAGTCTCTCAGTGCTTTGAGCGCTCTGATTTCTTTCATAATGTTCCATTCACAAAAAAACATATATAGGGAGGTCATGTCTTTACTAACCTGATGTACACAGCCGCATTGCATTGATTCGCTACTGAACGCGGAACGATACGAAACGGTAAAGATGACTAATGCCTGCTGTTGATTTACGGCTACCGCAAGTCTAACAATAACACTATTAAGTAACGCATACTAACTTTCCAAACAACATAAACTTTTTGTTTCCTAATCAATCTGATAAATGATAAATATTTTAATTAACCCTTTCCCTCATATAGACTCATTCTGACGCACTCAATAGGTATCACATAAAGCCTGATCTGCAGAAAACCACAGTTAAACCTTATCAAATTTAATTACAAAATCTTCATTTCCAGACCACTGAGGAGCAGTGAACAGCATAAAACCTGATCAGCCTGCGAGTTAGGTTTTATGTTGTTCGCATGGGTTTTTTCATGGTGTCCTCTATGAGGGAAAGTGTTAATTAGTTAACTGATTAACTATAAAAGTTTATGAGATGCAAATAAAAATAAATGTTCATATAATAATGAATAAGCAATCAAGCAAATAAATACGTGTAAAAATAAAATAAAAAATATAAAAAAGACAGAAAAAAATGGATCTCCATTGTGCCTAGATGTCACGAATAGATCATGTACCGGTAGTTCCAGAACTGGCTATCCCAGTATCAGGATATGATATGTCTACGGCAGGATACCGCAGTGAGGTCTCTGCTCTGTAGACAAAAGTCCCAAGGGGCCTCCGTGGCCGAGAAAGTCGCTGACTTTAATACCCATTCAGCCACACGCCGCGTGGGTTCGAATCTCGGTAGGGTCATTCGGATTTTCATGTGAGGAAGCCTTCCAGCTGGCTTGCGGTAGGTCGGTGGTTCTACCCAGATGCCTCAGTGCATTTGGGGTCTTCCTCCACCTGTAATTAGCTGGACGTCGCTATATGACTAAAATACTGTCAAGCCGACGGTAAACTCATCAAAAGTCCCAAATGACTGAAATACTGTTGATGGAACGTGAAACATGCAATTATACAAACTATAAAATGTAAATAAATAAATGAACACAATATAGATTAAACTAACTAAAACAAACCTCGGTAAGTACGTCCATGTATAAAACTGCAATAAAGCGGACTATATACAGAATTTTGTTTGATAAAATGCACACCTTTTCTCCTCAGAAATTAACTACGAATGAAAATTCAAAGTTCACTCCGTAAATGAAATACAGGTACTGTAGATTACGCTACGATAATATAGCGGTACTGCGAAACTGAAACCTTGCTGATGTTTAAATCCTTCCGGGGCAGATAAAAATCTTGCTTACCCATCAGGTGTGATGGCAATTTCGATTCCTATCTATATTTTGGCAGCGTTAGAATTAAAGTCTGCGGGCAGATTGAACTAAAAGAAATCAATGTAAATTCATGATTACGAAAAGAGCGATATTTTCGTAATCTAAGGTGTGCTAAACGTTTATACTCGTATCTACATTAGCTAAATGCATACCTCCAAAGTCTGGAATCACGATTTAATTGTCTGGTGTTCATTATATCCTGGTACACGACGGGATACAATGTTTGTCTAGGCGAATTGTTTTGGCATGGAGAACTCTCTTTCTATGCACTTCCGGGATGAATGACAAGAGGTTTTTAAACATGTTTCCCTGAAATTGTAGAAGAACGCCAAGACATCCGGAAATTAGTCAAT
>CM037781.1:50396674-50410651 GCA_021229015.1 Solen grandis
GTTTCTAAAAATAGAAGTTTATAACTGTAAGCCAAATATGTACCAATGATTGTGTTGTCAGTATAATTTATACGCTTGGGATATTTTTGGAAGAGATGGCCAGATTAGTAAATAGGTTTCCCATCTTACTCAACCATAAAGTATCTCCCCCACACTCCCTGTCCCTCATATTATTTCTTGCTTCAGTGACTTGAAAATAATTGCAGTATATTCTGATGTCACGTTTTACTACAAATAAAAGTAACGGTTGTTAAAGCAGCTCGCTCACACATGATGGGTAGAAATGAAAATATATAATTGTCTAATCTCCCATGTTAATGTTGGTGAAGTCTTTGTCAAGTGTAGGTAACAATTAATACACAGGAAAATGCCATTTTATGAACACAATGTTGGCAAAATCACTTAAATATAGAATATGGTATCCGCGAAACAGGTCCTTGCAATGACACATTCTGCAACAGGGCATCTTCACCAGTTCATTGTAGCGAATCCGTAAGTTCAATCTATGAAGTTAGTACATGTGCAAAGAGTGAATGTGATCAGCCAAGTGACAGCAGTTGAAAAAAGAAAATCTAAATGAAGGTGTTATCATTGTAAATATAGTTTCAAAACTGCCTGTAATGGGGAAACCACATTATTTTTTTTTCTAAATCATGGATGGTTGCATTGGGAGATCATGCATCTGTATAAGGATATTGATAGACGTAATACACATATATAATAGACGTAATACACATATAAAAAAATAAGAAATCAAATTCTAAGTCCATGATCATCTGTGAACAAGCTGCTTTAAATCATTCATTGATTTGAATTGCAGTGCTTGAAATTAAGTTTGGAGACAAATGACTGTTTTTGCCTGTATTCTTGTAGTTTGAATGGGCCTGCTTCCTGCCTGATAGCCACTCAGGGTCTGTAGACTGTATGATAATAAAAGGACCCAGCAAGCATTGTATGTTTATTTGGCCCACAGGTCCATGCTGATTTTGATCACTTAAATTGGTTCATACGTCATATTGTATTGTTTACTCAGATTTTAGATCAAGGAAAAAGTGGAGAACTAGTCAAGGTGGCCGAGTGGTTACAGTGTCGGGGAGGGTGGGGGGGGGGGGTCATGGGTTCAATTGGTAGTTCCATCTTTTGTTTGACACTCCACACATTATAAGGATAATTTAAGGACTGGTTGACCTAGTTTGGAGATAGGAATGAAGCTGTATAATGTATATGAAATGATGTCAGTATAAAAATTGATTTCAGTCAGATCTGACTTTTCTTGGGTTTCACTCAATATCTCCATGGTAGGGTTAAAGGAATTCTTTATCCTTATTTCTTCATATAAACATTTAACACTTTTGATGTTTCTGCCCTGCTCTCATTACATTCATAGGACAGAAGCATTCATTAGCGGACAGTGTAAGAAATCAATAAAGAGCAGGATTGTATGTCTCAGATTGTTAATGAGTGTGTTTATTTAGTTGCGATCCTGACTTAGCAATTATTTCTCCGGATATAAGTTACGTGGTATTTGCTGAATAACTAAAGGAGGCTCAAGAACAAAGAGATTTCAAAACTCTGAAGCTAGAATAAAGCTGTTGAAGCCAGTAGAAATTGATTTTATACTTCAGGAGTTTTGATAAATGCATGTGTACATGTAAATGGACCAGAAATTATAGACAGTTTTTTTTCCTTCTTTATCAGTGGTCGTTCATAGGCGTCTTGCCCTCTTAAAATGTTTATTTATATGCAGTGCAAACTGTCCATAACAACACCTGTTCATAAAGACATCCTGTATTATCTGACACTTTTCGTCTGTCCCATCATTTTTCCCATTCAAAGTCTGTTTAACCCTTTCCCTCATATAGACTCATTCTGACGCACTCAATAGGTACCACATAAAGCCTGATCTGCAGAAAACCACAGTTAAACCTTACCAAATTTAATTACAAAATCCTCATTTCCAGACCACTGAGGAGCAACGAACAGCATAAAACCTGATCAGCCTGCGAGTTACTCGCAGGCTGATCTGGTTTTATGCTGTTCGCATAGGTCTTTTCATGGCTTCCTCTATGAGGGAAAGGGTTAACTTGAAATTTTGAAGGTTTACAGACACAGTGTCAAAAGAATAATGTTTAGTATGTTCTTTCTAAATCTGTTATTGGATTTGATTTCTTCTTCTTTTAAAAATCGATATGATACAGAATTTGTGACACAAGAGTTGTGGAAAGTCACAAATTGAAATGTTTTGAGAATTTCTAGCCAGCTTCATTATGAAATTATTGGAAAATAAAAAAAAAAGAAATTAAATTCCTTTAATTGTACCATTAAATTCTTAAAGACAATTGAACGCAGAGGTTCGCATTTTCGATTTATGACAGTATTATCTATTTTTAACATCATTTCATTAATTGAACAAAGTCTAATTAACAAACTGTGTTCTTAAAATAGCTTTGCTTGTTAAATTATGTTAATGATTATAATTTAATAGTGTTCAATTAACAATATTTTCAATCCTTTATGAAATATTATATTTTCAATGATTCACTTAATAATGCAACAAGATGAGAGAAAAAAACATTTTCAAGCTGGCGTCTAATGAAAAAAAAATCTGTTGTCCATTATCAGATTATCATTCTTTAATATATAGTTGATGATTCATGCATTTATCCAGGGTTTGAAGTAATAAGCTGGTATACTCGCTAAATGCGAGTGGAAATTCATAAATGCGAGCAGAAATTTCATGTACTTGTCTTTTTTTGCAAATGGAAATAGAGTAGCTAATGTTTAGTTAAAGAACTTTGATCCAAAGCCTGCAGTTACAAGATGGTGTCTAGAGAGAGATGAAAAGACCTACTACTTTACCATATGGGACCCGAAACTTTAATTATATATACTCATCTTGTTGTCACAGTATGCTAATGGTTCATAGTTTTGCATACAGGTACATGAGGACAGGACCCTAGCTGTGCCCCCCACCCCCTTCACACACTCACACACACACGAAGCGCTTTGAATATAGCGCTTTAAATTTCAACATTAATTCGCCATTTACATTGAGTTTATGTATGAAAATATTCACATTCAAATAAATCTAATGTTTACTATCCATGTCTTTATAAAAATAAAAAAATCACTATATATAAAACAACGTTGTTTATCATGTATAGACCATCGTGATTTTTTTCCTTATTGATAAAGACAGGGTCCTGTCCTCAAGTACCTGTGGTTTTGCATTGTGTTGTTAAAACTGGCACTTGACTCTTAACAAGTAAATAATTTTAAACTTTAAAATTGCGATTTGATTTTTCATTTAGGAAGTAAAAGAATTAACTACTTGCTAAAAATGGCAAGTGCAAAATCTGGCTAAATTCAAATCCTGTTATCAGGCACATAAACACTTAGTCTTATACCTTAAAACAGAAGTGCCAAAGCAAACATATCTTGCTGGATTTAAAAGACAATAATTTGAAGAAACCAAAACTTAAAACCTGGAATCACCTTGTCAGCCATGTTTTTTTTACCTTATTCAGGGATGTTAAATTTTTAAAATTATCACCTGCCCTGTCTAGCCCTTCTAAAATTTACAAAGAAATGATGGGATTAATTTCTCACGTCCGGCAATATGTTTTACTCACCAGGGCGAGTGGTCAAGTGGAATTATACACCCCTTTAATGTAATAATTTGAGACTCTTCGGTATCAATTTTTTATTTCAAATTTTGCTTTTGCTGAATAAGGAAGTGGTAAGGAATTAAAAGAAGAAATCAGTACTCTGTCAGTTTGAATGTACACATTGATATTTTGGGTAAATGTCACAGTGTACTGTTATTTAACCTCTTGAATCAAAACAAAGGAAGGTTTGAAAAGTGAATGCCCATTACATGTATGATTTAGTTCTTATGTATACAACGCTGGGGACCGGGGATCATATATTTTTATAAAGCAACTTAAGTTACAGGGAAAGGGTTTAAAAGTCTCATTCCTTATAGAGTACTTGTGGCCCCTGTAATTGCTGTGGGCTCGAGCTCCTGTCTGATCACTCAGAATTGTCAAGTGAGGAAGCCCTCCAGCTGGCTTGTGGAAGGTCCATGATTCAAACTACCTTGGTGCATGTCTATGTGTAATGGGGTTTCTTCCTCCATCTGTAATTAGCTGGGCCTCACTATACATGTACATGGTTGAAATATACTATCTGGTTGACAATAAACCCCAAAACAACAAAACAGTGTTTGGTGTTTGTTTTTTAGGTTGAATGTCCCATCAACAGTATTTCAGTCATTTGGAGACAATGTCTACTTGAGACAGATATAGTACTGCCACAAAGCAGTATCACGCCATGGACATGTGGCATGATTCCACACCCAGTCACATTATCCTGACACCGGGCCAACCAGTCCTGGAACTACCCTTATAAGTTATATGCTAAGCACCAAGCAAGGGAACTATACCAGTACCATTTTCTATGCGGTTAGGGATCAAACCAAAGACCTCCTGCTCCCAAAGCGGAGGCTCAAAACCATATCACACTGTTTGTTGTAAAAGATTAAATATATTCCCAAAGTGCAATTTTGTTTTTCTTTTTCAAATATAAATATTATAGGGGCTTATGATCATGCACAGCGTAAAAAATATACATTTCTTTCAGGAATATTAATATGTACATTTAAAATAACTCAAACCTGAGTGCAGGACACTTTAATATTCATGTACAACTGTGCATATTTTTCAGCTCAAGTGGGAAAAAGGTCACTTGTTATTTAAAGTGGTCAGAATTTGAAGTGGTTTTTGTAATTAACTTATGAATGTGTAAAAACTGCCAGCTAACAAACATTGTTTTTGTTTAATGAGGTCTAGCATATTAACATCAAAAGTAGAACCAAATTATAACTATCGCTGAAGGTGACTTATATCCCCACATATCACTTTGATGACAAAAAAGGGCAATAATTCTTACAAAATCCTTCACACAGTTATCTGCACTTGCTTGCAGAAAGGTTTTATCATGATGAGTCACTGCCATTATCAACAACAGTTACCAAACTTCATGTAATGTAGGAGTAGGACAGGACGTGTCTGTATGTGACAAATTGTTCCTATAAGTCCCCACTTCACTAAGTGTAACTGGGGTAAAACATGGGCTTTTAGTTTCTACTGAATACCCCTTAAACTAACAAAAATCTGAATGTATATATGCTCTTTTTTTTTTTTTTTAATTTTTTGGAATTGTAAGCATTTAATGTTTTACACATGTAACAGTAATGATGACATCATCACAATGTATATGCTCTTAGTTTTGGGACTGAATATAGATCTATGTAATGAACACTTAACCTCATGAATATTCATGTACACATTTATGACTTGATGAATAGATGAATATTAATTGACTGAACTTTAAATAGTATGTGAAGAAATTAATTTTTTAATTGTTGTGCAGACTGTATAGAATCTGATGTAAGCTACAATATTTGTATTTAAGCAAACAGAGGAGACTCAGGGTCCGAATCAGGTTACCAAAATGAGTCTGTGTAAAGGAATAAACTCTGTGTGGGTGGAAAAGGGCTATTTAATATCTCTGAATATGTCATGCAGAAAGACATGAAAACACAGAAATTTAGAGAAGGTTTGAAATGTAAACCTGACAATTTTGCTAAGATCCTGTTTTGTTATTGTAGATATTGAAGCCTTTGTATAGGTATTCAGTTTGAAACTGGAGTTTTTTTTCCCTCCAAAATTAAGCAATTGGATGCTATTTGTTGACAAACAATAGCTACAGATATTGGGTACTAAATTACTATGCCCCCATTATAATAGGAAAATTGGGTTAAGAATGTATGTATATATCTGCATCATAGCTGATTCTGCAAATTTAAGGTAATATAATACTGGCAGTGGGTGGGTGGTGAAAATAATGGGTGAGGTTAACATACTAATGGAGGGTGTCATGTCACAGATGTCTGTATCCTGAAATAGCAGATGGGCTATAGTTACATGTATATTTATATTCCAGTAAAGTTCATGATACACGACTTCATCTCTCAAGACTGAGTATTATTCGCAAATTTGATATTTGATGTCCATGTTTATATGCTGTATATACCACCAGGGTATACAGGCTGTCCCATACAGCCAAGTGGTTAGAGTGTCTGCCACAGAATCAGGAGGTGGTTGGTAAGAGCCTAAAGTCATGAAAAATGGTCCCGTGTAATAGCTCCATCCTTTGTGATGCTCCATATATTATGGATAAAGGAGAGTTATAATCAGCAGACAGAATGAAACAAAGTGTTCTGGGACAGCACGTTACATGCAGGCTGATCTGGTTTGATAGCAGCAGTTTAATATCCTTAAACCTTTAATTCACAGCGCTTTTTTCCTTTCTTTATAAGGGGCCGTTCATAGGTGCCTTTTCCTCTGAAAATTCTTTAAATTCATGCCGTTTTCCCCAAATTTGCATCATACTCCAGGATTTTTCTTTCCCCATATGAAAAAAAGGCCTGCCTCATGAATATTCATATACAAATTTATGTATTAAACTTGATGAATAGTCAAGTTTATGAACTTTAAATAGTATTTAAATATGAAACAATGGATTTTTCTTTTAAAAAAGAATCTAGGCAAGAATATCTAATAATTGAGCAAACAGAAGAGACCCTGATCAGACAGTTCCTGTAATGAGCTATCTGATTTGGGTCTCACTCAGCAGCTTTGTTTTCCAATGCAGCAGAACACATTTATAAGAGATAAAGGGCTAATATAGATAAATATGTGAATCTTTTCATCAGATAATGTAGGTTATTTGTAGCTTTTACTCCCAGTATAATGCACCTCACATTTTCTGAAAGTTGTGTGACCTATGCGATTTCACCTGACCAACAATTTGTAAAATGAGACATTATTTGAACATTTTATATCTCATTCATTTGAAATCAGTGGTTTTAGATTCAAGGTCATATCCTGCTGTGATGCAAGTTTTTCACTTGGTTGATTTTAACTGTGTTAAATGATTTACATACCAACATTAATGGTATCACAATGTGTGAAATGGTGTATCTATATTTTCAGGGTTTATGACAGACATGAGGAAAAAAGTTTCATTAAACTTCTTTAAATTTTATTTTGAAGATATTTTTCCTTGGTATATTTCTGTAAAATCTCATATAAAGACCACGACTTACCCCTCTATTCCTTTTCTCCTTTTCAGTAAATTAACTTGCTTATCTGACCTGTAACCTCATTGTTTCAATGATGTGATCTTTAGATATATAGATTTCATGACACACATTTAACCCTTTTGCTGCCAGGTCCCCTGTCATATATAAACAGGCTAATTGCCAGAGAATATGTTAGAAATTTCTTAGAAATTACAGACTACTACTGTACTAAGTTAATGTGACTGGTTCCCCTTCGCTGCCAACAGGACGGGTTAACTCCTCCTACACACAAGACAGCATATTTGCCAACAAGACCAGTTAACCTGTTCTTCACACAAGACAGCATATTTGCCAACAAGACCAGTTAACCCGTCCTTCACATAAGACAGCTTATTTGCCAACAAGACCAGTTTACCCGTCCTTCACACAAGACAGCATATTTGCCAACAAGACCAGTTTACCCGTCCTTCACATAAGACAGCTTATTTGCCAACAAGACCAGTTTACCCGTCCTTCACATAAGACAGCTTATTTGCCAACAAGACCAGTTAACCCGTCCTTCACACAAGACAGCTTATTTGCCAACAAGACCTGTTTACCCGTCCAACACACAAGACAGCATATTTGCCAACAAGACCAGTTTACCCGTCCTTCACATAAGACAGCTTATTTGCCAACAAGACCAGTTTACCCGTCCAACACACAAGACAGCATATTTGCCAAAAATACAAGTTAATCCGTCCAACACACAAGACAGCCTATTTGCCAACAATACCAGTTAATCCGTCCAACACACAAGACAGCATATTTGCCAACAAGACCAGTTAACCTGTCCTACACCCAAGACAGCCTATTTGCCAACAAGACCAGTTTACCCGTCCAACACACAAGACAGCCTATTTGCCAACAAGACCAGTTTACCCGTCCAACACACAAGACAGTGTATTTGCCAACAGGACCAGTTCATCCGTCCAACACACAAGACAGTGTATTTGCCAACAAGACCAGTTAACCTGTCCTACACCCAAGACAGCCTATTTGCCAACAATACCAGTTAATCCGTCCAACACACAAGACAGCATATTTGCCAACAAGACCAGTTTACCCGTCCAACACACAAGACAGTGTATTTGCCAACAAGACCAGTTAACCTGGTCTACACCCAAGACAGCCTATTTGCCAACAATACCAGTTTACCCGTCCTTCACATAAGACAGCGTATTTGCCAACAAGACCAGTTTACCCGTCCAACACATAAGACAGCGTATTTGCCAACAAGACCAGTTAACCTGTCCTACACCCAAGACAGCCGATTTGCCAACAGTACCACTTAACTCATCCAACACACAAGACAGCATATTTTCCAACAATACCAGTTTACCCGTCCTTCACATAAGACAGCATATTTGCCAACAAGACCAGTTAACCCGTCCTTTACATAATACAGCGTATTTGCCAACAAGACCAGTTAACCCGTCCTTTACATAAGACAGCGTATTTGCCAACAAGACCAGTTAACCCGTCCTTCACATAAGACAGCGTATTTGCCAACAAGACCAGTTAATACCCGTCCTTCACGTAAGACAGCGTATTTGCCAACAAGACCAGTTAACCTGTCCTTCACATAAGACAGCGTATTTGCCAACAAGACCAGTTTACCCGTCCTTCACATAAGACAGCATATTTGCCAACAAGACAGGTTAACCCGTCCTACACACAAGACAGTGTATTTGCCAACAAGACCAGTTAACCCATCCTACACACAAGACAGCGTATTTGCCAACAAGACCAGTTAACCCGTCCTTCACATAAGACGGCGTATTTGCCAACAAGACCAGTTAACCCGTCCTTCACATAAGACAGCGTATTTGCCAACAAGACCAGTTTACCCGTCCTTCACATAAGACAGCGTATTTGCCAACAAGACCAGTTTACCCGTCCAACACACAAGACAGCGTATTTGCCAACAAGACCATTTAACCCGTCCAACACACAAGACAGCGTATTTGCCAACAAGACCAGTTAACCCGTCCTACACATAAGACAGCGTATTTGCCAACAAGACCAGTTAACCCGTCCTACACATAAGACAACATATTTGCCAACAAGACCAGTTTACCCGTCCTACACACAAGACAGCGTATTTGCCAACAAGACCAGTTAAGCTGTCCAACACACAAGACAGCGTATTTGCCAACAAGACCAGTTAATCCATCCTTCACATAAGACAGTGTATTTGCCAACAAGACCAGTTAACCCGTCCTACACATAAGACAACGTATTTGCCAACAAGACCAGTTTACCCGTCCTACACATAAGACAGCGTATTTGCCAACAAGACCAGTTAATCCATCCTTCACATAAGACAACGTATTTGCCAACAAGACCAGATTACCCATCATTCACATAAGACAGTGTATTTGCCAACAAGACCAGTTAATCCATCCTTCACATAAGACAGTGTATTTGCCAACAAGACCAGTTTACCCGTCCAACACACAAGACAGTGTATTTGCCAACAAGACCAGTTTACCCGTCCTACACATAAGACAGTGTATTTGCCAACAAGACCAGTTTACCCGTCCTACACACAAGACAGCGTATTTGCCAACAAGACCAGTTTACCCGTCCAACACATAAGACAGCGTATTTGCCAACAAGACCAGTTAACCTGTCCTACACCTAAGACAGCCTATTTGCCAACAAGACCAGTTAACCTGTCCTTCACATAAGACAGCGTATTTGCCAACAAGACCAGTTTACCCGTCCTTCACATAAGACAGCGTATTTGCCAACAAGACCAGTTAACCCGTCCTACACACAAGACAGCGTATTTGCCAACAAGACCAGTTAACCCATCCTACACACAAGACAGCGTATTTGCCAACAAGACCAGTTAACCCGTCCTTCACATAAGACGGCGTATTTGCCAACAAGACCAGTTAACCCATCCTTCACATAAGACAGCGTATTTGCCAACAAGACCAGTTTACCCGTCCTTCACATAAGACAGCGTATTTGCCAACAAGACCATTTAACCCGTCCAACACACAAGACAGCGTATTTGCCAACAAGACCAGTTACCTCCTTCACATAAGACGCGTATTTGCCAACAAGACCAGTTACCCGTCCTCACATAAGACCGTATTTGCCAACAAGACCAGTTTACCCTCTCATAAACAACGTATTTGCCAACAAGACCAGTTTACCCATCTTGTTGGCAAATACCCTGTCTTATGTGTAGGACGAGTTTATCCATTCTGTAGGCATGCAGCGAAAGGGTTATGCACTACAGTCCCTGTTTTGGTCTTTAAAGAGAAGTTCTGCTTTAGGTCTACAGTGCCCTGCTGTCTCCAAAACAAAAATCATTGTACATGTAATTATAGTCTACAGTTGACAACACTTCATATCAAAGATGTGTACATTGTTAACATGATGTTTAACACAGAGAGCTGTATGCTCATTCACAAGTTTACATGTAGCAGAAGAGAGGGTCATCATGATTCATACAGAAATGTACATGATTTAAAAGAGTACTGCAATAGTTTCATCAAATTTGAATTGTTGAAAGGAGGTAAATTTTGTCTCAAACAAGATTTTTTTTTGCTTCAATTTCCTTTACTCAAAGTCACATTTTACGGGGAAAAATGTCAAGTTTATTGATACTTTTGACAATTTGATATAATTTTTATGTTCATCTTATTAATTAGACTTCGTGAGACCTATATGTTGGTCAATATATATATATTGTGTATATCAGATATTGGTAGCTCTAAATCTTTTTAGTTTAAACTTATTTATTTTACACTGATTGGGAAACAAGTTCTTAATTACAATTTATACTAATCCCTCAAAATGGTTCCTGGGTTGGACCAGTACTTAAATTGTGCCTAAGAAGGTCATGAAAAATCTTTGCTCCAAACACCCAGGTTTGGACACAGAACCTTCAAATCCGCAGCTGGGTATGTTACCACTAAACCACACCGCTTTTCATAACAGGGATGAGATGTATTTATATGAAGTTTAGAGAAATTAATGTGAAGATTATTTTATTAGTAGCTGACTTGAGGCATTCTTAATCTTCCATACCTTCTTTCTGTGGCATTTAGATAAAGAGATGCATTTTGAAAAATGTGTGTGTCATTTAGACAGTTTGAATGTCAAAATGGGCAGTTTTGTGCATCATGAAGAACCCTGACTTCAGGGAAGTAATCTTTTTTTTGTAAAGAATGTGCAGTCGAAAATAATTTGAAATTGTGTATTGTACCTGTATGAATGAAATAGCCTCAACATGAAGTTGGACAACTGGTTCAAATTTCAATTAGGGCCTTTGGGTTTGAACAAAATTTGTTGACTGAAGTGCATCACATGGGGGGTATGTTTAATATCCTAAATAAGTATGTCATATTTCACAAAGTATTAATTATAGTTTGACAATGTTTGGCAAAGGGCTTTACAAGTGTTTGATTATAATTTGTGTTGTACGTAGATGGTTTATAACCTAATGTGTATAAATGATGGGAGTTGTAACTGACATTGAGAATTATTGATCAGGTTTATTGCCACTCTCTGCTTTCTATTTCTTTGAATATAAACTTTTTTATACCCCCGAAACAAAGTTTAGGGGGGTATATAGGAGTCACCCGGTGGTCGGTCGGTCGGTTGGTCGGTCGGTCCAGCAGTCAGTTGCATTATTTAATAAATTATTTATTGGAATTCAATACAACTTCATGCAATGATCAAGCACATGGAGAGGAAGTGCAGTGCACAAGAACCATAACTCCATCTTGACTTATTACAGAGTTATTGCCCTTTGTTACTTTTCCTTGTCCAGAGCATAACTTGAAAAGTACAAGTTGGATTTCAAAACAATTTCATACAATGGTCAACCACAATATGAGGAAGTGCAGTGCACAAGAACCATAACTCTATCTAGAGTAATTACAGAGTTATTGCCCTTTGTTACTTTTCCTTGTCCATAGCATAACTTGAAAAGAACTGGTTGGAATTCAAAACAATTTCATACAATGGTCAACCACAATAAGAGGAAGTGCAGTGCACAAGAACCATAACTCTATCTATTGTAATTACAGAGTTATTGCCCTTTGTTACTTTTCCTTGTCCGGAGCTTAACTTTAAAACTACTGGTTGGAATTCAAAACAATTTCATACAATGGTCAAGCACAACCTGTGTAACCCGGCCAAAAATCTGGGAAAAAAACTAATGTAAAAATGTCTTTTTCATACTCTTCTTCTTAATCTTAATAACTTCATCATTTCTAAAGCAGTATTGCGGGGGTATTAATCACATTTAGTGATAGTTCTAGTTTTTATTGTTTTCCTTATGAACAAGCTTTTCCCTTCAGGACTGTCCATAGGTTACAGTAATTGAGCAGGATTCATGCAGTTCCCCCCCCCCCACACACACACACAAAAAGAAAGAAAGAACATATATTAACACATGTAATATGGTATTATAAGGCCACATTCCCAGCTTGATAACTAAACATTTTCATTTCAGATCCCATAGTTTTTTTTTATATGATTATGGGACAATTTTTATTTTTTCATTTTTGTAATGATTTTTTTTGGAAAGGCCAAAGTAAGAAAAGGCTCCCCTTGCAATGCATGTTGAGATTTTATTTATGGTAGAGTCATCATGTTCATAACTTTATTCTGTGACTAACTGACTATCATGTAATTGTGTAGCATGCTTAATCCCGCCCCCTCAAGATGATAAATTCTCACTTATTTTTTGTTTGCAGAGGAGACTTAGCCCTTATTGGGTTGGCTGTTATGGGCCAGAATCTCATCTTGAACATGAACGACCATGGCTTTACGGTATGTATAACTAGCGATTGTAATCAGTCAAAAAATATTTAGTCGATTAATCAGAGGCAAAAGTCACTGATTTATCACTTAATCATGACTGAATACAAAATATAGCAATTTTGGAACAAATACCTATTATTACCCTCTATTTTATATTTTTTTATTGTACAGCATGAAAACAAAGTATCCTGTACAATAGGTGTAGATTTTAACTTCTTAAATATTCAAATACATGTACAAACTTTGAATGAAAAAAAAAAAACTATGAGTTTTCAAACAGAGACCAAAGATGTGCAAAGTGCAACTTTGCAAGTATCAATTTTTTTAAATTAATGAAATTACCCTATCGGAACATATTTTACAGTTGCGGGTTGAAATACCAAGAACATTTTTTCGTCAGTAATTTGTCAACAAATTATTTTCGTCATCATCGTCACGTCAACCAGTAGCTTGTCACTGATTCGTTGACTTTACAATTAATCATAACAGTAGCATTAGCAGTGGTCCAGTGGTAGGACACATGCTTTGGGATCGAGTGGTCCCTGGTTTGAATCATGCATAGGATAACTGTTAATTCCTTTGAACAAGAAATTTACCTGGCCTTGTTTCACTCCCACCTTGGTGTAAGTGGGTACCTGAGAGAGGAATATAATTTGGCGGCACCATAATGTGGGCTGCAATAAGCGGAGTGAAAGACTCCCCAGAGAGATTGATACATGAGCCCAATATCCAGGAGTAAATTAAAAGCTGTAAAGTCGGTTTTATAAGATGCCTGTGTTGAAAATTTTCTGACATTCTCAGTTTTTAGTCAAATTGTACATGTACTTCTTTTGGGAACTTTCTTTGGGAATTCACTTAATCAAATAGGGAAAAATAAATAGTTTCTGGGACTGGGAATATTGCCAAAAAACAGCCAGAAGCATAGTGGGAAAAAATCACTGAAGTTACTTTCATATTAAAGCATCAGTCATGTATCTTCCAGGATTTGATGGGTTGAA
>CM037781.1:50410751-50460751 GCA_021229015.1 Solen grandis
ATACTCTAAAACACACACATACACAAAATGTCGTTAGTTTAAATCTAACACTATGTGTGTGCTTTTGTATACTTAACCTTGTGATGCTGAAATGGCTCACCTCGGTTTGTAAATTTTCGTGTTTGGGTTCGGGTAACTGGTTTTGGGTAGTATTTGTATTTAGTTTTGTTTTTGGACTAAAATATAGTCATGGTTTTTCTCAATGTTTGATTGCATACTGATGTATGTTAATGTTAAATCAGTTGAATCCTTCAAATGATATTGATCCATCAAAACAGAGATTTGAATGACCTGGATGTAGCTTCATGATCATAATGTTACCCATTACACTAAAGAAGAAGATCGGAAACGACAGACTGAATATGTCAACAAAGGGTCGTCACTCTTGAAAAAATAAGTGGATCGTAACCAAATCCGAACTTGAAATATTATACTTTTTTTTTTGTTAATCATATATTTTGGAATATTTTTTTAAAGACGTGGCATTAAAAAAAATCTAAAATATTTAATATAAATTCACGTGGAATAAATTATCATATTGTAACGAATGTTCGAATTTAACAAGTCGGATTTATTTATTTATTTGTTTTAAATATATTTTACGTACATTACCATTAGGCAATTTAACCAAAGAAACATAAAATACGGTTTAATAATAGGTATAAGTTGCTAAAACTGGGCAAGGTTTTATCACGAAATTTTATATTCGCTAAAAGAGGGTACATTTTCATAAATTATTTGGCACGATTCTATTAACACTTGTGTACATTTTGACTTCATTTAGGTACGTTTTGACTTTAGTCCGTTTTTTGGTATCGTGTATGTTTTGACAAATATGAATTGCTCTAAAGTAACCGATCGGAAAAAAATCCACGGACGCACGCACGGATAGACAAAGGTAACTCTGCCCATTCAGCATTCTTCGAATAAACAACCATGAAAATTTAAGAAGCTATAACACGTGTATATACACATCCCACTCTCCCTACCCGGATTTACTTAAGTAAGTCAGTTGACAGGTTTATTTTAAATATTCACTTACCTTTCCTAAAATTGTGTTTTGGGTTGTACTTGGAGAGTGTATCCCAAGATCAGAAAATCTTATTTCTGTATTTGAAGCCATTGTCACACCCGGACACCACAATGATAACAATTAGGAAGTTAATCTTATCCCTGCAACAAAAACAAACACGAAACGAAAGTAAAAACGGGTACCAGCGTAACCCCCCTCCCCACGGAACCAGGACCTAAAAATTAAATAGAGTTACATCCCTTTTCGACATTGACATTCATTTACGACCATCAACTTGAAAGACTGTTTGAAATGCATTCATAGAGTTTGATCAGGTACATGTATCAAATTTACATGTTTAAACTTATAAACACAGCTATCAGTACTTTGCCATCAAGCATTAAATTAATTCGATCAAATTACAAAACATCGCATTTGTCATAACTGTTATTGTAAAATTGTTGACACTGACAGTCTATTGTTCCGCGCAACATTGCACATTGCGACATGAAGCTGAAATGCAGGGGGCTCGGAGGAGGTCTGCCCATAAATATGTGGCAAGTCAGGTCCATCAACCTGTTGATATGCCCTGGTGACAACAAACAGACCCAGTGCTTCCAGGTTAGGTCTTTTGGCCTGGAGCTCAGGGAGGGGTAACCAGAAAACCTAGAGAGTTTAAAGTCAGAGATGCTGGGCCAATTGGCCAATCATGCAACAACGATATCTGATATACCATGAAGGGTGAATGAGAAGAAGATATTTTTTCCCAGTCAACACGAAAGAAGCTATTATATATAATCTAAATTTATATATGTATTACAGGTTCACAAGTGACCATGCTGAAGACACGCCTCCTTTTCAACGCATGTCAGCGTATGTGCAGTGTGGTACATACACAGAGTCTGGCCACAGCACCACCATTTTACTACCAAGATATCCTTCAGACTGAGCGTCCTCATGATGTCCAGTGGAAAAAACTGACTGGTAGGGCTGTGAATGGATTGGAACATTTAAACCTAATTATACCCCAGCTTTTTAAATTGAAGAGGAGACAATGTAGCATTGACATACAACTCATTGCATTCTATCACTTTTTGCAATTACAGTGTCGTATTAAATTATGCATTGAATTTCACCACAACTAAAAACAAATCACCACATTTATTCCAGTAATCAGTATGCATGCTTTTTTTTCCTAGACAAAAAAAGATATTATAAGAAGTTTCTTGTCAGGAAATAGTATCCATGCTATAATACATGAAGCAAACCTGTTTTGACTGATATCAAGTTTTGCTTCAATCATTTGTGTTTTACTTGGCATTTGTCAAGTTATATAAACCAGTCATATGTATAGCAGCACATGTCATTTTCTCTTCTAATGATAAAACTGAGTCATACCATAGTCTCCAAAGAAAAGAGAGAAATTTTATCGATAACTTCATAAACCGTCTCCAAGGAAAAGACAGAAATTTTATTGATAACTTAATAAACTAACTGGTTAAATGACCTTGAATTTAGGGTTTGGCTTGTTAAAAAGTTGATATAAATTTAATTTCCATACACTGTGTGGTATGTATCAATGCCATAGTAATAATATAAACTATAAATCGACAAAAAAAATATATATTTAAGAAATGTTATCCCTGTATTTGCTTATTAATTTTAGGTGACTATGTGTCAACATTTGAAGTGATGGGTAAGAAATGCCTGAAGATAAAGCCAGAGGCTCTCACTCTTATCTCCCAGCAAGCCATGGTTGACATTGCTCATCTTCTACGTCCTGCCCACCTGAAGGTTTTGTGTTCTTTATGTTTGATACTTTTTATAAAATCACAGACAGTAAACAGCTATATTTATGTTTTGTCCGTACAGTTGAACCTGTATTAGCAGCCGCCTGGATTAAGCGGTCAACCTGCATTTAGTGGTCAGTTTTGATATTACCAAAAGAGCTATTCGTTATACATATGTGTAACCAAGTAAAAAATTTCTAAGAGTGCCATCCCTTCACAACTGTGAGGTATTTATGTTGGGCGCAAAAAGTAACCAAGTAAAATCCTACTGTCCCAAGCTAGAATCAAACTTAGGACTTTTGGTTTAGTGAATCGGACACTCTACCACATCGCCACAAAAGCTAGCTCTATGGCAAGATCGTACAAGTGCCATTTTATACCTCGACAAAATGCTAAGGGCTTTATTTTGTTCTTACATTGATTTGAACAATATTGATGTTTAGTCAGTATAGTTGAACCTGTATATGCAGCCACCTGTATTAATTGGTCAATCTGCATTTAGTAGTCAGTTTTGATATTATTAAACTAGCATTTTGCTATACATATACAACAAAATGCTAAGGTTTTTCTTTAGTTCTGACACTGAATTGAACAATATCAATGTTTTGTCAGTACAGTTGAACCTGTATTTAGCAGTCAATCTGCATTTAGCAATCAGATTTGATTTAACAAAACAAGCATTTTATTATATGTTTAACATTCATTTAGCTGCCATCTCTGTTAAGCTGTCATTCTCTTTACTGACCGCTTAAGACAGTTTTGTCAGTATTTTATTGTTAATAAGTCATTGATATTGATTTTTAATTTAAATTTTATTTCAGCAATTGTCCAAAATCTTAGATGACCCGGAGTCTTCCAGCAATGACAAGTTTGTAGCGCTGGAGCTCCTTAAGAATGCATGTATTGCAGCTGGGATGGTCCTACCTGGATGCCAGGATACCGGAACTGCAATCTGCATGGGTAAGAAATGATAGCTAAAGTTCAGGGGTATATTAGACTCACCTTGTCCATCTGTGGTTACAATGTCCCACTATTTACAATGCACTATTCCTCTCCTTTATTGTGTCACTTGCTGTAAGCGGAGGTGACACATAGGCATCACTTTTCCGTTGTCTGTCCATCTGTCTGTCTGTCTGTCACACATTGTCCGTCACGCTTCAGCAGGTGACACTTGTTCCAAAGAGCACTCTTGTAATTGCATGAAATTGTCTATAAGTAAGCACATCGACTCGACATGAAGTGTAAATGAAAATGATTGGTTCTTTTTGTTTTTAGACCATCTTTCTACCTTCTTTTTTATCTTAAGCACCAGATTTTTGTTCACTTTCAAGGCACTGACTGGGATATTCAAGACAGCTTTAAATGACAACTCAGTTTTAAAGAGGAGTAAAAAGAATGTAATATTCCTTAGCATTCCCATTTACTGTCTGTGGGGACATCTGTGGCCAAGCAGGTAAAGCCTCTGACTTAACATCACTTAGCCCCTCATGGCAGAAGGTTTAAATCCCAGGAGGGTCATTTAGATTTTTCAAGTGAGGAAGCTGTCCCGCTGGCTTGTTGTGAATCTATCATTGTATACATATGCCTGTCTATATTCTGTAGGTAAGAAGGGGCAGTATGTATGGACAGAGGGCAATGATGCAGAGGCCATATCCCGAGGCATCTACAACACATATACAGAGAGGAATCTCAGGTATTCACAGGTTAGTCAGTGTTTTTTGTACAGTTATACCACAGTTATTTACCACTTGTTTTGCGGCATGAGTGATTCATTCTTGGGAGAAAACCAAATATTTTTTAATCTTTAAGGAGTCAGATTCATATATTAGGTGTAAATTATTTACGTAACTTAAGCACCTTGTTGCCATAGTAACCCACCGACAAACATACATGCATATTACAGTATTTTCCTATGCTGTCATTTCTGTTTCAGTTTAACTTAAATCTTTTACCATATTTGGGAAGCAAGTTCTTACAACATAAATGCCCCAGCCAGATTCAAACCCACAGCCTTCCTTCCCATTGTCATTATGCACAGCCACTAAAACATGGCACCCTGTTATTTGTTGATGAACGTTTTATAAGTATCTGTGTTTTTATAAGAAGAGTCAAGTCACAAATTGTGAAATAGCAAAATTGACCTCTGACATTAATATTGGTTGAAATGGCTCGGGAATATTTTATTGCTCTGAAAGATTAAGACTTACTCAAGGTAAAACTATGTACTGGTACATACAGCCCCCATTTCAGTATTTTTGTGTTAAAGCCTTATTACCATGTGACAGTTCACTTCAAGTAAATAATAAATAAATAAAATAATAATAATAAAAACATTAGCTGGGTAGTTAGAATGTCTGCCTTGTTATCAAGAGGTTGTCTATTTGATCTCAGGTTGCAACATACAGTTGAACCTGTATTAGCAGTCACCTGTATTGTGCGGCCAACCTGCTTTTAGCGGTCAGTTTTAATATTACCAAATCATAGCATTTTGTTACATATTTAACCTTCATGTAGCGTCCACCTCTATTGCGCGGCCACTTTCTCTTGTTCCCTTGACTGACCGCTTAAGACAGGTTTATCATGTGACTTGTCTGTGATGTGATACCATATTGAAGCAGCACTGTCTCATCAGTTCAAGTACCTAAAAGATTAAAAAATTTTAATGTCTTGGACCACTTAACCTCCACCAAGATAACCAAGGTACCCTTTTGAAACATTAGGAGACCTTGGTTATCTCCGTTAAAGGCTATGAGGTCCAAAATGTAGCAGAACCATTACAGGGACTTTACCATATAAAAAAGCACAGTAAAGTAAATGATTAAAGATTTAAAGATCTATGTGGAACCATATGCTACTGTGAAATCATTAATTTTCGTGGGACGCTAAGTTTCATTGATTTCATGTAGGGTTTTATCCACGAATATTAATCCCCATGAAAACTTGCCTCTTACATAGAACTTGCATTTTCTAGAAATTAATCTACCCATGAAATTGCTTTAGGTACATAATCAACGAAATTTAATATCAACGAAAATTAATGATTTTACAATATGCCTCTTTACATTGTTTTTTCCTATTGCCAGGTGTCTCCACTGGACATGTATAAAGAAGTCAACACAAAGACAAACTTGCCTGCTCAGATTGAGATTTATGCAACAGACAGTAACGAATATAACTTCATGTTCATTGCTAAAGGAGGTGGATCTGCCAACAAATCTTTCCTGTATCAGCAAACAAAAGCGTTACTGAACCCCGAGAAGTTACTCAAGTTTGTGGATGAAAAAGTGAAGGTAAAATTATATTATTATATAAGATTTATAGGAATCATTGGTATGTCCATTGATTTTCCATTGATTTTCTAAGCTTCTACTAACAGTTTGATGATCTCTAAGAAAACTATACAGACAGCCTTACTTCCTATATGGTTTTTCCAGTTTTTTGGGTTTTTTTGTTTTTTTCCCCTCAAATTGAGGACTTACAGGATTCTAATTGTTGGCATTTTTGGGGTCTCTGAGAAATTTCAGGGGTCCCTAACATAATATGGTTATAGATGTATTTCCTTGGATTTTTAATACCCTTGTAGATATTGTTCAGCTCAGGCGCCATGCCTTTGCCATTATGCCATTAATGCCTGGTGCTACTATCAAGTGTGTCTTTCTTTCAGACGCTGGGAACGGCCGCCTGTCCCCCATACCACCTGGCCCTGGTTATTGGCGGTACCTCAGCCGAGTTCAACCTAAAGACGGTCAAACTGGCATCCACAAAGTATCTGGACAATTTACCGACCAAGGGTAAGTCAAAATATTGAGGTGGTAAACATTTATCCTAATGTAAGGCCACTACAGCCCAGTTCTAACACTATAGTTGAAGTTAGAGATTCAACAATCATCGATAATACTCGATGATTGATCGATTACTGTCTAGGTTTGTGATCATCGATTGTGTTCTTCATAATCGATTCCTCTAATTTCTCTCCTTGTCGGTAAATTAAGAGTATGTGTACCAAGAAATAAAAGGGAAAAAAAAAAGAAACAATATTAACACTAAATCTATTCTGTTTCTAAACTCTATTTCTGAATTCTTTTTTTAAGTTTTTCCTCATATTTTTCCACTTACTTATTCTTCAATCTTGCATAAATAGCCTGCTAGTTCTTGTCTCTTGTAATAAAATATCTTGGATAGTATCTTAGTCTTATTAAATTAAAATTTTTTTTGCTTTCAAAGTCACATTCTACATGTTAGTGATGGTTGATAAACAGATCGATTACATAATCCATGATTGATCGAAATGTCTTAACCGATTATTTCCAATCATCAGTTATGACTTTTAGCCGATTTTGAAACTCTAGTTGAAGTTGAAGTACAGATACACTGAAGTCAACTAAACAAATGATAATATATAGATTTGGTGGCCAGTGTTGAACCATTTGCACCTTTCCAGTATCATAAATAAAACCACATTTTTTATAAGCCAGGTCAACCATTGACTACCATTTATCTTATTGCATCTATTAGATTCTAAGCCTGTAAGTCAATTTGAATACATTTTTAAACACTGAGAAAGTCCATTATAATGAAGCATGTTATAAAAGATGTACAGTGTATAATTTTGTGACACCATTTTTGACTGTCCTTGTACTAAAATTGACTCACAACTCTTAGCAAGAGTTTTTGAAAAAAATTAAAGAATATTTTTTAAATATTGATACTATCGATTTTATGTAAGCAATGATTTTTGTGACAGGTAATGAGCATGGTCAAGCATTTCGAGACCTTGAACTTGAGTCAGAAATTCACAAGTTGACACAAAGGATGGGTATTGGTGCACAGTTTGGTGGGAAATACTTCTGCCATGATGTGAGGGTGGTACGTCTGCCGCGACACGGAGCCTCGTGCCCTGTGGGTCTGGGAGTATCCTGTTCTGCTGATAGACAGGTCCGTTGTGATTATCTCCCCTCATATATTTTAATATTTATTTAAAAAAAAATGAAAAAAAAAAAAATTATTGTAATAGCTCTACATTTAAGTGAAAATAAATTCAGAAACGGAGCATTAAATACAAAAAAAAAAATTTTTTATAGCTTTTTGTTCCTTTGGGTTTAACATCCTACCTGAAGCTACTCTTATGTCCTGAGCATCAACACAAGGGAGGTAAATCAATACCAGATTTACGACTGTGGTATGACATCCTGATCACAGGGGGGATTCTCTAACCACTCAGTCACCAGGACTGGAACAACAAAACTTAGATCACATGACTCAAACATTAATATTCATACAAGTTGTCCCCCTTCGTTATGACCGCGCATATCATTATAACTTTATAGAGTGACTATTTATATAGAGTTACTTTTAATAGATTTTAGGTAAAATCACAGAGGAGGGAGTATTCCTGGAACAGCTGGAAACCAATCCTGACAAGTATTTGCCAGAGGTCAGCACAGAGGACCTTGGAGATAAAGTTATTAAAGTAAGTAAACATGTCATGTTTTATATCATTTTGGGGGATGAAGTCTAGCCCAGGTTTCTGAAAAACTCTCAAATGAAGTAAAAAATTAAATTCACTCTTATTCAATATTCTGGCAAAAGTTTGTCTTTCTCAAGGAAAAAAAACATGATTTTTTAGCAAGTTCTGCATTATAGACGTTTGCATATTCGCCATATTGTTATTGTTATATGGCAACTATTTTTTGGTCCATTGGAGTCACTGTTGGCCATTTTGCATTAATTTTCACAACTTGTTCAGTGGTCTGGGTGAAATTCTACAAGCAATTCTTAGCACTAAGTGATACTTAACTTGGTGGCAGATTTCATTATTCTTGTTTCTCTTTTAAGAAAAACCTAAATATTTCATTTCTTAAAAAATATTGTTAGTTTTAAAGGTAATAATTGATTTCGGCTTTATAGTCATTTACTTGAATATTTTTTAAAACAGGAATTGTAGAATGTATTTCTACCCAGAAATTAAGTATTACTTAGTGCTTAGTATTGTTGGTGGAATTCAAGCCTGTTCAAACATGTGTGAACTGTTAATTTCACCAGTTTCAGTTTCTTGTTCTTGTAAGCACTGTTGCTTGTACCATGATTGGAGTTTAACCATAATTACAAGATTAATGAGATCACGGATATCCTTCGTCGTTGTTGTCTTAAACATGGCTTTGCCTGATAGCTGACTTTGCATATGGACTGCTATAGGTGCTCGTTCAAAGGCTTGAACCTTGTAGTTTTTATGTTGCATTATTTACAACACAAAATATTTTAACCAAATGAGAAAATGACATTACCAGATATCCAAATTCTGAGCCCCGTAGCAGGCAAGATATATGTACACCTGTTTGTGTAGGCTGGATAAATTTTTAAGGAAAATAATATGAATGATAATGTGTAAGCCTGTGAAGTGCAGCTGTTCATGCACATCTGGCGTGTAATGTGTCCTTGGTTAATCTAATACGAATATGGCAAATAAAATTGTGTTGTTTGGCCCCCACAGCTACAAGATCCATTTATGAGGGAAATTAAAAAAATCAGTTTCAGACTACAAGCCACATTTTCTCCATTACTGTTCCAGTTTATGCTTAACGCAACATTAGGACTCTCAGTCCTTTGATTTTTAGTGGCATTGTTGTTCTGATGTAGCATGCAGTGATGAATCTTATTATACATGTACATATTATAGGTTGATCTGAACCAAGGAATGTCGGCGATGCTACAACAGCTTAACAGCTACCCTATCCGAACCCGACTCAGTTTGAACGGAACTCTGATCGTGGCACGCGATATTGCCCACGCTAAACTGCAGGAGCGACTAGACGCAGGGGAGGGACTACCAGAGTACTTTAAGAACCACCCTGTTTATTATGCTGGACCAGCCAAAACTCCTGAGGTATGTTGTAAGCTCTAAATATCTAGCCATCCTTGAAAATGTTTTGTTTACAGTTGCCCTATCAATCATGAAACTGAAAATGCATATAAACCCATTTTTAGCCACTCAGGTGTCATTGTTATCCGTGTTGTCGTAATGAAAATCTAACCTTGGCCATAATTTCTCAACTATGAAACCATCTGTCATCAAACTTTTCTACCTTTTTACTATCACAAGATCTGCATTCTCATAAAGGCCCATACTTCTTAGGGTTTTTTTTCTTCAGCTAATCTATCTCCCCTGACATATTGAAAACTGGCATATTTTGAGAGTAAAAAAGCTAAGTAATAAAGAGCGACATTTTAGTAACAGGTATTTACAGTATCATATATTGGTTATCTTTCCTCAGGGCTATGCCAGTGGATCTTTCGGACCGACGACGGCAGGTCGGATGGACAGTTATGTAGATGCTTTCCAGGCTGCAGGCGGTAGTATGGTCATGTTGGCTAAGGGAAACAGATCTAAACAGGTACTTAGGAGTCGAAAGGGTAGTATTTAAGGAAGGATTGATTGTTTATCAATGAAAAAAAAAGTAGTAAAAGTTTTAAGTTTTCAACAAAATTTAAAACTATAGATGTACTCACTGTTATGCAATTTGCATAGTTCATGGCAGCCAAAGAGATGGTCTTGTTAGTGAGTATCTACTGTGGAAACCCTGTCGTTATGGTGATCGGTGGCTGAGTAGTTACAGCATCTGCCTCGGGAGCGAGAGTTCATAGGTTCGATCTCCAATTGCAACATCCAAATGTTAAAGATGGCTCTGGTAGCTCCCTGCATGGCACTCAGCATATAATTTACGTCCAGTACTGGTTGGCCCAGTGTCAGAATAATGTTACTAGGTGTGTTATTATACTGCATTATGGCAGGACAATATCTGTCTCAAGTAGTCTCCAAATGACTGAAATACTGTTGTTGGGTCCATAAACCCAACAAATAAACAAGCATAAAGATGGTAATCATGACACTGGTAATATTGTGATGGCATTTGTGATGAAATAGAAAAGCTGATGATGATAATTTATTTATAATAATAATGATTATAGTGAAGATTTCCTTCTGTTACCTAGGTAACGCAGGCCTGTAAGAAGCATGGTGGTTTCTACCTTGGGTCCATAGGAGGACCGGCTGCTATCCTGGCCAAAAACTGCATTAAGAAGGTTGAAGTTTTAGAATATCCTGAACTGGGTATGTACATTTTTATATTGTATGTGTAGTCTACATATAATCTGTATTAGTGAGAGATTCATGTAAACATACCTGTCTCTCAGTTGGTACATTTCTCCTGATATTTTCATGCCCAACCAAATGCGCTGCAGGTATATAGTTTTTCAGTCTGTGTGTCTGTCCATTCATTTGTGCATGCATGTGTATGTTCGCTTGTTCAAACAGCAAAGTGATACTGTGGGATATTTTATTCTAAAAGGGCATGGCGAAATTGAGGTACTGTGGCAGGTGTTGGAATACAGGCTCTCATACGACGACCAAGCTTACCCCAGACATGTTCAATTGGAGCCATGTTTGGGGAGAGCAAAGGCCATTCCAAGCAAGCGATGTTATTCTTTTGCATAACGTTCATGGTACATCTAGCATGATGGGTTAGGGCATTATCTTGTTGAACTAAACAGAAACAAAAATATAGAAAAAATATCCCACAGCACTGCTTAACCCTTTCCCTCATAGAGGAAACCATGAAAAGACCTATGTGAACAACATAAAACCAGATCAGCCTGCGAGTAACTCGCAGGCTGATCAGGTTTTATGCTGTTCACTGCTCCTCAGTGGTCTGGAAATGAGAACTTTATAATTAAATTTGATAAAGTTTAACTGTGGTTTTCTGCAGATCAGGCTTTATGTGGTACATATTGAGTGCGTCAAAATGAGTCTATATGAGGGAAAGGGTTAACTGAAGTTGTGTTGTCTATGAGGCGTTGGTGCAAAGCATGTTCTGCAGATAATGGGTCATAAACACGAAATTGACTTTTGTGAACTCACTGTTTTCAACTAGTGAAGTTTTAAATGTCATAAAATACGTAAATTGGTATCTGTAAAAATGAAATTCATACAGATGGTGTCTATGAAATTGATTATTGATTTGATTTTGATCCAAATCTCATGAAAATATTTTATCATATTCAGTGTTAAAATAATCAAAATCATGACTGGTGTGTTTTTAAAGTTTCACGTGTACATGGTCAAGTGGTATACCCGGCAAGCTTTGTTGTCTTCTGACAACTTCTTGTTTTCTTATTTGAAATCTTTCACAGGTTTCTTTTATGTCATAGCGTATGCCTGGGTATAAATCACCTGCAGTGATAGTTATAGCTTCATTTTTAGCGAAATCTTGATGTGTGTATTTCAGGAATGGAAGCAATATGGAAATGTGAGGTCGAAGATTTCCCTGCATTTATTGTCGTGGATAACAAGGGAAATGACTTTTTCAAGGAATGGCAAGTGGAGTGAATCAAGACAAAAATAATGTTGCCATAGAAACTGTTGGATTTGATCTACTTACAGTGATACATGTGAACAAAGATGTGGTTGAAGTCAAGTCAAGAGGTCATTTTGAGGGGTCATATGTCATTCAGTCATGGGAAATAGGAGGTGGGGGTGAAAACAATATGATATTTATAAACGATTACTGTATGCACATTTTTATCTGGGTTTTTTTATGCATACCAGTGTTGCTTTTAAAAAAATATCACAGTATCTGATTTATAGAAGTCTGTTTTGAACTTGAATGTGTAAGTCTAGAGAGATGTTTAATATTAGATTAATTAAATCTTGTTTGTTAAGTTTAAAAGTCTTAGTACAAGTATAACGATTATGTACAGATCAATTTAGATTAGTACAAATTATAGCGGCAGAAATCTTAATAGTGGAACATACACATTATATTTTTTTCATTCTGGAAATATGATGACAATAGATGAGAGTGAATCTTTTTAAAATGTCAAGAAACAATTCATCAAGATGAAAATTTATTTACGTTTCTTTTTTTCGCATTTCCATTCCTTTATTTATAACTTATTTCTGTATTTTCATATTTATGAAAGTGATAGTACATTGGCACTACATTTACAATTTACTTTTTTAGTGTGTCTTCATTGTTAATATCAAATAGTTGATGATGATGATGATGATGATTGTTATTGCATATGTTTATGAGTAAATGCATCCTTAACATTAATAAATTATACAAGACAAGAAAAATAGAATGAAGTGTATGTGTTTTGATTTAATTTTTAACAAAATATACAAAAATAAAACACGGCAAGATGAACAGCCTGCACACGCTGCTAATCGGTACATTATGTAAATTATTCATAGCTTTGCTAGGATATTATGTTGAATAAAAGCTTTGATATTTACGGTTATGTTTACTCTTTTTACTACCAATTCTATACAGAAACAGAACAGTTACTTTATTTCGACATAAACTATAAAGTTTATAGTCGTAATAAATACAAAATATACATAAAATGTTCATGTGAACCATACAAGAACACGCAGCTATAAACATAAAATTTTCATACCAAAAAGAATAAACATCTGACGCTTTCCTTTCCCTACGACAACCAAAGTAAAATTATATACAAACGAGTTGAACTAACATTAACTTATATAATTATGGATCATAACATTGCGAATTATGAAAGCTTCATATACAATATACAGGAATGTTACATTTTGGAGGGCGTATAGGGGTATACAATACACAATATGATTCCAATACTTGAATGATATATATATTTTTTTTTTTTTGGGGGGGGGACTTTTCTGGAATGACGCATATTTGAAGTGGGGGTCTACAAAATGGTGCATGAAGAAAATTTGAAGCTATGCCAATATAATGCATGTAGAAACGTCGACACTACACTAGTATGACGGGGTTCTTTATCGGAAAGACGTCTTTTGAAAAGTGGAAGACCTGTTGAAAAGTTGGGACTACATCCGAATGAGGCGAGCCAGAATAATGCACGTGAGAGCCTTTAAAACTGTCATTCTGACGTATTCAATGTGTCTTTCCAAAATACATGTAGGTATAATGATTGTTTCCGTTAGCAACATACACGCTCAATATTCATAAATAAAAAATAAGTTTTTAATTTTACCCATGAACTCATGTAAATAGGTTCTGAAGCGAACATTATTAATATAGAACTATGTATTGACTAAAGATACGGAGCACACTGGTGTTTTGTTCAGACAAGATTGGGAAATAATATAAATTATTTTCGTTAATTTCCCCCAATCGCCTCTGGAACATTTATCATTGAAACTAATTTATGTTTACTACTATTTCACCTCGATACAAGTAAGCGATAGTTTGTATTTTGAAACTAATAACCTGTAAACACGATATATCCAAATTAAAAAAAAGAATAATGTGTTTCATGGTACAAAAGGCCCACGGCAAATACAAACAATTCATTTCACAATATACAACAGAAATTAGAAGCTACTATTTAATGAAACAAAAGGTAAAGAATGTTATAAATTATTTTGTATCTGAAATAGTTTTATGCTATCCTTAATTGAATTCCACTAACCTTACGTAACGCATTCTAATACTTAAGTGGTATTTTTTTCACTCATTATTTTTTCTCTAAAAGATACTCATTTCGTTTCTTAACAAATATTGATAGTTATTTCAGTAATAATATACGTCAACAAAGTCAGTTACGGGAATATTTCGTGGAATGCTTTCCTACCAAATTTTAAGTAGCTTTTTCACAGATGGTCATCAACTAAGAATTTGATTTTAACTATATGTGTGTATCATGTCTATTAATACCTATCTACAGACGCAATGTCACCCAATGCAACTATCTGTGATCGTAAAAAAAGTGAGTGGTATCCCTATCACAGGTAATACCGTCACAAATGGTACTGAAACTATATTTAGACGGATAAAAGACGACGAAGAGCACGATATGTGGTCCTAAATGACTGTAAGCGACCGGTTGCATGCGTTAAATATACATGTATAAGTGAAATAATGACTGTTCAAATCCATAGGTAGTCCATATAAGGTCCATACGATTGATAAAGGACTGGAAAGGAATTTTATCAGGAATGAAGTAGTTCAATTAATGAAAAAAAAGATCATTTTTGTCCGTATTTTGGTAAGTATTACCTATACGACGAAAAAGTGAAAAATAATGCTCCAGCGTTTGTGTTTGTTTGTACTGCCGCATTACTTTTTAATGTATTTTTCCTCTTCATAATGAGATTTTTTGTTAGGAATGACTTAACGAGTATTTAAATATAAGCATACATTCTGGTCCCGGTTGCCGAAAGGTTAGAGCGTCCACCCTGGAATCGAGAGGTCGTGGGTTTGAATCCCGGCCGCGACATACCAAAGTCGTATAAAATGATACTGGTATAGATCCCTTGCTTGACGCTCAGCACATAATGGTATTTCCAGGACTGGTTTGACCGGTGTCAGAATAATGTAGCTGGGTGTCTGAAATACTGTCAGTGTGCTCTAAGTCAAACTCCCAGTCATTTCAGCACTTTTATTTAAGCAGAAATCTAGTTTCATAATTGTGATTATATTTCATTTCTATATGTTTTCATTTTAATACCATAATAATTTATCATCGTAGTTCAAGTTAATTGCGATAGATAAATAGATCGATATGAATTGAAAACGAATGTAAATAAATCTACATATATCCAAAAACAATGATAAATGGAATAAAAAGTCATAATTAATACACTGAGTTTTTCTTCAATTTACTGCAGATAAAACCAAATACAAATCGTAAGTATACTCTATTAACTATACTTCTGTTTAGGCCTGGGGGGAGGTTAAGTCTCCGCATTTTCTTGTCCAAATCCCGTTCACCTCTTTTTTTCGTCACGAGCAAATACGTTATTTTGGACCGTTTCATATATATGTCAAGTTATTATGTCTTTGATGTACATGTATATAAGTATCTGCATAAAACTGAAACATTCGGCAAATCGTCAATTCTATTCAATGTTCTTAGCGTCGGATGTTACACAGAAGCCCGCCCTCTACTGGGTTCAAAGTGCCCGTAACCATTGACGACGCGTCACTCAACAGGTACATGACCGGACCAATAGCCTCCGACATTTCAATATGGCGGCGCATCGGCATTTGTGTGATCATATTGCGTAATGCATCCGGGTCTTCAAAAAGCATCCGTGTTGAATCCGTTTTAACATACCCTAGATTCAGAGAGTTTACCCTGATGTTGGAAGGCCCCAGTTCCAAAGCGAATTGTTTTGTCACCATATCGAGAGCTGCTTTGGAGCAGCAATACGGTAAGGACTGGTACAGCGCCTTTATTCCAGCAATACTTGATATGTTTACAATTGAGCCTTTGATGCCCTCCGCTATCATTTTCTTGCCAACCGTCTGGGTCATGTTTATAACAGCAAAGAAATTCACATTAAAAGTCTTATCAATAATATCTTTACGAACTTCCAAAGCATCGGGTGACTCCGACAGTATAAATACCCCGGCGTTATTCACAAGGCCATGGACAGCAGGCAACTTGGAAATTTCTCTCCTGGTGGCGTCCCAGTCCGTCAAATCAACGCTGATAGCTTCTATGTTGTCAAATCCAGCACACAGACTCTCCAGTGGTTCACTTGAACGACTGACCGCATAAACATAGCCCCCTTGTTTTGATATTTCCATGGCAATCTCGCGGCCAATTCCTCGCCCCGCACCGGTAACAATATATTTCCGTCCACGTAAGTTGTAATCCATGGCCCTCTTATTGGCGTTCTGAGTGAAAACGTCTGTTCTGAAAGCCTCACCAGCGATTCTGAAAGTCAAATCTGAAAATTAAAAACAATCGATTTTTTTTTCATCTATATAAATGTAGCTTAACAGCAAAACAGCTCGCCCGTACATTAACAAATTTATTTTAAATGAATGACGCTGTTGAAATGGAGTGAAAATTCAGAGTGACACTGTGATAGGTTATACGGTAGTTATATCGTTTTTATTTTGAATTTTATTAAATTTATCGCAAGAGACTCGAAGCTTGCGATAAATTCCATTAAAAAATAAAATATAACGATATTCATACATGCATCTCGTCATCATTGTCAGTAGTCTAGGGAATCAGTCAAGCGCGGCTGAATGACTTTTTCTTCCGAGAAGCAGACTGCGATGATAAATGATACTTATACATAACTAGATGTGGGTGTTCCTCGGAACACTTGTGTCGCCTGCATTTAAGCATGTTTGATGAAAGAATTGACTAGAAAATCGATCTTTTGACAAATTATTGATAAAGCATAATCTATTTTGTGAGGTACAAAATAACACCAAATCACACACACACACACACACACACACACACATATATATATATATATATTTTTTTTTGGGGGGGGAATAAAATATTCAAACAGTGCAATATGTAATAATTTTCCCGAGCACTTTCGACTATACAGTCTTCATCAGAGGAGTGTCAGAATGACTATGAATTCAAAACATTAACTGTAAGAAAAATTATGACGTCATTAAGCACTTATGACGTTAATTATATATATGTTGCAAGTTTGTAGTCATCATTATCATTATTGAGTTATCATTCTTGTGTACTGCACTCAGACCAATGAGATCTATCTACTATATATGTTTAAGGCAACACTTCAAATACTTTACAAGTTATGCCAAGAATTAAATCCAAAAAAATAAAAAAGGAAATAACTCCAAAAATACAACAGTTATCATTCTTGCACAACGCACTCCATGAGATCTTTCCACCTGTGAGGTTTCAAAGTAATACCTCAAATACTTTTCGTGTTATGCTCCAGACAAAAATGAAGTCTGAGTATCAACAAAGGGCAATAACTCAAGGAAAAAGAGAAATTCACCAACCATTGAGATCTATAAAATAAAAAGGGAAATAACTCAGAAAATAAAACAGAGTTATCATTCTTATGCACTGCACTACAAATCCATGAGATCTTTCCATCTATGAAGTTTCAAAGCAATATCTCAAATACTTTTTATGTTATGCTCCTGACAAAAATAAAGACTGAGAATCAACAAAGGACAATAACTCAGGAGAAAAGAAAGTGAGAGTTATCATTTATGCCTTAACTAAAATTTTCCAAATTTTTGATTGCCCGGAAAAATTAAGACTGAAAATCAACAAAGGGTAATAACTCAGAAAATACGAAAGTCAGAAGAAAATATATAAGTAACGGTTATTATTCTTCTGCACTGCACTCCAACTCCATGAGATCTCTCCAATTATGAAGTTTAGCAATACCTCACATACCTTTTATGTTACGCTTCAAACAAAAATAGTCAAAGTCTGAGGATCAACAAAGCACATACCTTTCACGTTACGCTCCGAACAAAAATAGGCTAAGTCTGAGAATCAACAAAAGGCAATAACTCAGTAAAAAAGAAAGTCAGTGTTCTCATTCATTAGCATTGCACTTCACATCAATGTGATTTATCTACCTAAAAAGTTTCAAGTCAGTACCTCAAATACTTTTCAAAATATGCCCCGGAAAAAATTAAGTCTGAAAATTTACAAAGGGTAATAACTCAGAAAATACGAAAGTCAGAGTTATCATTCTTGTGCACTGCACTCCACCTCAATGTGATCTATCCATGTTTTAAGTTTCAAGGTGATACCTCAAATACTTTTCGAGTTATGCTCCGGACAAGAAAGTGTGACGCCGACGACGCCGACGACGACGACGACGGACAAAGTGATCCCTATGTGTCTGCCATGCTATGCAGGCGACACAAAAATGACGATAAAGCTGCAATAGCAGACGATCTCTCTCTCTCTCTCTCTCTCCGTATGTGTGTGTGCGTTTGTGTGTCTGTGTGACTTGTTCCTTCACCTGCAGCAGACGACGGCTGTTAAACCTTTCGGGTCTTCCTGGTGGAGTAGATTTGTAAAAATCTACCATTTTAACGGTGTTGTACAGAGTCATATCATATAGATGGCTAAGAAAAGATTTCAGTTTGCTAGTTACATTTAAAATGAAATAGCCCCTTTTGTGTTATACAGATTGTTAACCTTTGTTACTCAAGCAGACGACACTATCTCGTCTCTTTATGTAATAATACTTTAAACAGACTTCTGGCTAGACTGTTAACCCATGTTACTCAAGTAGACGACCTCTCTCTATCTCTCTCTTCACTGTCTTTTCTGACTAATGTATATGTACCCATGGTCATAATGTGGATACTTGTATGACTGTTATTTAATATACATCAATTTATATATGGTAATCTAAAATCATAACAAGGAATTAGTTTATACAATTTTTATTTCCAATTACAAAATAGAAGTATTGATACAGTTTACAAACAACAAACATAAGCAAAGGTTAAGTCTCAAGCTCTCAAACTTAAATTTGACTCTCACCTAGCAAGGTAATTGTTCTATGAAAGTAAGTATATTTACATATACAGTTCAAAGAAAAACATTACAGTATATATATATATATATGAACCCGCCGCGCTTGACTGATTCCGATTTTTCCCTCCGAAAAAAGTGGTCTATATAGGCAGCCTAGACTACTATTGTCATTCAGGTAAAATGCATAATTTACATTTTATATCAGAGGGTATTCCCTATCCCTATTTTTACCAGGGTAAGTTAAGTTATGGTGTTTAGAAATCGTAGTCGTTAACTGCGTAATGAGAAATGCTTTTATGATATGAGTGAGATAGAAGTGGGAGATAATTTTAATTATTTGGGGACTGTTTTCAATTATAATGGTACATTTGTTTTAAAACAGAAAACGTTAGCGGGTAAAGATCTGAAAGCATTATATGTTCTTCTCTTTAATTTAAAAAGGTTTCAGTTAAAACAACTGTGAAATGCCAACTTTTTAATGCTTTTTTTTTTTTTGGTGCTGTTCATAATTTCAGTAGCGAAATATGGGGTTTTGGTAAATCTAAATTAATTGAATGTGTGCATCTAAAATTGTGTAAAACAATTTTAAATGTGAAGTTGTCAACAAGTAACATGGGAGTTTATGGAGAGTTAGACAGGTATCCTTTATTCATATATAAATATACTCGTATAATAAAATTTTGTTGTAAAATTCTGTCTTCAAATAATATACTCATTATTACTTTGTATAGGAGACTTACTAAAACTGCTAGTAACAATAAAAAGAATTGGGCACTAAATGTGAAATCATTTCTAGACAGTTATGGATTTTCTCATGTTTGGAAAAAATCCTTATTGTATTGATCTTAAAAAATTCCATATCTTATTTAAATCCAGGGTGACTGATGTATTTAAACAAAATTGGTTCAACAGTATGAGTAATTGTAATACTTTATGTACATATAAATGTTTTAAATCAGACTTTGGTAAGAATAATACTAGATATTTTGTCAAGTAAATTCAGATCAGCTTTCGCTAGATTACGGTTGTATGCACATAAATTAAGAATTGTAACAGGACGTTACAATCAAAATAGAATAGAAAGAGCTTATAGATAGTGTACACTTTGCAATGCTAGGGATTTTGAGGACGAATATCATTTTGCTTTAGTTTGTCCTGCATATGAACATATCAGGAAAATGTATATTAATAACTATTACATAAGACATACTAGTATGCTTAAGTTCAATCAATTGATGTCTTCTACCAATAGAAATGTTAAATTTAAATTTATCAAATATATCTATGAGGCTATGCAACATCGGTGTTCAATCATGTAATCTTCTTATTTCCATGCTTATGTGCATTTTTTAGGTATATATATTTACTTTCAGATATTCATTTCATATTTATCGTCCATCCTCCATGATATTATTTCAGAGATATGAATCAATGCATAATTTATTTTGTTTTACTTACTCTTGATCATGTGGTTAATTATTGAAATGTTTATATTTGATATAACAAGAAACTGTAAAGTTTACGTCAATAAAATATACTGCCTGTCTGTTTGTCTGCTAATTTTCAGTTTATTGGTTGTTTGTTTATTGGGTAAAAGTCCCATCGACAGTATTCAGTCATTTGGAGACGATGTCAGTTTCATAACTTGATATGCATTAAACTGCGTCTAAACTATAAAACCATATGTTTGATACACTTTTTGTTGTAAGAATACTGTTTCGCCAAAACTTATAGCCCGCTGCATACAATAAAATCAAAACTAACTAACCTGCTGTGTGCTCTTAGTATACAATATTATCAACAAGAAATCTTTCATATTTGCATGTGATATATACTGTTCAAATTATTATATTATTTTCCTAGAGATCTATTTTAAAAAATAATTCTATTTTCAGACTATTACACTATGAAAAAAGTAAATAAAACATGTGAAGGCTACAGCCAGAATTATTTGAATTTAGAAATAAATGTTTACTGGGATATTAGTACATGTATAAGATTGTTTGAATTCGGGGATATACGAGTATGAATATTTAACTTACCAATATTGGGATTAGATTTTAAAGTACTTATGGAAGTTAAATTTTACTCCAATCTCCATAATTTCAGCAATGATTAATTCAGAGACATAAGTTATATGTGAAAGCAGGGTCTCTATATAAACAGGTTCATGAAACTGCAGTGTAAGCGCGAAAGAGATCCTGATGAAAGCGAATGCTAAAAAGTAGCGGAAAGAGTTTTTTAATTAGTGTACGACTCAATGATAACACTAATAAATCTAATTTATTTCTAAGTAAAATCGAAATAAAATGTAAATTACCTACCTAAAACATTAAGACCGTCAGCAATATACAATAAGTCACATATATGGAGACCATAGTTAAGAGTGATAAACCACCACCCTAGGCTCAATCCAATCAAAAGTTTCGTTACAAATAGGATACAAGCCAATGAAAAGACGACTTTTAGAACTACAGTGGAACACCGCTGCGGGCTGTTGCGTGAAAACTTGTACGTCAGATTTTATTGATCGTAATGAAAATCAGGCTAGGATCCGTTAAAGCTCTTCATGTCTTTTTTTTTTTTTTTTCATGTATTCTTTTCTTTTCTGTTATATACACAGACATGTACATTTTCATTTAGGACTTCATGAGATACATAGACATGCTTACGTTTAATATATAACTCCTTAACTTAAGCCTGTGAATACCTACTGACAGCTATTTAAAAGTTTCCGAAACTATGATCCTTTCAATGGACAATGTGTCTGCATAATTATGCTTAAATGGTTCCAATTTCTTTCTAAGTCGTTTTAATATTGCATTTTATGTACACTCATACTACGCCGTGCAATTGACTTTGACTTTTCCAATAATTTTACATCGATAAAACCGCGGTCGCTTTCCCTCTCACTGTAGAAAACAAAAGGCACTGCGTATGCCAATCAGAACGTAGCTCCGCCCGTTAGCTTCACCTGGTTATTGATTTTTGCTCAGTTCTCAGTTAACTTTTGTGATGGAAGTGTTGGCCGAGACGGACTTTAAAAAGTCATTATCCCTATAAAGGCTGTCAGCGGTGCGTTTTGGAAAGGTTTTAAAATGAAATTCGAGGATTTTATGTAATTCCTACATGAAAAACCGCAATTAAAATGGCTAGATGTTGTAGATTATGATGACAAGGACAAATATCACGCTCCGTTTGACAGTAACTACGCCACGCAGTTTTTGTTGTGTTTTATTAATTCAAGGCACAAAATCACTTTTGTTAAAACATCCCGAATTTAAGTGCTACCTGTTTCGTTTGAAACTACATAGTTGTCTATTTTCTTATTCATGATTACACGTGACATACATGTAACAGCAGTCACCATAATTCCGCGAGTTATAAAAATGCAATGTGTCAACACCGGTCTGTGACGTCACAGTCTCTATTTATAGATTGATAAAACTGTGCACTTGATTCCTCTCGCTAAGAAGGCGTGGTTTATATTCGTCAACAGAAGCGACGTTCAATTTGACAGGCGATAAGGTTGAATGGAATAACGGTTTTTTTGTTGAAGTGTACAGTGGAGAAAAGTCAAAGTCAATCGCACGCATGATGCGCTAATTCCAACATCTCCGTGTATTCTTTGGGAGAAAATGGAAAAGGAGGAAGCAAACACAAATTTGTACCCTCTATATAATTATTTGACTTTCCCCCATTCTGACAAAGATTGAAGGGAGCGTTCTGCTACCCGACAACATAGCCTTATCTAAACCTACTAATAACAACGAATATAAGGGGTAAAAATTAACTAAGGTCCATAACTATTTTAATACACTTTTAATTTAAGTTACTCTAACAATGGCGGATATGGGCGTGACCCCGTTTGTAATGAATGAATTGTAACAAAACAACAAATGCTTCATAAATGCAACTTAAAAATTCACTTGAAAATGAAGCACATTGTCAGCATACAAATGTTACTTAGCGAAAAAAAAAAAACACACATCAAATGTCTTCTGCAAATGTCTCTGCGTCAGCAATGAAATGTCTTCTTTATAACCTAAATGTAATGCAGGTGCCGCATAACAGCAATATTACACTAAGCACAAGCAAAATATCCCGGGACCCGGACGTATACAAGAAGTATAGACATGGTATCCCTTTGTACTAAATAAAAATAGCAAAGCAGTAAACTGATTTTACTCAAAATCATGGCGTTACATAGCAAAACACATCACATCTCATAAAAATGCCGTGAGGTACGTCGAAGGAGCTCGGACTGGGCAAATAAGTGTTGCTTTGTTAACGTAATTGTTGTAACCTTACCGGACTGGTCTGTTTTTGAAAATCTACAGATTTCTACAGTTTTATATACAAGAGGCACAATATGTATTTTAGAATTTTATTTTTGAAATGGTTCAGTATAAAATGTCAAAAGTTGTGTTACACACACACACTGCGTTGTTGTTTTTTTTTTTCGTAAATGATGCAACACAATGTTGGCCCTTAGTTACAAGATCACCTGTCTTAAGAGACCAGCTTATGACTTGTGGTCTCTACAGACAGGTTATACTGTATATAATATATTCAGTATTAAAGGCCTTTTTAACAGTACTGTCTTTGTTTACATTTCAGACTGAAAATAGCTGCCATGCATTTTAATGAAAATGCTAAAAGAAGACCTGCCATAACAAAGAAGGGACAGGGCAATATAGGGTGTGGTACCCAAAGTGCAAAAAAGGACAACACTCTGTAAAAACAATCAGGACAGATATGACATTCAGCTATGTGGATGAACTTATGGAAGAAGTTGTACAGAGGGGACAAAACACATTAAAAGATTCAATGCCTGTATCAACACCTGCACCACCACCTCTCTCCTATTCCTTTGTCAAGCCAAACAAAAAAACATGCTGTGCAACAGTTGTTTACAAGATATGGGAAGTGTTCTAGGGTATCAGAAAGTCTGAATCTAATGGTGTAATTGTTGTTTACGTGTCATTTGTTATACATAATAGACCGTTTCATCAGTGTTCAGCTGATTTAAGTTATATATCCTCTTTCTTAATAAGGGAATAATCTTCAAAATTTTAATTTGATATTTTTTTATGAAACACATGCCATGTCTTACAAAAAATAAACAGTGTTAAATTTATGATATGAAGGTATTTTTTACACATATGTAGAAGCTTTTTTGAGTATCACATACATAGGCATGTTATGTCGGAAGGAATCTAAATAAAATTTCATTAAAAACATTCTCCAATTAAAATATAACGTGAATCTTCCCTTATTTGTGGAATTTAATTTCAGGAAAAAATAGACATTGAATTTTGTTGATCTTATTACAAGCTTTTCATGACGTTTAGAGAATAGAACAACTGTTCACTTTATTTTATTTTTTCTTTATTTTCAAGTCACATGTACATACATTATGCAGTATTTCTCTGACCAGTATATTTAACCAGCAAAATAAAAGTTTGTGTAATTGTCTGAAGGGAAAGTCTCCCTAATCTTCACCACCCTAACTTCTCTCCCAAGAAACCCCCAGCACTACATGGATAACTGTCTGTATGCTGTGTATCTGTATTGCCTGAAATAGAAATGATGCAATATGGTAAACATCATTAGCAATCATCATATGAAATAAAGGCATAGGTTTGATTAGTTTTATCTTGTTTATTCTCTAAGGTTCTGATAACTCATGATCTCACATGTCAACTCTATGGTAGAAGGAAGTTAATTTGTTTTGACAAGATTGAAGGAAAATAATCTGATCAATCCATTGTCACAACATTTTTTTCTTTTTATAAGAAAGGTAATGTCGGAGATCTTTATGTTTTCAAATACTCTGCTATATATAGCTAGTCATTGTTTCATAATATTAAGATTTTAATTCAGCAAACATATCTGCTAATTTTGTGTATAGTATATTCATGCTCATTAGCATATATTGGGTCATTGACATTTAAGCTTGTTATAATCAATATTTCTAGTTGTCGCAAGACTATTACTGTTTCTTTTGGCGGCAAATAAACCTAGTATTTTTGGGGGCATGCTATTAAACATGTGTTCATTTGCATACAGGGGCATTTTAGTTTAGATTTTAATAATCAATACTTCTCTAATTGTCGCAATGAATTGCTTCAGTTGTGAGACCCCCCCTCCTCTATCCATTGTGCATATAACCCCGACCCATTTTACTACACTGAACATTGTATCCACTTGGAGATATCTTCGTTGTAGCGTGACCGTTCAAACTCTCTGAAATATTGAACATCTCTCGCCCCCGACCCATTCACGAATCAAATTTACAAGGAACTCGAAAAGTCAGTTGAAAAGCCATAGGGTTCTCTGTCAAAATGATATTTTCTTCTACGCTTCGTCTACACCATGTGATATCTTTTATTTTCCTTTCTTTTATACAACTAAGTATTCTTAAGAGTCTCAAAAATTCACTTCATGGTCTCATCTTTTCACATATTTGTGATATTCGGGTGTGTATAAAAATATCTGCATATTTAAATACGTATAAGCTAAAGTCGGAGATATTCTCTTTCTATATGAGAAAAGGTCCCGGCAAAACTTTCTATTGATACGAGTTCAGCATGTACAAGTAAATAACCTCAATTTCAATGTTATTGACTGAAAATAAGTAAGCATAAGTAAAGAACGGTAGTGGCTTAACATATCTTTTTGTTGATATATACTTTTTTTTTTTTTATTTTAAAAAAAAAAAGATTCATCCTGTAATTTCCTGTTTTTGAGTCGATTGTGTTGAGGGGCATTTTTTAATTAGCGGCAACGGCAGCGCGTTTTTATAAATAAGTCATACCTGTGAAAAATGATTAGTAGAGTCTATTCACCATGGATCTTTACACACTTTTCCAGCCTCAGAAATGTATTTTTCCATTCAGAAAATGCATTTTTGAACTGTTCTTTTGGTATACTGTTTATGAACTGATAGAGAGCGCTTCCGACGGCACTACGGGTTTCGAACCGGCGACCGCAAAGGCAAGATTTGATGTATGGATTTAACCAAAAGTCACAAGGAGAGAGGTCAGGACTGTAAGCGGGATGTAGCAAAACCTCAATTCTCTGCTCCTCTAAATAAGCTTGAACCAAGGCTGACCGGTGCACAGGTGCATTATCATGGAGTAATTTGATCCTGCGCACCCCGGACCTTGGGTTCTTTGTAATGTAGAGATTAACTACAGCAGTGAGAACGTGGTCACGGTAAAATGTTCCAGTGACACTACCCCTCTCAGGCACAGCGACACGGGCCACTATTCCATCACTGTCAAAAAATAGAGCGTACATAACTCTGGGCGATGGCTGTTTTCACCTACCCACATTTTGTTACTGAGTTTATTGTCGGGCTCAAAAAAAAAAAAAAAAAAAAAAAAGAAAGCCACGTTTCATCCCCTGTGACAATTTCTCTCAGGCGTCTAGGGTCTCGATCTTTAAATCTAGTCAATAAGTCCCCTTTTCTGGTCAGAAATTAGCAAATGCGGGATCCAACGGGCGCACACTTTCCTTAACTTTAACTTTTCTTTCAAGATGGAAAACACATATGACGCACTAAGGCCCGATATGTCACTTATCTCCTCCACGGTATATCTTCCATTTTCATCAGCTATGGCTTTGACAGTGCTGATGTCTTTTCCAGAGGTAGCGGATATTGGCCGCCCAGGGCGGGGCTCATCCTTTACATTAGTTCTACCTTCCTTAAACATTGACACCCACCTGGCAATTGTACGATATGGAAGGGCATTTTCTCCATAAACTAAATCTAGATCGGTTTTTATTTCTGACGCGCATTTACCCAATAACCCACCAATTTTGCAATAAGCTCTTTGCTCCTCTCTCAAATCACAATGCAACCCAGCCATGTTTACAACCAGTACACAAAACCACATGTATTTAAATGACCTGCTAAAATTTTATTGCACGTGCAAATCGTGCGAAAATAGACTGTTGGTTAGAAAAATCAATAATCTTTCCAACGGTATATTATACATGTACTTTCACGTGCAAATCATGGTTACATTGAGTTGTTGCCACTAATTAAAATTTAACCTCTTAGTTATTCCCAGTATAAATGTCCAGACCGATATTCGGCGGTAACGTGATAACAACTCAGTGGCACAATGCTGTGAACTTTCTTAGTGAAACACCTCACTGAAACGTCTGTATCACAAGGTAAGTTATTTGTTATTATTATTTTGTACAATTATTTTAAATCTCGAACGAGAAGACGGATGTCGCATATGACTCTTATACTAGTTACAACCACAACAATCAACACCACCAAAACCACCAACACCAAAACCACCACCAACCACTTTACCACCACCACCACAACCACCTCTATCACCATCAACAACGTAATGACGACCACCACTACCACCATCACAACCACCACAACCAACACCACCACCGACATAACCACCACAACCACACCACCACAACCAACAACCACCAGCACTGACATAACCACCACCACAAGCAGCAGGGGGGGTGAGCACACCAGTTATTTTGGCCCGGGAAGGGCCATTATTTTGGCCCGGGAAGCCCCCCAGCACCATTTCGCGCGCCAATTTAGTACCCAGACCTAGGGACGGCCCACAACCCTCGCCGGCCCGGGCTCAAGGGGGGAGGGGCAAAAAAGTGGGCGTCTGCTATTAGTCTGAGGTAGAGACCTGGGTTTTTTTATTCTCTCGGAGACATTCCTCGTTAAGCCTCTCAAGCCTCCGAAGACTGGCATCGACCTGGGTTTTATCTCGGAGACATTCCTCGTAAAGCCTCAGAAGACTGGCATCGACCTTATTCAGCCGGTGCACTATAATGGTCACTATATTCCGAAGACTGGCATCGACCTTATTCAGCCGGTGCACTATAATGGTCACTATAGTAAGTGTGGCGACGGGGATAGATAGCTGGATCAGATTGATGATTGTCGAGAGACACATACTCGCTGATTATTCTCCGTATATAGGTGGTGGGTCTGAGTCTCTAACACAAACGCAGCTCAGGAGGAATTCACCGGCCCGGGCTCGGAGGGTAATGCACCAAACTCCTTAGGCCCCGGAATCCGTCCGCAGAACCCCTCAGCCCCGCTTCTTGTATCCCGAACATCCATTTAGAGATATATGTTGCAGTAGGTATACCAAGACCTTGTTGCAACATGAAAGGTCATAACTTATGCTGTTGGTTGAAAGTTGGGGAAAATGTGGTCTGTGGGAAAAGCTGTTGCCAAAAGTACTGTAAGATTCACTTGGCCAAAATCCGCAAAGGCAGCAAAATTCCAGTGCCTTGTAGAAGGTGCGGAAACGGGGTTCAGAGTGAAATACAACTCTGCAGGGGTTGTGGTCGAGATAAAGTTCGACACCAGCATATGGCTTTGGAGAAAGCTGCCAAAAAGCAGCTAAATCTGGTATTGACTGAACTTCTTGTATATCGAACATCCATTTAGAGACAAGCTGTGTAACAGATATACCCATCTGAGAACATGGCCACTATGGATAACTTGATTGAAGAGATACTTGCAGAAATGCCCGACCCAGTCCCAGAGGGTCCCAGAAGACTCCCTACAGATGAGCCATGGGTAGAGATCTTAAACGACGCCATCGACGAGTTCGAAGTCGACGGCGCCACTGCGGTCTTCTCTACGTGGAGGGTAGAAGCAGAAGACCCGCTGGACATTGGCGACGTCAAAATTGCTGATGGCATATATGCTGGGGCTGGTCGGATGGCTCTGGATGCCCGCATGACTGACGAGAGGGCAGCAGCTTTGCTCACGGCCCTTCCAGAGGGTGAATACATGCTCAAGCTCAAGTTCTTGAGGGAGAAAGATGAGGGAGACTGGGTAGTCGAAGACAAGTTCGACCCAGTCAGGGCTGAACGGAAGAAGGGACAGGCAGTCGTCCACCTTTCCCGGGGCACCAAGCCGGGTGCGCTCCACGGGATTGACAGTGTGTTCTATCAGAACGCCTATCCTGTTACCGCGGTGGTGTATGGACTCTACCCCATCAGAGACCCAGACCCCGCCAATATAGCTCCGATGAAAGATGGCGACCTCAACTGCGTTGCCCAGAGAGTCGTAGAGCACTTTGAGGGCGCCCTAAGGGGCCAAGGACTGACCCCCACAAGGCGCCAGAAAATACAGGACTGGGAAAGGGGTGTTCATGAATCAGGTGCTACGGTCGACGATGTGGCTAAATTGGAAACAATCCTCAAGCGAGCGATCGTTCTGCAGGACATCGCCGGGGAGGACATCTACAACAGCGGCAAGTACCAACAATGTAGATGGCGGCCCATAGAGCTCATCGTCCACAACGGCCATGCTTGGTCAAAAGACCTCCACTTTCCCCAAGCCCGAGAGGTCCACATATACGGGGGCAACGTCTGGCAGGCCATCCAGGAAGCAACCCATGGTGGCCCGGTAGCCGTCTGGCTGCTCGGAGGCAGCCAAGACAACCGGCTCAGTGTTGATCAGTTCGTGCTCCAGGATGGCTGCACCTACCGGACTCAGGAGGCCCACCAAAGACTGCAGGATGTATGTAGATTCTTGGGAGATGAGGGCCTGGCAGATAGGGCTTTCGGAGAGAACCATGCAGCCAGCATAAAGGCCAAGGAGCGAAACGGCTGGAAGCCAACCCCAGCCAGCTTCCTCGACGACATCCAAAAGGCTTGTGTAGAGCACGGACACGGCGGGCTGTGGAACTCGATGGACTACGATACCAGGGAAATCGTTAGCATTGATATGAAGGCCTGCTACCCTGCCAGCTTCCAGGGGCAAGGTGAGGCCAGGCCTTACTTCCAAAGGTTCGGGCATCCCAGCCACCGCATGGCCCGCGTAGCCATCAACGGCGCACTCCCGGAAGATATTGGTACAGGCTTCGCCGAGGTCCAGGAGTGGGAGTTCGCGCCAAAAGTACACCCTGTCATCCCTGCCTGGTTTGGGAAGCATTTCACAGAGAACGGTTGGGCCCCGACGCCCCTGTTGGCCTACCTTGTGGAAAGTGGCCTGTTGAATTCTCTTAAGGTCCGAGAGGCTATCATCGTATTCGAGAAGCAAACGGAGGTCTGGCTCCCGGAAGACCGAAACCAGGGCTGCAGCATTATCGGTAAGTTTACCCAGGGCAGCAAGGCCGACGGAAAGCGCCTCACCCGGAGGCTCGTAACCGACCCCGGAGAGCTCGACTTCCTGGTCCACGATACCCGCCAAAGCGGCACGCTGGTCGGGGCCCCACAAAGGTGCCCGCTGGGCCATGTCCTCACCTACTACGACGGCACCCAGCCGCAGTACACCCACCTAAGGGCCAGCATGCTGGCATATGCCCACATCAACCTCCTAGAGATGCTTCGCCGGTTCACGCCCGACGAGGCTGTCCGAGTGGCAACTGACTCCATCTACATCCAGAAAACGGCGTTGCATAAGCTACAGGGAGTCGATGCCTACGCACCATATGACCAGCATCCAAAGGGGTATTGTACCACCTGCTACCTATACCACGATATTCCAGTGCTTAGGAGGCCGAGGGAGGTTGCCCCAGCTCAGTGGAGGGACAAGGGCGAGCAACCGTACATGCCAATGGAGCACGCCGCGTACCTCCCTCTGCCTGAATACAAGAAACAAGAAAAGGACATCGCCCCATCCACGGCACCAAGGCATGATGATCCACTATCAAGGTATAAGCTTAGCTACCTCAACGGCGGTGGAGGCTCCGGCAAGACCACTCGAGCCATCGAGCTCTTCCGATCAAGACACCCCTTGGTCTTCACTCCGACCCATCGTCTGGCCAAAGAGATGCGGACCCGGGGTGTAAAGGCTCAAACCTACCACAGCTTCTTCCGCTGGAGCGAACAAACGGAGGCAGCCACCCCGCTAGGATCCTTTTTCCTAGTCACCCTCTCTGGTCCGGCTTTCTTCGGCGCACGGACTGGTGGAGTCATCGAGCTCTTCCGATCAAGAACGGAGTGGACCCCAGATAGGATGGGGCAGAAGTTCATCCCGAGGGTGATTATCTGGGACGAGGTCTGTACCGTACCCCGGCCTATCCTCGAGACCTTTCTCGACTGGCTCGACCAAAGAGGCGTCCAGGTCGTCTGCTGTGGTGACCAGGGACTGCCACCGCCAATCGAGGGAGAGATGCCGCACGACTGGCTGCGGCAGAAGGCGGACCACTATGAGGAGGTTGAGGTCGACCATAGAGCGAAGGACACCGCACTCAGGGACCTGAAAAGAAAAATGCGTCTCCAACCCGACAAATACCAGTGCCGAGAGATGCGGAGGGCGTTGCCCAGCTGTCTTGGATGGGATCGGTTTGTGGACGCGTGGAAGCCAGGCGATCTCATTCTGACCTCGAGACAAAAGGTTCGCGACAGAGCCCAGAGGCTTCTACTCCAAAAGCACAAGGAGCACTTCCCAGATGTTGCCGTCCCTCTTCTCTACCACCCGAAAGACACCCGAAGGCAGAATATTCAGGTGATGGTCCCGGGTACTCTCCGGACAGAAAAGCTTGTTCTCAACGACATCGTGGACGTTCCAATCGACGCAGTAGAGACTGCTATACAGACAGGTGACTGGCGTCCGGGGTATTCCATCACAGTCCACTCCTCCCAGGGCCTAACAATCCACAGCCCCCAGAAAGTATGGATCATTGACGACTACCTACAGTGGTCCAATCTGGCCTACCTTGCTGTATCCCGAGTAGAGTACATGCACCAACTCGAACGAGTAGGCTGTCCCCCGGAGGAGGGTTCTGAGGTAAGGCAACTCACCGAGCAGCAACTCCGCAAGGCGATCCAAAGGAAGCTCGTGGCTTATAAGCGCCAGGACCAAAAGGGCCGGATGGGATTCAACCTCAAGGTCGACCACATCCTGCAGCTGAAGGAGACCCAAAGCAACCATTGTGCAGCATGCAACATCGAGCTGCTCTGGGCTTATGCCCCGAAAGACACACAGCAGTTCAGTGTGGACCGGCTGGACAACTCCAGAGGCCACACCCATGACAATGTCCGCCTGACCTGTCTCGAGTGCAATCGAAAAAGAGGCGGCGCAGCTCTTACCGCATAAGAACCCCATCCGGCGGCAGTCGTGTGTCGGATGGCACTATGAGTAGTTCCTCACGGACGAACCCGCGCTCTGGTCCATCCAGCAAATAGTAAACCACGGGCTCGTCGGGCTTGGTGACAGACCGCCCGAGACGATACACGCCGAGGGACCACACAGGGTCAGTGGCCCGCCGGCGACCACCCTCCAGTTCGCCGGCCTGGTAGAGGTAGCGAACACCGACACCGGAGGGGAGCTTTTGCTCCTTGAGACCAACCGAACGGCCGGGTACAACCGAGGAGGGCTTTTGTGTCACGGATTTGACCTTGATGGCGTCAACCGGCCTTCTACCGGTAAGCCGAGTCACTTCTCCATTCATCGCAGCCACAACCGCGGGCAGCCTGCCAACCCATTCAGACGACCGCTGGCCTTGTGGCAGCCGCATTTCGACCGCATACTGGTGCCCGAACAGTCGTTCAGCAAGTGACCGGTTGAACCGCTCTACGATTCCCTGATCACGGTGGATATCCACACGGCCGCGCCTGTCCTCGACCCCGTGCTTCGCCAGGAGCTGACTGACTGCGCCCATGAACTCGCGTCCAGGATCAACTTGCAGCAGTTTCGGCCATCGCAGCGGACCCCGCTTGTAAATCCGCTCGAGAGCAGCAGCGACCTCTTTAGCCTCTTTTGTCGTAAGCGGTTCGGCGGCTTTGAACCTGCTAGCCACATCGACAACGGTCAGGGCATACTTGTATGTGCGCCGACGAACCGTGTCATGTGGTAGAAATAAGAGATCGGCCTGGTGCACTTCGTTCGGCGTCGAAACGTCAAAGTGGGGCCTGGGTATATGGCGCGGAGCTGGGAGGTAGATTTGCCAGATGGCCTGCTTTTTGAGGAAGTCCTTAGCCTTAGTCTCAGAAACCTTAGCCGCGGCCGCCAGTTTTTTAATTGCCGCTAGCCCCTTCCAGTAGCCCCTTGGGCTGTAGTAGAGTCTCGTCAGCTTCTGATCCATGGAGATATTCCAAGAGCGTGATCAGCCTCCAACACGCTGAAGCCACAGGCTCTGGTAGCTGCCCTGTTGTTGCCCTGAGGTTAGTCGGGCCCGATAGCATTCTATATGCGAAGAGCCTCATTGCCATTTCATCCTCTCGCCAGCTCTCGAGTGAGCTCTGGGCGACTTCGATCATAGTAGAGGCTAAGGGCCCAGGAATTTTGTGCCGCCGAGCTGCATAACCAACTTCCGTCATCTTAGTGAAAAGTTCTTCGGGTAGCCCCATGATGCATATGTATGTAAAAAAAGTTCTTAGAGAATCAATTAATCCTTTTTTCAATCCAGTAGCCCGTGAGCCCAGCCGCTCCTAGAGCTAAGACAATAAATCCAAGCTCTCTAGCCTGCTGATCGCCGGACGGTTGGTAGAAGTCAGCCAGCTGCGGCTCAGGGCCCAGTGGACCGAACCGCTTACTCGCCTCTGGCATTACCGCAGCATACTCCTGCATAGCCTCATCAACATCCTGGAAAGATTGGACGGCGTGGCCTTGCCGGCGGAGCTCACTCTGGATAAAGTCTAGACGCTGAGTCCTTTTTTTGACCCACGCCGCCTGAGCCGCCTGTAGCTGTTCGACCGCGGCGTCATGGCGTCGGCGCTCTTCTTCGACGCCAGAGTTTTTGAAAAGGCTAAACAGATAATTGCTTCCAGTGAACGCCACCGCATTTGCGACCGCGCCGCCCAACATCATTGCAATGCCTGCCATCGTATTATTATAAAGGCGCTTAATTCAATATGTCGGCGGGGATGATCCCTTGCTTGATGAGGAGATCTTTGGTGGCGAGCGCGGCCGTGACGTCGACTACGGCCATGCCTACGTCCCGCGGGGTGAAATCCAGTTTAGGGTATGTCCCGCCGAGTGCGGCCTTACCTAGGCGCGCATAGCCGACTGCGAGTCCCGTTACCAAGGCGCCGTGGTAGATAGCATTAACTACTTCCTTTCCGTTTGGATTTGCTTGGGCAGACATGATTATTCGGGGTCGCGTCTATAAGAACCGCGGTCACTTTCCTCTAATTCTAGAGCGGGCGGATGGGTTGGAGCTGGCGACAACCTTCCAAAATAATCCAGCTAGGGCTGCTATGGCTCTAGCGAACATCAGCCATTGAGGCGTTGCTGGCGGCAGCCATTGAGGCGTTGCTGGCGGCAGCCATTGAGGCGTTGCTGGCGGCAGCCATTGAGGCATTGCTGGTGGCAGCCATTGAGGCGTTGCTGGCGGCAGCCATTGAGGCATTGCTGGCGGGGCTTTGTGCCTGTCTGACGGAGTGCGCGGCCGCTCCGTCGAGTGGGATATTCTCGGTCCACGCCAGAGCTCTGAAGGCGTCCACCATAAGGCCGAAGACGTCCGACACAGTGCCGAATAAGTCCGCCACTACCACGGCGCTGCGGTACACCTCATTAACTACTTTCTTTCGGTTTGGAGTTGCTCGGAGAGACATGATTATTCCATGCGATGGGGGTCGCGTCTATAAGAACCGCGGTTACTTTCCTCTAATTCTAGAGCAGGCCTTTGGCCTTGCGACTCCGCCATCCCCCAAACCTTGTCGAAGATCTCTTGCCAAGGGGGCGAGAAGATATTTTTCTCCTGCAGGATCAGGCGGCAGGCGCTCAGGTTCTGGGCGACGATACGGCGGGCCTCTTCCTCACCACGCTGGTTCGCGAAGTTACAGCCGGGCTCGCCGGCAGCGTGGCGGGCTGCGTCCTGGGCCATGTTGCCGATGTCGTAGGCGATCTGGTGGGCCTTACCAAGGTGGCGACCAGCCCGATAGATGTCGTTCGCGTTCTCCGGGGTAAAGGAGATCCCCTCGGTCCGCATCAGAGCGCTGACGACGTCCTTCATAAGGCCGAAGGAGCCCGGCAGATCGCCTAACAGTTCCCTTGCCTCGGCGCCGAACTCCCCGGACCGCATCAGAACGTCGAAGGCGTCCTTCAGAGCGTCGAAGGCGTGCGCTGAAGTGGCTAAGCTTTTCGCGTCCTTCAGAACGCCGAAGGCGTCCTTCAGATTGCCGCAGATGTCCGCCACAGCGCCGAACTGTTTCGTTGTTTTGGCGCACTCCTCGACCCGCATCAGAACGCTGAAGGCGTCCTTCAGATTGCCGAAGACGTCCGTCAGAACGCCGAACCATTTCGCTGTCTCGGCGCCGTCCTCGGCGCCGTCCTCGGTCCGCATCGCAGCGCCTGAGACGTCCTTCAGAACGCCGATGGCGTCCTTCGTATTGCCGCAGATGTCCGCCGCAGCGCCGATCCCTTCCATTTCCTCGGCGCCGTAGTCCTTGGTCGTCAGAACGCCGAAGAGGTCCTTCAGAACGCCGAAGGCGTCCATCAGAACGTCCGAACTGTCTCGCTCTCTGGTGGAGTTGCTCGGGGAGACATGATTATTCCATGCGATGGGGGTCGCGTCTATAAGAACCGCGGTTACTTTCCTCTAATTCTAGGGCAGGCGGATGGGTTGGAGCTGGCGATGCGCCCCCCTTAACCTTCCAAAATAATCCAGCTAGGGCTGCTACAGCTCCAGCGAACATCAGCCATTGAGGCATTGCTGGCGGGGCTTTGTGCCCGTCTGATGGAGTGCGCGGCCGCTCCGTCGAGTGGGACCCCCCTCGGCTCTGCCGGCTGCTCCGCCGCCGTGGCCTTAAACCCCTGTAACTCATTCAGGATTGCCTGCTGCTTCCTTTTTCTCGCCTCTGCCCCCGCCCGCCCAGCAGCCACCCGCTTAGGATCCTTTTTCCTAGTCACCCTCTCTGGCCGGACTTCCTCCGGCGCACGGACTGGTGTCGCCTCCTCCGGTGTTCCCTCCATTGCTAAGGTTTGTTCCGCCATCGTCCTCAGTAGATGCTTGGCAGTGTTTAAATGAGCTTAGCATTGCTGTAACAGGAGCTAAGTACATGCCATAGCGGTGGTATAGCTCGCAGGTGATGGTAGTTAAGGCATGCCCAACAAACGGATCTGCCTCGAGGTCGGCAATCAGTAAAGGCTGTTTATCAGCCGGAATTGGGAGCAAACGGATAGCCGCCATGGTGTAAATCTGCAGCACCGCAGAGCCAAGGGTCTTGGTCATACTAGCCCCCAGTCGAGCCTCATATCGGGCGTAGAGCCTGCCAAGCTCCTCATCGGGTAGACGATCGATTTGATCGGCGGAAATCTCTCTGCCAATGTACTGCTTTGACTTCCCCCCAATAGCGAACGCAACCAACCGCTGTCTCTGCTCATGTCGTTCTGCTTTTTCGGGCTCATCGCCCTCTACCCGGCCACGAGGTCGATCAACGACCCGCACAGTCGGCTCGTCGGCAAGGAGCTCGTCAATAATGTCGTCGCATTCCATTGCAATAGTCACGTACCTCCCCAGTCTAATTGTGATGAAAAACAAAAGTAACGCTGCGCTCCAGACGCATGCGCCAACAACATATAGGCCTTTCATGCTAGCACGTGATAACTACTTGGCTGCGAGGTGTTTAAAATAAGCTTTGCGTGCCTCATTTTGGCGAGTCGTTCACGCACAGCATGTCTGTCGTCTGCGGGGATAATATCATTTTCGCGCAAGCACTCTTCGAAACTGTCCCGATCCTTGCAGTGGAAGAGGGCGACCCAACGCGTTTGCTCTCGGAGATCTTTGAGGATGGCGTTGTACCTCTGAGCCAGGACCCAGACCGATTGCTTGGCATGCCGGCCGCTGAATGCCAACTCTGAGAGCATGTCCTTTTTCTTGGTGAGCTGTTTACTCGCGGCCATGTCATCGATGACGTACAACGTCGGCTCACCCTGAAATACTCGGTAGAAAGCGCGCAAATAGTCGTGAAGCCGTTCACCCGGATCCAGAACATAAACCTCCTCGTCTGTACACACCCATGCGCGCTCCAGATAGGTGGTGTTGTGCCTGATCGTGGGACACAGGATTACGACGTGCTCGAAACGGTCGCGGTATGGGCCCTCGAGGAGGTCAAGCGCAAATTTCGTTTTCCCGCAGCCAGTCATGCCGCAGATTATCGCCGAGTGGGGCTCAGTGACTAAGTCGCTAGTAAAGGGCTGACACGAATCGCCCATTCTCGATGTTGAGCTGCGCATCCATGATTACGAAGAGGTAAATGTTCAATGGAGCTTCAGCTTCTGCTTCTTTGGCGATCTGGATCGTAATACCCTCGCTCGCGTTTTCGACCCGGCGGCCATTGCCGTGCAGACCGTCGTCGTCGGTTGACCTCAAGTCCAGCCAGAGAGCGAACTCCTCCGTGAGGTACTTGCCCAGGTCGCAAGCGTGGACACTGAGGTCCTTGGCCACCATAGCCACTTCGGGATGCCGTTTTAATCCGCCCGCCATTAGTTTTCTGACCTCGTCCCACGCCTGGTAAGGGCGCATGCCTTGCGCATAGAGCTGGTTTGGAATGCCCTCGACAGTGACCTCCACCTTCGTGATCTTGGGGTTGTAGAACGCCTCGCTCTGGCGAGCAAATGCATCAGTCGGTTCCTCGAAGAGCATCAAGACCCCCTTCATCGATCGAGCGGGGACGTTCAGGTTGATGTTCAACAGCGTGTCCGACTTGTTCGCCACTATTCTGCGGTGTCGGAGGACCCTGTCGTAGAGGATCGCCATCTTCCCCGCATACTGGTTGCGGATGTTGTCGGCCAGCTCCCTGTTGGTCACCATCTCGAACTCCAAGGCAATGCCCTCGACTGAGAATTTGGCAGCCGCGTCACCGGCTGCCCGGACTACACGATTGTAATCGTTGAACGTAAGTTCGTATTCCAGCCTGTCGCCGAAAGCGGACTGAAAGAAGGGCATGTGACTCTCCAAGAGTTCGAAGTCGAGTGGGATGTAGAAGCGGTTCCCGTAAGCCTTGGCAACAGCGACGTCCTTCACCGTGTTAGTCACCTTGTCTCCAGCATCGAGTCTATTCTTCGTTACGTTTCTGTCCTTCGTGGTGTCAATACCCTGGTACTGTGAGTTCGCCCGCTCGTTGTCGGTTTTCCAGAGGTCCACGTAGCATCCGAACACATCGCTGTCATCGATGCTCATGACCTCGTTCCCAGAAATTTTGATCGTGGTCTTCTTCACGATGGCCCTACCAAGATTATTGACCACTAGGCGGTTAGCATCGGTTGAGTCCAGCTTGATTTGGAATGCTAAACGAGTTGTTCCGGGGACTATGACATCACTAGCCCCAAGGTTCGGGAACCTCACTAAGAGCTGCTGATTTTGGTCGATTGTGGAGGGGTTGTTTGTGATCACAACCGTTTGGCGAGTGCCTTTGATCCCTAGGGGTTCTCTCAGGCGTCGGTGCGGGTTGAGCTTTCTACCGTATGCGCTTTGTGCCATGATCATGTATTGAACTCGCTGACATTTGGGTCTAATACATAATTATGGCCGATGAAGATATACCACTAAAAGATTTCAGCGACTGGACGTCGCCGGCCGATGACGTCATCGCAACCACATCGCTTTCCAATGAATTACTCACGGATGCCGTTGATGGGTATTATAACAATTTGGGTGAGGGATATCCCGCCGCTGGTAAGGACTACAATAAATTTGTGATCGACAGAAAGGGTCAACTCCGCCTAAGGGCTCATCCGGATGTTGATCTGGTCAAGGGTCGCGACGGAAAACCCCTAAAGCTAACCTCTATAGCAGGTAAGAAAGGGGGTCGGGCAATAATCCGTGACGACCTCGGTTTCTCGGACTGGGGGGGGGGGGGGAAGAAAGATGATTCTACCCGCTGAAGCTGTCACCCAGATACAGCGGGCTGATGAGTACTAGGCGAAGCGGCCGGCGGAAGTCTTGAGGTGGTAGATGTCGACAGAGCAACCCACGCCCTGACGGAAGCGGAGGAGACCGCGTTGAAAACGATCAACGACTCACCACTGAGTACATCGGACTTGGACAGGTCCGAGTTAGTAATGCGGTACCGGGAACTCCGAGGACTCGATAAGGCCATGCAAACCCAGCGCGGTGAGCTTGTTAATAACCTGGCAAGGCTCTCTGAGCTCGACAGACACATTGAACGGGAAAAAAGAAAACTGGGAGAAACAGAAGACGGGCAGCTGCAGCGGGAGATCAGACAGCGCATCGCTGATCTTAATGACGAGCGGGCGGCTAGGCTCGAGGCGGCTTCGTTCAACCGAGAAGCTCTCAGATCGCAGATCAGCCGGATTCGGGACACCCTGCGGCGAATGATGCATGAAGACGCCACGCTGGCTGAACGGATCAAGACTCTCTTCCGAGAGCAGGGGATCACCGTCGTGTCCATCCTCACAGCGATGGGGATGACCATCCGCACGCTCGTTCTAGCACTAACAGGAGGCGGTGCAGGCGGGGCCACCCCCCCCCCCCGCGCCAACTGATAAGGGTGGGGTAAAAGAATGGGTGAAAAAGCAGCTGAAAGCTCTCGCCACCCTTCTTGGTAAGCTTGCGGGTAAGGTCGCGGCCGCCATCCCCGGCATCATAGGCAGCGTGGTTTCGTGGTTGCTGTCGACCGCCGGCAAGGCAGTTGGATGGCTTGCTGAGCACACTTGGGCGTTGGTCATTGCTGTTGGAGGCCTGTTGCTAGTCGCAACCCGCGAGTGGCTAGCGAAGCGCTAGCCAAAGGGCCACTAGCCCGATCGCATTTCCACCCACAACCAGAGCCCTTTTCTCGTCGGAGTGTGCCCGCGCAGCTGCTGCGTTTGCAGCGGGCAGCGTTGATACTCCCTTATGAGTCGGTGGGTCCGCCCGCGGAGGCCCCGCGATTTTACCATCATCGAAGCTGCCATGCTGCAGCCCCTGAACTGGAGCAGAGTTGCTTTGAACCGTGCCTATGGGGAGGTCCTTCTGAATTTTGTTGCCCGCGATTTTACCATCATCGAAGCTGCCATGCCCCTGAACTGGAGCAGAGTTGCTTTGAACCGTGCCGATGGGGAGGCCGGCCGGAGCCCTCAGAATTTTGTTGTTGTAGCCCGCGATGCCTGGATTTATATTAAGAAGCATGTCGCTTGGAGCCATGTACAATCCTGTCCCAAAGACCATGTTAAGCTCACTCCCGACGTACTGCAGAACGCCTTGGTAACGGGTGATAGAGGCCTGGATGTCAACCGGAGAGTTGATCGCATCCTCCACTAGGGCTAGGAACTGCTTTTGAGCCTCGAAGCCGCCCGATGCCTTGTCGATGATCCTGGACTTGGTTTGTGCCTGGGCACCGAGCAGAGCCCACACATATGTCCGGATTGAGTCGTTGATTCGCTCCATGCCGGCTTGGGTGAAGCCTTTCGAGTTGTCAAGCACGAACGTGCTCCAAGAGCCGTCAACGCCGGGATCTTGCTCGATGAACTCGATGTGGGCCTTTTTAGGCGGTAGCCAGTCGCACGATGAAACTCCACAATGACGGCCTCCAGAGACCTCCGAGCCGAATGTCATGTGTTCGGGGTCTAGGCTTCCAGCGTTCTGGCTGGCGATGTGTTTTGCCTGATTGTCGTGCCGGAAGTCTGTCTGGGTCCACGCAACGTGCCCCCTGGTGTGAACGTCCCCCAGGCCGCGGCTGTTCGGATACTCTTTCTGACGCCAGTCTGTCTGGGGATCGACCCCGAATTCCTGGCAAAGCCGTTCATACGCTCTCCGGTCGTATGTATTGTTTAGGGGGTCCCAGGACGCGTCCTGTGGGAGGGCGCATTTCATTTCCGCCAGAATGCGTCTTATGGTGTAGTAGACGTGAAAGAGGTATACAGATTGAATGAGCAGATTCTTGTGCCCCGCCGGCCCATTCAGGTGGTCATTAAATGAAACTCCCGAACCGGAAGTTGCGCACCAGACTGCAAAGTTGACCTGGTTCTGCCAGAACTGCATCGGGCTTTTAGTCCAAGCTTGAACTGTGGCATCTGTTTTGACCCTGGGTAGACGGTACTGACGCCAGATGTCGGGCATTTTCGCAGAGAAGACCTTGCCGGGGGCGGTTACGATCTGTATCGCGGACAAGTTGTTGGCGGTTAGGCTCCGCTGATACCCCCCTGCCTTATACTTCGCACCGCTATTGAACGTAAATACCTCCATCGGAATATTGCAAGATGTTTCAGACGATTACTGATATAACTACGGGCCCCACCCACCTCCAAAAGCCAATCGACAATAGAGACGGATGTCTCAGAGTCGGGCTGCGGTCCATCACATACACGGTTGGCTGGTTCAATATCACAAAAAACGAGGCGGTCACGTCCAAAGGGGTGAGACAGATAATTCCTCCCGGACTTTGGACTCTTCAGCAGCTACTTTCGTATCTCAGCCCCTTGTTCAAAGGCCTAATCTTAACGCCGAACGAGACAACCGGACTCCTCGTTGTCCAACCTAATGGGGAGGGCGTACATTTCACGGAGGGGTTGCTGCAGCTTCTTGGCTTCGACAAGACCCAAGTGCCGATCAGCCCATCGACGGGTGTGCGTGGGCGGCGTCCGGTAAATTTCAGTCCGAACAGGTTGTTGTTCATTCATCTGGAGCAGCTAAACACTACCGAGAACGCCCTGAACGGCGCCCCCAGTAGTCTGCTCGCCGCTGTCGCCGTTGGAGACTGGGCATACGGGGAGATCAAAACGTCAGTATTCCCCAATCCCGAGTTCAAACTTCTGAGACAGGGTACCATCTCAGAGCTTTCTCTCTCAGTTAGAGACGAGCGTGGTAACATTATAAACAACCACGGTTTGCCAGTGACTGTCGACCTTGAGGTGAAATGAGTATCTTTGGTGGGCGGGGGTATAAATCCTCTGAGGGCAATTACGCTACTCGGGCTTACGTCGATGCAGTCGCTTCGCGACGGTCCGCACCTCCCGATCTATCGCAGTATCTCAAAAAGACGGATGATGGTAATGTGGACTTAGAAGGAGGTCGGCTTATGAACGTCGGCGACGTCGCAGGGCCTACTGACGGTGTTTCTGCGAAAATGGTCCAGGCAGCGTGGGACCATTTTAAGGACGAAGTCGTGAGGAAAAATGGTGAAACGCCCATGGAAGACGACCTTGACCTTGGAGGTCACCGGATCGTAAATGTACAGCTTCCTCAGGACTCTAAAGATGCCGCAAACAAATGGTACGTCGACGGAAGACTCAGTCTAATCCAAATTCCCAACCCCATAATAACTCTAGTGGCCGAGGAGCGCGGACCTTTGGTTGGTGGGCAGTTCGAATGGTCGTTCGGCTCCAACTCGGATGGTCTGTCTCAGAGCAAAGTGGGCTACGTCATGATGAAAAAAGGCAAGATCATTTCAATGTCTCTGTCCGCGGCCGAGCGTAATGGACAGTCGGAGGATCAAGTGTCTGTAGGTGTCACCTTAAATGGACAATTTCAACAAGGCTATGATATCACTAAGATCCAGCACTCTTATGTCGCTTCCAAGACCTTCCTATCACCTCTGCACGTTGAGAAAGACGATATTATCAACTTTCAGACGCGTGACACGAGTAGGTCCCACGCTTCCGGTGTGGTCGCAATCTTAATTGAACTGGAGAGGTAACAACATATATTATACGAATATGAAGGATGAACTACAACAACCTACGGCACCGCCGCTGTATCCCTCCCTGCCAACTGAGGGCGATGGTCACGCTTACCGTCTTCAACAAATAACGCGCATTCAGGCCGATTTAACGCGCGAGGCCGAAAAAAGGTCTGGCCTATGCAAGAAATATAGAAGGGCGTTGAACGCCGTAGATGGCGCTGACGCTGCTTTGGCGGCCGCTGGGGCGGGACTTGGAATCGGTGGCGTCTACTTCCTTTCGACAGTCGTAGCCATTCCGGTCGCTGTAGGGCTCGAACTGGGATCTCTCGGTTGTGCGGGTCTCTGTGTTATTGGCAAGGTGGCTGGGCGGCGCCTTTCCCGCAAGTACCTCAAGCATCGACGCATTGAGACGATTGCCCGTGCAAAGCTGAATACGATCTCCGACATCGTTAGCAAATCCCTGACAGACGGTAACATTTCCGACATCGAGTACAGGCTTGTTCTAGATGAGCTCCAGAAGTTTGAAGACCTGAAACGGGAGGTCTATGCCAAACAGGCGCCATCTCCGGTAAACATGGACGAGCTTCGAAAAAAACTCCTAGACGAAGGCCGCAAAGAAGCGCTCGCAGAAATCGCCAAAAAGTTGAATTCCGCCTGAGCTGCGTTTGTGTTAGAGACCCAGACCCACCACCTATATACGAAGAATGATCAGCGAGTATGTGCCTCCCGACAATCATCGATTTGATCCAGCTATCTATCCCTGTCGCCATACTTACTATGGTGGCCTTTATAATGCACCGGCAGAATAAGTTCGATGCCGGTCTTCTCGCAGAAATCGCCAAACAGTTGAATTCCTCCTGAGCTGCGTTTGTGTTAGAGGCTCAGACCCACCACCTATATACGGAGAATAATCAGCGAGTATGTGTCCCCCGACAATCACCAATCTGATCCAGCTATCTATCCCTGTCGCCACATTTATTATGGTGACCTTTATAATGCATCGGCAGAATAAGGTCGATGCCGGTCTTCGGAGGCTTAACGAGGAATGTCTCCGAGAGAAAACCCAGGTCTCTACCTCAGACTAATAGCAGAACCCTTAGGGCCCGTCTGCAGGACTTTCCAGCACAATTTGCACAATTTCGCGCCGTCTCTACCTGCCCACTTTTTTGCCCCTCCCCCCTTGAGCCCGGGCCGGCGAGGGTTGTGGGCCGTCCCTAGGGCTGGGTACTAAATTGGCGCGCGAAATGGTGCTGGGGGGCTTCCCGGGCCAAAACGGTCCAACGCCCCCCCCCCCGCTGCCGAAATCCTAATAACTGGTATGCTCACCCCCCCTGCTGCTCCACACCACCAACCACCACCACCAACATAAACCACCACAACCACCACCAACGACATAACCACAACATCCACCACCACCACTACCACAACAAATACCACCACCACCACACCACCACCACCACAAAAACACAACCACGTCACCACCACTACCACATCACCACCACCACACCAGTATCACCACAAAAACGCCACTACATCACCACTACCACAGCCACCACCAAAACCACCAGCACCACCACCACAACCACCACCGAACCACTATCACAACACCACCATACCACAACACCACCCCACAACACACACCAAACCAACAACAAACCACACCACCATCAGCGCGTAACCACCACCACTTCACCACCATCACAAACGACATAACTACCACTACCACCACCCCATTCACTACTACAACTACTATTACCACCATCATCACCACCACTATTACTACTACTTCTACTACAATCATCACCACCACTATTACTTCTACTTCTACTACAATCATCACCACCACTATTACTACTACTTCTACTACAATCATCACCACCACTATTACTACTACTTCTACTACAATCATCACCACCACTATTACTACTACTTCTACTACAATCATCACCACCACTATTACTACTACTTCTACTACAATCATCACCACCACTATTACTACTACTTCTACTACAATCATCACCACCACTATTACTACTACTTCTACTATTACCACCAGCATCATCACCACTGCTATTACTACAACTTCTACTTCCACCTTACCACTACTAGTATTACTACCACTAACACCATTATCACCTTATTACTACTACTACTCACTCCACTTTTACTGCTGCTCTTCCACCAGCATCATCACCACTGTATTGCAACTACTTCTATTTCTACTACTTTCCAACTATTTCTACTACTACCCAACCATCATCACCACTACTTTTTCTACTACTTCTACCACCATACACTACGTACCTCTACTGCCTTATTATGAAAATCATTTGGGATACTCGCTGATTAACGCCGGAACATAATAACATCGGTTCGAGTAGTGGGTCGTATATTCAATGAATACAAGAAATAAACTTTACCGATATTAAAACGGTATCTGTATTATAATATCTAGTCTAGTAAATGCCACGAATCAGCTGATAATTTAAATTTGTCCATACACAGACGCGTATGGCGGGGATTGATCTTTAGCTCGGAGGCTACGCTATTTATTTCATCCGTAAAACCCCCTTTGCAGATCCGCACACGTTGTTTGTATCTCCATGCTGATGCTGTTAACGCGTGTAGAATCATGCGGTACTGATAAGCAAGCGAAACTCTCCGAGTTGATTGGCCACTTGGGGTGAGAGGGGCTTGACTAATGAGCGATCGATATACACAAAATTGCTAACTAATTTTAAATTTAATTCATTCCGTTATTAATGTTCCTTATATTGTATAAAAACACTATAAAGCAATAAAAGCACTGTAAAGTAAGTGGTTGTGTCTGTGTGAAACATAAACTAACTCTCTCTCTCTCTCTCTCTCTCTCTCTCTGTATCTCTCTCTACGTTTTAGTGTGTGTGTGTGTATGTAAAACATCTCTCTCTTGTTTGTAAGTGGGTAAACAATTAAATTCTGCACGAGATGATAACGAAGTAATTCGTATAGTATGTTGTTATTATAAGCATAAATAAATATAAATGCAAAAAAGAACGAACTAACACGCTATATAATTCATCACGGCGATGGTTGCCGATTAGAAAAGCGGGTTTGAATATATGACGGGGTTTATTAATGATGTTTGTAAGAATACTCTTGTAACTGCGTGTAAAATCAGAACAGTGGCCTTAGATCGACTTAGTAGGATTATTTAAGTACTGACTTACGTGTCGCACGTGCGCCTTCTCTCCGTTTGTCGATTGACAGTGACCCTTAATCGACCTAGAGAGAATGTTCTAATGATTAATGAATGCCACAGGCTCGCCGTCACCCGTTTAACTATTACACGACCGAATGCGCATACATGTTATGAATGTGTCAGAAATTTCCTTATTAATGCCAGCCACCTGTTCAGTCAGAGACCGATCTCTTCTCTCTGTTACCTTGTCATATTGGGTGAAATAATATATTTTGTCCGTCTGTCTGAGATGAGTACCTTTCATGGCGGAAAGCAGCAATTAGATGCGTAAATCACTATATCTTTGAAAGGATGAAAAACAGAAAAGAAAATATTACGTGTAACACAGGTTAGCCATTAAATTATCAGGTCTGTCAAGCAGAAAATATATCTTAATGATCTGAATAATTAGTAAAAAAAATCCCAGTTTTTTTTTGTTTTGTTTTTTGCAACTTTTATATCAATCGCATCTTTCCAGTAAACTGGAAATAACATTACATATGGCCATTTATTTGTATTTTCAACAAGACTTGATGTAAATTTTACATTTTAATGCATACATCTGAAATGTGACCAAATAAAAAATTAACTTCTTACTAGTGGGGTGTGTGTATTCATTATGTTTTAGCTAATAACTAGAAGAAAGCGATGTCCTATTTCTGTATATCACAACACCTTTATTACATGTATTATTATGTAATTGCTTTATGGCGTATAATTTTATGACAAAATTTAATGCCGAGTGATTTGTCGGGTACTTGTTTAAAAGCACATGATAAACGTATAAGAATGGGGCTCAACTATTTATTTTTGTATACGTGTATTAGCGCGGGTCAATATAATAAACGCTGGTACCGAAATTTGTTTGAGGAGCGATTCATTATAAACGAAAGAAGGGAGCGACTTCAGACTTATCCACTAATTACTCACAGTGCCGTTCCATTCATTATCGAGTCTGTCGATATTCTAGCATCGCATATATGTGATATATTTAATGCTATTTTAAAAAGTGGTTATTTCCCAGATAAATGGACTGAAGGGAATATTGTGCCTTTACATAAAAAGGAAGATAAAAATGTTGTTAATAATTATCGTGGAACTACATAAGTATGTTGCTTGTCTAAAATGTTCACTGCTGTATTAAATAAACGTATTTCATCATATTGTGATAAGTATAATATAATATCAGATGCTCAATTCGGATTTAGGAAAGGACGCTCAACCGTAGATGTAGATGCTCAATTTATATTGTTAAATTTAGTACAAAAATATTTAAATGATAATAAGAGAAGATTATATTGTGTATTTGTGGACTCTAAGAAAGCGTTTGATTGTATTTATAGAAATGCATTATGGCTTAAACTGTACAAAGTTGGAATACAAGAAAAAATATTAAAAACTGTGAAGGATATGTATGAAAAAGTAAAATCCTGTGTTCGAAATTGCAATGATTATTCTGATTTCTTTGAATATTCGATTGGCTTGAGACAAGGAGAAATTATTTCGCCCATATTTTTTCTCTATTTCTAGAAGATTTTGAATTATTTTTACAGGATGATATTACATCTGGTCTCAACATTCGTGATATTACTTTAATACTTATGCTTTTTGCGGACGATATGATAATACTGGGAAATACAGCAGAAGATTTAAACAGAAGCTAAGAATTATTAAATGCTTATTGCAATAAATGGAGTTTGGAGGTAAACATTGATAAAACAAAGGTTATGTTTTTTTCTTAAACGTGGTCATCTATTACCCGGAGAGGAGTATTTCCATGATAGCATAAAGTTAGATGTGGTAAATGATTTTAATTATTTAGGAACTACATGTATATTTAATTACACAGGAATTTTGTTTTAAACCAGGAGCACCTTATTGGCAAAGCTCTTAAAGCTTTCAGCTGCTTACTCTCAAATTGTAGGAAATTTAAAATTAAACCGAGCATACTTTGTCAGTTGTTTGACGCCTTTATTGGTTCTATTTTGGGTTACAATACTCATATATGGGGTTATAGTAACTCTAAAGCAATAGAACGAATTCATTTAAAGTTTTGTAAGGCTATTTTAAATGTATTACAATCTACTTCAAATGTTGCTATATATGGTGAATAGGTGCGTTAATCTCTTTATATTACTCGTTATGTAAAAAATTTAAAATACTGGTATAATGTAATAAACACAGATAATATAATTATGAAAGAAGTTTATGAAATGCCATACACTGATTTTATAAATGGGAAAAGAAACTGGATTAGTAATATTAAAGAAATGTTGGATGTAAATGGTTTTAGTTTTGTGTTTGAAAATCCATTAAGTTTTGATATGAAATCAGTAGTTTTGTCTTTTAGAAACAGACTTATTGATAATTTTAAACAGGGTTGGGTACTTGACAAGGAAACAAATGGTGTTTTGAATCTGTATAATGCTATAAAATTAAATGTGCAGTATGAAGGACATTTAGATGTACTTCCTTATAACCTACCATTTTATATATCAAGAATTAGAATTTCAGCTCATTCACTTAAAATACATACTGGAAGATATGGAGCAAATTATTTACCAAGAAATGAAAGGCGTTTTGTTTTTTTTGTAATTCAAATGATTTGGAAGATGAATATCATTTTGTTCTAATATATCCTTGTTATAATAACATAAGAAAAAAGTATATTAAATTGTATTATTATAATAAACCAAACATGTTCAAATTAACTCAACTTTTGCAAAATAAAAATAAAAAAGTAATGTATGATTTAGCAAAATATCTTAGAGAATCTTTAACTTATAGGAATTCATTGATTGTTGTTAGGAAATATTCATTATAGCTCTGCCTCACTATCAGTCGAGATATTTGTTCATTTCTCATATAACATAGTAGTTTTCACTTTTTTTCTCAATTTATTTGTATGGTGTGTGTACGTGACTTGATTTTCAATTTATATATACAAGTTATATGCATGATTATATGACTATGTACTGTATTAGTATACGTCAAATAAAATTATGTTCTGTTCTTTTCTGTTCTGTTCTGACACGAGCCGACCTGAAGAGACCCGTGAATTATAGTGAGAAAAAATGCGCACCAACATATTTTGACCGTGATTCCTTTTTTAATAATTCTAATAGGGAATAATGAGACGTAAACTTGATATCAGCGTGACGAGTATCAGAACCAATTAGTATCTTGCTGTATATTGGATCTTCTGCTATAAATCGGGGTATATTTGATTCCAAACTTTATATGAAATGCATAAATTATAGAAACTATTGAGTTAGCTGCTAGAGGCTCATTCAGAATGACACTATTTTGAATGATAAATTCAAAGGATTTTTATATGAAATACATAGAGGCAGAAACTTCATTTCCCATAATTTTATTATTTCTGCTTCAAAAAATAAATGCGAATTATGATTGGTGGAAATCCGGTTCCTACCGGTTTCTACCTGTTCTCTACAGTAGAGAAAAAAAAGATATTGCAAAGAGAACAAACATAAATAATTATTTGGTTGATAGGGGTCCTTAAGAGGACCTGTTTTTTATTAGGCTTGTGTGAACTCATATGGGATAGGCCGTTCAAATTTGCAACCATTTGATTTTGATATCTTCTGGTTCGGGGGCAACAAATCTATAATCAAATGCGATTACGAGACCTGTGTAAGATTCTTTACCAAATATATCTGTACCTATAACATGTTTGAATTTTTTCTCGTAAAACAAATCATACGTTGAAAGATTTCTTTTTGTTTTCTATTTTAATTCCCATTGTTTCCATTGCCTCATGAACTAGACTCACTACTGAGTCTATAGTTCCATGAAAAATGGAAGCAGATTTTTCATTTATATCAGAATCAGATTGTAAAAGATGTCGTCTGATGTAATGAGGGTATTTAAGACCTTCCCTATATAGAGCTTGTTCTTTTGACATAGGCGGAGGTGTTCCAAAACCTCGTCGCTCCATTTTTTAGGGAAAAAAAGCCTAAAATGAGACACTAAGTGCGTAGCAGTTCTATTTAAATAGGAGAAAGAGAGCGAGAGAGAGGGGGTGTGATCTTAAGATTTTTTTTGTATAATGAATAAAAAAGAATAGCACAAGCCATCTGGAATTAAATCAGTGAAAGTAGAGCCGGGGAAATGGACTTAATTT
>CM037781.1:50460851-50510851 GCA_021229015.1 Solen grandis
AATGTATCTCCATCACACTAAAAACTTTTTTTTTCCGGGAGAGCATGCCCCCGAACCCCCCCCCCCCCTACCACACCTATTACATTCGGATTTTGGCCCCCCCAGCAGAAAATTTCTGGATCCGGGCCTGGAGAGTCTGTGTTTTTTAATAAAGTAGTAACCGACTCTTGTTGATAATAGAAATACCATCATGGCATATTTTATGTAGATCAGTATCAAATGATCTGTTTTATCCTGCGCACATTTTTTCTACTGTAAGTTAATTTCCACGGATTTTATTTCTACGGATTTGTATTCATCTGCAGAATAACAGAAATAAATTACCCGCAGAAATAACCCGCTATACGGTATTTTTACAAGTTTTAACATTTAAACATAATATAACATATGTGTTGTATTTTGTGTACATGATAGACTAATGTAAAGTAATTATGTAGGTAATTGAGCTAGTATAAACTTGTAAACCAGTCAGCAGAGATCTCCCGTGCAACGACAAAACCGAAAATAGGGGGGTTTCAAGAAATTTACATTAAAATCGGCCAATTTACCGATATCTTCTTGAAGAATATACTTAAAAGAATACATTCGATGGTCATATTATAGACATAATCAAAGCAATAACCTGCTGAAGCCTGTAGAAAGTGCCGAAGTTGTGTTTATGTTGGTACATCACTAAACTGTTCGGCCGAGTTTCAGGTCGCAGTCGCTGATAATTGAAAAGTTTACACACATATACATAGCTAAGATACTCTAATATTCCGTGTAAAACTTAATATTGAGCAACTCACCTTTGAAAAGTGACCATTGGTCTGTTTCTTTCCCTTCCGTCCAGCGTTTGCTAGTGTTTATGGCAGAGAATGACTGGTGCGAACGCAGAGAGCCTGCCGATATAGCGATTTCCGCAGAGAGCCTGCCGATATGGTTATGCACCGTGATTTACTATTTTATTCCCGCGACTGTACACGAAAAAAAAAAAAAATGAATTTTGATATGCAGCATTAAGAGGTTTAAGTTTAATTGCCTATATTTTGAATACCTATAAAACTAGACCCAAATAAGCTACAATGGAATTATCGGGATTTTCAGGCCATTTATTTTGGTACCTAGAATACTAAAATTGGTCAAGTTATAAGAAAGCGATATCAAAATAAAGATTTATTTATTTTTGCCATATGGCTTATTTCACAAAGTTCATGCATGAGATCCATAGAAAAAAAAAAAAGGAGGGAATTTAATATATATTCTTTCTAACGGTATTAATCTTTATATTTTTCAATGTTAGCAGAAAGTCCTATCATTCGTATCAACGAATGAAATCTAGTTATTACCTATTTTATTTTATTTTTTTGTGCAATTCCACGAGTGTGAATGTACGTCTCTACAGAACATTATGAAATATATTGATTAAAATCTATGAAATATCCATAAGCTGAGACAAGCTGCATAACGGCATAACGAAAGGAAATATTCCTTTCGCACGAAACGGCTAAATGTGAGTGTCTATCAAAAGCCCCCCCCCCCCCCCCCCCCCCCCACCATCAAAAGCCCCCTGATCAAAAGCCCACCTATCAACAGCCCCCCGGATCAAAAGCCCCCCCCCCCCCGATCAAAAGCCCCCCCCCCCGATCAAAAGCCACCCCCCTTATAATTTTGCTTTATATAATTCATGTTTGTATATGTATAAGAATTAAACATAGTTAATCCAGATCAGATTTTCATTTTCCTTGTTTGTGTGAAAAAAATGAGAACAAATCTGGATTTTGATTTTTTCTAGTTTATGAAGGCAATGATTTGAAATATCCACAGGCTGAGAAAATAGACAAGCTGCACATGTAAACAAAGATAATGGAATATTTTAAATTCTTGACTGTTTCATTTTTTAATCGTTAATAGTGTCTTCTATTAAAGAACACACACACACACACACAATTATCTTCTAGAGCCGTTTTACGAAGAAAACTGCCTTTTTATGAAGTTCAAACGCACTTGTTGATTGTGGTCATTTTGTTTTTTATTGTCCCATTTTTTAAACACTAATCAAGACGTCCTTGTCCTACGTAATTATTATGCTACAATTTCCAACATATGATAGGCATCGTGACAGAAATTATTTGTCATGTTCCTGGGAGGGGGAGTCTTCATCAACATTTTTAGATAAATCTATATTATAAACTCTAGCATTGTACGTTAGTAGACGAGCATATTTTACAATGGCTCTTAAGTGGATTTAATTTGAAAAAGAAAAGAATCAGTTTATACCCAGAGTTAATTGTTGCATATTTGTAATGTCATTGTATATGGCTATTTGGTGTGGGAGACACTCAAAATCCCCTAGACTCAAAATCCCCTAGGCCCAGAACTGACAAGGTGTTCAAAATCCCCTAGGTAAAAATGAAAAGGTAGTCAAAATCCCCTAGATGAAAATGAAGAGGTATTCAAAATCCCCTAGATGAAAAAAGAAGGGGTAGTCAAAATCCCCTAAATTAAAATCCCCTATCTAAATAAGTATATATTAATTTGTGTAATAGAAAGCTATTTGAAAGTTTCAATTTGAATTTATTGTGTGTGTGTGTTTGTGTATAAATAATTAAATTGTTTGATTTTCAACAAAGGTGATAACCTGACAATTAGAGATGGACTCTGGGTAACCCACTGATTGCTGTAATTATCCAGAGTAGATAACTTTGTGCAGACAATTAACTCCTTAATAGGGCAAACTGATGTCTTTCAAGTTTTTCCCTTGCAGTTTGTTGTGTGTTTGTGTATAAATAATTAAGTTGTTTGATTTTCAACAAAGGTGTTAACCTTACAATTATGATGGACTCTGGGTAACCCACTGATTGCTGTAATTATCCAGAGTAGATAACTTTATGCAGACAATTAACTCCTTAATAGGGCAAACTGATGTCTTTCAACTTTTTGGTCTTTTTTTTTGTTTCTTTTTTTTTTTATTTGACAATGAATTAATTAAATATAATCAAATATAATTTTTGCAGTTTTGTAGATGATCAAAGATTGCTAGCCATTTAATTTTACTGTTATATTCCAAACTGTTACAATATCATATATATTAAGTCTTTTTTTTTGCTGATCATCATTCCATCATGGAGTTTGCTGGGCAGTTTTCACCTGGCTGTGCTGGAGGAGGCTGGATCCTACGATAACTCCCAGAAACATACACACAGTCAAAGTAATCCACTAAGTCCTCAAGTCCAGCTGGTGTAATGTCCTTCAAATATGTCATTCCATTTGACACTTCATCAATAGGTAGAAAGGCCAAGCCATCCAGCATTCCACAGAATAATTTCACATTCTCATCTTCCTTGTATAACTCAGTTAGTCCTAGCTGCTGCACTTTGCGCCATGTACTCTGTGTCAAGTGGTAGAAACAGCCACGAGATGTCACATGTTGTCCAAATGTAGTTTCAGTTGCTCGAATGATAGCCTGCTCATAGTCAGTGAGGAATGTTAATGGATCAGGACTGAAGCCATAACTTTCACACGCGTTTACAACACTCTGAAACAATTCCTCATACACTTCCTGAGATTTTCCAGGCAGAAATGCATAGACACAAGACACAGCAGTATCTCCTAATGGTGCACGAATCACAAACAACTGATAGAAAATCGCTGGTGCAGTAGAAAATGTTCCATCCATGAACCACACGTTTGACCTACACAGATGCTGTAAACCTTGCTCGGTTCCAAATACCAGCATCCTACTGTTGGAGTCTGCACCACTGTCATGTATCAGGAATGGAACTGCATCAACACCTCCAGTTGTCTTCCATTCTTCTGGTAGATGGAGTTCCTGTCGAGATCCTGGTTCTTTTGGGAGGCTTCCTTTCTTCTGTCTACGGATGTTTCGTTTGACAGTATCCAGTTTCCCGAAGGCAGTACGTGCTTCAGCAGAACATGTCTGTAGAACATCAGCTATAATCTGGCATGGTCGTCCTCTGTTGATGGGGATGTTTTCCTTCACATTCATCATGGCCTTGGCTACTTCCACAGCACCATCATCCCTTTCATGACTATGGGGAGTTGTAGAAAGGACTTCTTTCACCTCAGCATCAGTTGTAGCAGCACCTTTGCATGAATACGCTCGTCTCTTTGAACATTCCCAGCGAATTCTGTTTTTGCCAGTGTTCTTCTTGGTGTACATGTAACCTTCAAAGCATAACTTCAAACCACCTCTCTCATTCTTGATGATGTCCATGATTATGGTAGGGACAATATAAGAATAAAATCAAAACTTCAACTTATAAGAGTAGGCAGGGGCTATTCATTATCAGTTTGCGAAGTGATAATTCACTTACATACAATTGTACATTTGAAGTTATATGTAATTAAATTAAAGAAAGAACCTTTGATCATCAAAAGTTCTAACATCATCAACTGCAAACAACCATACTAAAATGAAAAACATGTTAACAAAATTGCTGATTCCAATTAATCTGAGAAAAATTATTGAAAACAAGAAACGATCAGGTGTGAAATACTACCTATAAAAACTACTATTGTTATCTTGTTTTACTTAAAAAGGTTTGTAAACAGGGCAATGTGTCAATGATTTTTAATGATTAATCTATTGAGTAAAGATTTGTTTTCTTAATTACGTAATGAATTTCTTTATTTGTATTTAAAGCTTTTCTTTGATGCAAAGGTGTAAAAAAATTCTCAAACAGGTGGTGATAGCAACCACCCTCTCTAATTATACTGATGAAAGCAAAATAATGAATGACAATATATTATTTTCTATTATTAAAGCTATGCATATTTCCATGTTTTTATAATAAATAAACATGCATATTATAATTTTATTTAATAATTATCTGAGAGAGAGAGGGGATGGGAGGGGGAGAGGGATGAAGAATATTCAAAAACATTTCTTTTTTTTTTTGCATACAGTGAAAAAAATTCAATTGTTTATCAATGTACATGTTCAGTTCAATATACACAAGAATCAGTGGTACATAAATCTTAATGTATAAATATGTAATATTTTAAAAGTAGGGGCAATTGTCCTCTTTTTCATTAAAACTCAGGGGCAATCGTCCTAGGGGCAGTTGTCCTAGGGGCAGTTATCCTAAGGGGCTATTGTCCTAAGGGGCAGTTGTCCGTACCCCTGTTGTGCTATGCTGCCATTTGATTATGTATTTAACTTTGCAAAAAACATGCAAAATAGTATTATTATGGCTGTGGAAAATGTCAGTATTTAGTTGATATTCAGCTAGTGTTGTTGAGAAAGTGATATATTGTCAATATCATAATCTGCTGCATTTATTTGTTAGAATATAAATTTATTTGATAATCATTTACATAAATAAAATTAAAGAGGAAAGTAAAATGTGCTATGCTGCCATTTGATGATGTATTTAACTTTGTACACTATATGTATGAGAAAATACAAAAGATGAAATATTTAAACAAAATAAAGTCTAGATTACTGACTGTTTGTTTTTTTATATTTTAAAGAGTGAAAGAGGATGAAAAAGAATGCTCCACCCAATTACACATAGCTCATTGTCACTTATTACATATTTCATTACACACACAAATATATAACTATTAATACATATGATATTAATAAAACAAACTGCAAGTCAATAAATACAAATTGAAACTTTCAAATTGCTTTCTATTACACAAATAAATATATATACTTATTTGGATAGGGGATTTTAATCTAGGGGATTTTGATATACCCCTTCTTTTTCATCTAGGGGATTTTGACTACCCTTTCATTTTTACCTAGGGGATTTTGACTACCCTTTCATTTTCACCTAGGGGATTTTGAACACCTTGTCAGTTTTGGGCCTAGGGGATTTTGAGTCTAGGGGATTTTGATATACACTCATTTGGTGTACCAAAATAGCAAAAGCTTTGGTTCTAGGTAGATACGAGTCCAGAGTCTGTTTTAATATAAATCGATATTATATATTATTCATGAATTATTAATAAGAATTCTATTACAAGTATTTGATATGCAAATCAATTTCCACCAAGTTTTTTATATTTTTTTTTATTAAAGAATTATCTATTTTTCACCAGTAATGCCTTGATTTTGTAACATTGTAACATTTGTAATACAATGTTTATTGTAAAAATACATTTTTTTAAAGAATTTTTCTTTGCAATAGCAAAATCGACGCATCTTCATTAATTAGCGAATGTCATATTTCATGTCATGACACTTCTGACAGAGGAAGGTGCATATACGTTTGGTCACACAAACATTACTTGGCAGGGCCGTTAGTCCCGGTTACTTGGCAGGGGTGTTATCGGCCGTATGCAAATTTCAAGACAGAAGAATACTAAGTTCGCACCTGCATTATTTGGTGACAGTTCTTTGCAAATTGTGTGTCTTCTTGTCTTTTGTTCCGCTTGTTTAGAAAAAACAATGCGGAAAAGTTCAAAGCATATGGTGGGTATATTAACCAAGAAGGTTCAAATAAGACACACAAATTTGTTGTATTCTGTGCAATATCAGACAATTCAATTTAAATTTCAAATTAGTCTCGTTTATGTGTGCTTACAATGTCGGAATACTGTTCTGGATGTGAATTCTTTGTGGAGTCCGGTATCCAGTGTGAGGTAAGAACTTTTTACCTATACCTTTAAAGTGCATATATTATAATGAAAAAAAAAAAAGGATTAAAAATAACACACAATCAGCCAAATGGAATTTCCAAACCAAATCTTATTACATTTGAATTAAAAGATTAAACAACGAAACAGTTAAAAATTAAAACGACAACTCGGATTTGTCTACTTAGATTTTCCGCGTATATCTAAAAAAAATCAAACCACGCTGTGTGTTATACAAATATAAAAAAAATGATGCTGTATAAAGTCAAATGTAGAGAGATAATGAAAAGAACGTCGATCGAGAATAAAACATAGTCATAGAAAGAGCCTGTCGTACAAAAAATGTATCTATACATTAAGTTAAGAAAAAAAGTTGCCAGATGGATTTATTAGAAAATGGTTGAAGTTTCAACATAAAGATCTCATCATTCTCATTCACTTTTTTGATTTTGAATGCAAAACAGTTTCTCAAATATTTTTCCTGGTACACGTTTCTTTCTTAGGCCAAAAATAAGTGTTGCTTATTTCAACGGACAAAATTGGGTAGTCGGTCGGCATAACTGTTTTCGATAATTACTTACAAAGATTTAGATTTAGAACTCCTAACATTGTGGCCTTTTTGTATGCGTAAGATATGACCTATAACCCATTGATGCACAAATATAATAAACATGACATGACATAACAGACATAATCAAAAGATAAAGCCTGTTTCAGTTGAAAGAACCACAATAAAGCTTTAGCAAATAACTTTTTAACGCCTGATATGATAAATAAATGTTCATTAATGTAATAAAATTTATCCCCTATACTTCTAGATAAATAAAATATATCATATTCGATCTTCATATGCGAGCTACATTATCCAGTTTTTTTTGTTTTTTTAAATGTGATGGTTACTTATTCTAAATTTAATAAAACAACTCTTATGTAGTATGGAGGGACTAAAACAAAATAAATTTATATTTCGTTTTTTATAAATAAGGTAATGAGGCAAAATATGTTTTTCTTAACACAGGTTATTTACATCTCCTACAAGGATATAAAAGTGACCCATATTTAAGCGTAACATATACCTATAATCCCGGGTATGATGCACAAATATGGTGAAAATGACTACAAGTGAACATGACAGAATGTAACTACAAAATTTAAAAAAGAGCATGTTTTACGGAAGTCTTTGAAAAAAAGTGTAGGGTCGGCACAAAAAAAAAAATAGGGTACCGTAGGTCGGGTAGTTTTGCTAGTTTTGTATATACATGTAATGATTAACACTTTAATGTCTTTTTCCAGTAAGAGATGGTGATTTATCGATTTGTCCAAATAAAACTTAAGCCACATCCATCAAAAATAGATTCAACAAAGTTTAACCAATTATATGTATCCAGACAATAACATTATGATTAAACTATTAAGATTTATTCGTGCGGTGTCATATTTGGATATTGCCCAGGTGCAATATCCGCAGAAGAGCAATACACCCCCACCACCCTGCCCCCTTGGTAAGGTTGCCCCCTGTGGTTCGCCTTGGCACGCGTCCAGAGTATGTATTCGAAATGTGTATTTGCAATATAGATAAGTAATTAATCTATTGCTGTTAACGGTTTAAGGATTTGTTGGACTAAAAGCAACAAAGTATAAAACATTCAACTAAGAGAACTAGTTGAATATGTAAATTAAGTGACATTATAACCATCTGATCACATACAGGTTTTTGATTTAAAAAAAGGTTTAAAACATTATCTTGAAACCTTTTTTGTTAATGCATTGCTAAATTGAAATGTATTTGGTCCAATTGTTTGAAACACGGGAAAAAAAGTCCTCAATTTGGCTTGATCCAATCATATCCATGTGCCGTTCACAATATCTATCTGTCGCTTGCGTGCGAAATATAATGACGGAGGAAAAATTCAATAATTATAGATTTATAATCGATTAAACTATTTGTATGTGATTTTTTTTTTTGCGCCATTTCTAAACTATTAAAACCCTGATCAGCAAAAACTTTATATATAGAGGTCATATAAAAGAGGTCATATAAAGCACTAAATATAATACGATAGTGTTTTATTTAATAAAATATTTTTCGTTTTCGAATTATTGCGGTTAAAATAAAGTACCGATATTCGAGATTTGACATTGTCCGTTGCAAACTTTTAAAAATTTAAGTGTGTCAGTATTTCGTATAAATAAAGGACAAAATTTGTTATTATTTTATGAAAATCTATCAAACGATAAAATCAGGAGCCTTAAAAACCTGTTTTCTGTATTTCGAAATTTTGTCCGATTTTTGTTAAGTTTGACCACATACACAGGTCAAGCCGTTCATATCCTGAAATTCCCATACTTTATATTTTGTACGCAAATGATTTGCAAATCATGTGCAACAAACAGAATGCTTCTATATAAACATTTTTTAACAACAATAATGTTCTGTTATCAATATGAGTTGTGACTATATGATGTTAGAAATCAGAAACATAAACAACATTAAACCATTTAAAAAGTATAATGGTCTTGAAGTAAATACGACCCAAGTAAATGTAGTGCAACTGTAACATTTAGTTCTGCGCATTAAAAATTAGCTTATTTTAGATAATGTAGTTTTGATGGTTTAAAGGGCATATTTGATTTTTTTTACAAAACGTGGTGTGTAAAACCCAACTGAGATGTGTATGGGGTGCGGCGGTGGTTGAGAGAGAGAGAGAGAGAGAGAGAGAGCAAATTCAGTAAAATAATAATAATAATAATAATATCATTATTTATATTATTATTATTATTAGTGATATATGTATACTTTTATTAGACAATAACGGCTTAAAAACGCTTAAAAGGCTAATAAGTTTCACCTATTTTCACTTCTTTGTCGTCGCAAAAAATTATACTATTTTGAATTTACAAGCTTTACACACAACTTGAAAAAAGAACGCAAATATAATTTGTTCCATTACCATGTATATGTATATATGTGTGTCTGTATGTGTTCTTCAGAGGTGCCTTCAATGGAATCACTTCCAATGTGAAAACATCAAGAAGTCAGATAAAAAGCTTTGGCAGGATACAAAACCCGGCTACTCATACTACTGTCGGAAATGTACGCGTTCTTCATCGGGAGATTTTGACTTCGAGGCAGGATTAAAACGATTGGAACATGACGCAAGTAGTGGGATAGATCGACTGAAAAAGGGTGTGCAACGTGAGATATTGCTTACTAGGTCTCTAACATACAATGGCACTCTTCATACTGACTTCAGTGCAAACCCCCAAGACTCACTAGCAAATGCTATAAATGAGGAATATCACGTAAATCAGCTTGTGGCACTGAAGTCCAAAGGGGATGGGAATTGTTTATACAATTCGTTCTCCATTCTCCTGTGTGGCAACGACTCAAGACACATGGAAATGCGTTATCGGTGTGTGTTAGAGCTGGTTCAGCAAAGAGAGGGGATTTATCGCAGTCGCATGTACAAGACACTGGAACTGCTCTGTACAAATTATGACAGTGAGTGTTTAAATAGTCCTAAGCTTGGACAGTGGTCCTCAATGTGGAATGTTTTTGCATTGTCAAATGCACTGAAAACTAAAGTGAACAGTGTATATCCAGCCGTAAATGGATCTAACAACTACATCTTTAGGGCCACCACGTTTCGTCCTACGTTTGTGGACCCCGACCGACCCACGTTGACCGTGATGTGGACCAGTACCAGTGCCCCATCTACCAGACCATTCGGCAATACTTCACTTAGAGACGAATGGCAACCAAACCACTTCGTGCCTCTTGTAAGAACGAAACAGCCGATTGAAAGAGACATGCTGCCACGATGGGATGAGCCTGCGGAGGTGAATATACTTAACAACAATGAATGGCCATCTCTGAACGAGGCTATGAAGTCACCAACGCTTGTGAAAAACTGTCCTGGAATGTCGACACAGTCGCCAGAAGATACTGTCGAAAAAAGTTTAACCTCAAGAGCAAAACACTCTGTCAGACAGAGAGAACGTAAGCAAAAAGATAGGAGACTCATCAGAGACGAGTGGCCTTCTCTGGTCGATTCAATGACAAAACAACACAAGCCCAAGAAAATGCCGCCCGCCAGTCCAATCCCGGAGACGTCTCAACAACCATCGGATGAGATTGCCGAAACGTTCCTGCTCGATCTCTCTACAATTGAGGAAGAAGAAAAGGGGGATCTTGGCACACCATATGCAATACTCTCTGACAGTTTCAGAACCGACGACGAAGCAACAGAAGCAGAAGACGAAGAAGATAATTACGTTGAACCCTTCAACCCAGGACAGCTCAAAACTTTCATGAGTACTGACAGTATCTTACAAATACACCGGGGTCCGCATTCCGTGTTAGAAGAAATACCAACCGGTCGAAAAGACGGCATGTTTTTTGTGGTGGAGAACTCAGAAATTAATTCTAGGAGGAATAAAGGCGAAAAGGTGGAATTATGGGATGACTGCGGTGCATGGGAGAAGGCTTCGTGCCCAAACCAACTATTAATGAAAAGGGGTCAAAAACTAATAACACTTTATTTTAAAGACGGGGTGTATTGCACTGAAAAAAAGGTAGACAAAAAACGTGTATTTGTGCCTATGGACCCACAACCCAGACAAGATGAAATACTCAAAGTTCAGCGGACCTACAACACACTCAGGGGCTCAACTAAGGAGGCGACGTTTAAACGACGAATAACATGGTTTAGCAACGTCCCAGAAGAGTTTGGATATGTTGATACTAGTGTGTCCGTCGTTGAGTATGTTGGAATTTACGCAGGTCCTCAAATGCATGGTAATGCCAAAAATGCCGTTAGGAATAAAGTGTATATAAAGACAAAGCCAAGCGTGAAAGACGTTTTAAAAGACAAACTTAAACATAAAAATGTCAAACAAGTCGAAAAGGAATTTAATTTACAAACAGACGACGACTTCACAAAACAGCGCGATGAAAAACAACTTAGAAATTTCAAATACACCCAGAATAAATCAACCAAGCCAAATGCAAACGCTGCAGACCAGGAATTAGCTATATTGGATATGACAGTAGACCACGACTTTGTGCAAAATGTCCAGGTTATGAAAGGTGTGAAAATTGCTGTTGTAACGCTCTATGACCGAATCCAAATTAATGACATAAAACGTTTCTGTTGCAAAGAAGAAGGCTCTATTTTGAATATAGACAAAACTCTTAATCTTGGTGATTTTTTTTGTGACCCCTACTGTCTACAAAGATCTGTCCGTCCTGAGAAGGTCGTCACTGGACCATCCAATATGTTTTGGCCCAAACTTTATTCATTCTACATCGAATACAAAGGCATACAATGCATTCCTGCACCAAGTTGCGGATGAACTGACTCCAGCTGAAAAAGATATGCTTGTAATCGGTTCAGACGAGGAACGTGCATTTATGGGATCAATTAAAAACTGCCTGCCAACGGCAACACATGTTCTTTGCACTTGCCACCTCCGAAACAACAGCTTGAAATATATAGAAGATAAGGTCGGCTTTCCACTCACAGAGCGTCAAACTATAGCTAATTTGATATTTGGAAAAGACGGTTTGGTTGACAGTCATGACGACGACACACTTGAGAGCCGACTAGATAACATTATCGAAAAGGTAAAAGCACTGGATGTAGGGAAAGAAAAATCTTATTCCAAATATCTGTCGGAAAAAATGGTGCCGCTTCTTAGGGAGCATGTGATAACGCCCTGTAGAAGACATAAAGTAAAACATAACTGGACCAGCAATAATGCAGAAAGTGCTAACCACATTCTCAAATCTGCAGCTCAATGGAAGATAAGCGCCATGCCGCAGTTCGTTGAAATGTGGAAAGACATTGTCGAGACCGAAAGAAGAGAGAGGGAGCGTGCCATCCGCAACATGGGAAGTTACAAACTTTCAAATACCCACATACACCATGAGGTCACTGTCGGATTTTGGTCATCGTTAACGCGGACCAACAAATCTCAAAACTAAAACGACTTAGAAAAGATACAGGGAAAGCAACAAACACTGGCATATCCACTAACGGATTGAGGACAGTGATCAAGCTGCCATCTGCAGGAAAAAAACCAAACCAACAGAAGAGGAAGAGGGCGGAACGATCAAGGACTCCCTCTTCAAAACGCCGTCTTGCACAGGATTAGCCAGAACTATTTATGGACACTTCTGAACAAAAGTTCTCCCCAATCAGTATTGCATTGTTTATCCTGTAAGAAAGATTAGAATTTTAACCTTATAGATGACATATACATGTATATGAAAAACTAGAAATATATGTAAGATTTGTCTTGCCTTAAGAAAATGATAGTCATGATAAATGTAACGGAAAATAGAAATAAATACACAAACACAATATCATATGTATATATATGTAAATAAATAAAATGATAGTCAATAACTGCTATGAAAAAAAGCAATAATTATAAAACCTTTTTTGTGTATATACATTCACAAACATATGCATTGTTGTTATAACTGTAATAAATTTATGAATAATGACCGTATTGTCTTACTTCTGATTATTTAATAAGAGAGAGTGAGAGAGAGAGGGATAGAGAGAGAGAGAGAACATAGTTCAAATACGAAATAATGAATTCACACACACACACGCACACACACACCCCACAAAATGTCTGAACATTTGGACATTTGAAAAAAAAATGAATTAGAGAGCGAGAGAGAGAGTGTTTGATTGAGTTCACACACACACACACCCCACAAAATGTCTGAACATTTGGACATTTGAAAAAAAAATGAATTGGGGAGAGAGCGAGAGAGAGCAAGTTTGAATTCGATAGAATGAGTTCACACACACACACACACACACACTACAATGTCTAAACTTATGGACATTTATTTGAAGAAAAAAAATGTAATAGCAAACTTCAAGCATTAATATAGGTAGTATTCAATAATAATAAAAAATATAAATATGATAATAAATATAATAATAAATATTATAGTAATAACTATAATAATAATAAATACAATAATAATTATCATAATAATATCCTTATTTTAGAGGATAATATTATTTGCTATGCCAGTCTTCCATATGGCCCCCTAATAGCATTAGTTCCTCTCGTTTGTTTCGCTCCTTATATATTAAATGACTAATATATGTCAAAATTAACTACTTGGAAAAAAAATAAATACGTTTTTTATTACAATATCATACTTCAAATATTAATGGAGGAAGTATTAACATAATTAATCTCTAATGTATACCATTTTCTAAACCAAGGCCCCGTGGATCCTCAACTTAGACCCGCCCGTTGTCACCGGGGCTGCAAAAGGAAAATTTAATAACTTTTTTCCCATTATTATGTCATGTGTTACATATAAGATCATTTTTTTGTAATATGAATCGTATTTAATAAAAACAACATCTAATTTAGACTTAACTTATTTTTTTTTATTATTTCATTCGTTGTATTCAGATATGTTTGAAGCGAACGAAAGGAATTAAGCAGGCATGTCGCATGTCTTATAAATTATATATTAACAAAAATTGAACAATACTGGACTTAAAGTTTACGAATTTTATAAATACTTTTTAGAATTTTAAGAATCCAACATAAAAAACATGAATATTTACATTTTTCTCCTGAAAATACCATTTTAATAAGTTCCTTTCGTTCCTTTCGCCAAAAACAGTTCCTTTCGTTTTTTAGTATATTAGTAATATAATAATATTTTAGAAATATAATAATAATAATAATAACAATAATATCATAATCTATAGAGGATAACATATTTGGCTACGCCAGTCTTCCCTATGTTCCAGAAAAGTTACGATAGTTCCTTTCGCTCCTTAAATCATTAAATCACTAATATATGCCAAAATTAAATATTTGGAAAAAAATAAATAGAATTTCATTACAATATCATACTTTAAATATTAATGGAAGTAGTATTAAAATTATTTAATCACTAATATATATAGCATTTTCTAAACCCAGGCCCCGTGGATCCGCAATTTAGACCCGCCCGTTTCACCGGGGCTGCGAAAGGAAAATGGAAAATATAAATAACTTGTTTTCCCCATAAGTATGGTGTCAAGTGTTACATATAAGATCTTTTTGTAATATAAATCGTATTTAATAATAACAACAGCTAATTTAGTCTTAACCGAATAAATTTTATTCTTTTGTTGTATTCAGATATACATGTATTTGAAACGAACGAAAGGAATTAAGCAGGCATGTCGCATGTCTTATAAATTATATATTAACAAAAATTGAACAATACTGGACTTAAAGTTTACGAATTTTATAAATATTATTTAGTATTTTAACAATCCACAATAAAAACATGACTATTAACAAATTTCTCTTGAAAATACCATTTTAATAAGTTCCTGTCGTTCCTTTCGTGTTTTAGTCAAACCCGGGGCCGTTTTGACTGGATACCGTATCGACACTGTATTGTCTAAACTGGGGATTTAGCCCACGACCTCCGAGCTGACGATCTATAACCACTAGGCCATCTGGTCTCATCTCAAACATAATATCACATATCGTCGGCCTCGTTCGAAAAGGACGTAACTACATTTTCACCAAAAATCGTATTTCCCGTTTATAGCGTGTTCATAATTTCCCGCGTATTGTGTCAAATCCTCGTATCTTTAAGCCAATCCGTTCTTCTAAAATGATAACATGTTTAAAAGCCGTAACTTGATTGGTTGAAATTTACATCGGTCGAAATGTCGTAACTACAATGTGCGTCGACTGCAAATGTTTACAAAAAAACGTGTGGTAAAATTGATTTATTTCTGGATATATTGATTTACTGGATACAGTTTTATATGTAAGTATAATTTATTCTTGATTTTTTATCAGTATGAAACAGTAGATTCGGTGATGTTATGTTTTTAATCTAAAATAAATGATAAATAAGATTGGTATATACATATATGTTAATATAAAAGGATAAACATCGGCCTTATTTCAATACATTTAATTATGTAAAATTAAATATAATATAGTAAAAATGTTATTTTCTTGTTTATTTTGTAGTTACGTCCTTTTCGAACCAGCCTATATATTAAGGAAATTGTTTTATATATTGCAGATACGTCCTTTTCACCCATGGAATGGAAGCAACCAGACGACTGCCTGCTCTCATTGCCTGACTATATTCTCGTGAAGATTTTGTCTGAGATCCCATTGAACCAGCTTCTTCATTCTGTAAATCGAACTTGCAAAAAACTGTATGAGATTATCGAAGAAAACTGTGTGCTCTGGAAAGACATTGATATAGCTGTCGACCATAGTATTAACAGCGGAACCCTTAAAAGGATTCTAAAACATTCATTTGGGTTTCAGACATTTTTCATTCCCTTTGCTGATTTTGACTGCCATACTTTCGATATTGACTTCATATTTACGACGAATCTGTGCAATGCTAAGTCCTTATACTGGTTAGATATTAGTCAGTGTCCAATTTCAACGTTGTGTTTTCTGAAATACATGCCCAGCTTGAAAATTCTAAACGTCTCAGAGTGCATACATCTGGTGGACAGTGACTTTTGTGTCATATCCGCGTGTGAAAACCTTGATCAGCTGTATGTGTCTTATACAAAGATCTCTCCTACAACAGCGGTTGAACTTTTTTCAAAATTGAAACTTACCGTTTTAGATTTGTCAGGAATTAAAATGTCAGTAAATCAATGTGACGCTATCATAAAACCTTGTATGCTGTATCTGCAAGTTACATTTAGAGAAGATGAAAGTGATCAGGAGATCAATCAGTTAAGGCTTAGGCACAGAGATTGTTCGATTCGCAGTTGTGTTTGAAAATAAACATCGAAAATGTTTTCACGTGGCAAGCAGTTGGTGCAATTATCTTTAGCAAAATTAGGTAACAGTAAGTCAAACGAGACTTGTTCTCGTAATGAGCATGTGGAAGATCCAAGTGAACATAGAAAGGCTTTAAACGTAGACGAAAATGAAAATATGATCACAGACGAAGATATAAATAATGATAATGATATTACGGATCCTGATTGGAAGCCTCCTAAAAAGAAAAAGAGAAAGTATGTTGAATGCATCGAAGATGCAAGGAGAGATTCCCCATATCAGGTGAAATATCTTAAATATACATTTTTCAAAGACTTTAGCAAAGTTGGTAAGTATAAATCCATACGACCAGGTACTGGTGTAGGATCACCAACAGTGAATGAGATAAGGTTGCTGAAATACACAGACGATGGTATTATGCACTATAAAATTGACTATAACAGTTCAGAGTACCAACCCCTTCCAATGCCAAGGACGGCCAGCTCAAACTTGAATCTGGATCCAAAAGCGCTTTATGATAAGCCACTTCCAATAAAGCGCAGTAAATTTGAACATTTGCAGCAAATAAAGCAAGTCATCCCGCGTGATTATCACGATTTTTATGATGCGATTCCTCATCAATAAATCAGATTTGTGAGCAATTCAATCGATGATAAACGTTTGTGTAAATTTCATAAAGATCTATTGAACTTAATAATAAGTCAAATCTCGTCGATGTTGATATAGGTCTATGATACTATACGGATGGAACTGAGGGTATTCCGAACATTAGCTCGTATATCATTTAGTTAACCATATTAAGTAGTTTCATGTTTTAGGGTTTGGGTTGTCAGGGTTAGAATTCTAACAATAAGTTATTTTGTTCTTTAATGTTAAACGGTTTTCAAATATATAGTTTTTGTTATTATCACAACTTGTATGAAAATAGAAAAGAAGATGTTTGGTAGCATAGTTATGTTGCATTTGCCTGGTAGTAGAGCTATTTTCATGTATCGGTTTTTATTATTTTTTTCATCGACCCTAAATATAGTTATTTTCATGTTAGATTCGTGTTAACATTATTATTTTTTTAAATAATTGTTCAACAGTTCAATTTCTGTTTCTATTCGTTGGGGCGGAAATATTGTTAGATTCAATGGTGAAAAATTTGCTTGGTATTCAATGTGTTAGTTTTCATGTTGATGCCGATGTATGTTGTATGCATTTTTATTAGGTTTTCGTGGACTGCAACGCAGCCGCGAAAACCTACTGTTCTTCTTGTGTTTCTTTTTCCCTTTTTTTTTTTCCATTATTATTATTCTTTGCACTGTTTTTGTGGCCGCTGTTGCGGCGTGATTAGAAGTGCTACAAATATGAAAATTTCGCTGCATACTCACATGTATCTGAAGTTGTGCACCATTAAGTTTGTTTTTTATTTTAGTACTAAGTTTTGCCGCTAGGTGGCGTTTAGCATCAAAACATATAATTGCCGATAACTCTGTCATTTGACATTTTATTTGTATGCAGTTTTTTGCATTCTGTTCTCTGTCAACTACCCCTTTAAATATGATGAGTGGCAATATCCATATCTTTGAAACTTTTGAGCTAGAAGAGGTTGAATGTTTGAATCTTTGAAAAAATCTGGCAAATTAGGGTGTGTCCACGAAAAACATGCCCATTTTTGTTAGAGATTAGATATCCTCATTCTGTTTTTTGAAATTGATTCTGAAGATCTTTGCGCACAAAATATATGGGGTGGCGATTTCAGAAAATGCATAAAATGGCTTTCAATAGGCGGTCAAAGTGTACTAAAATTTAGAGGATTTTTTTTTTCGAGAATAGGCATTTTTTTAGTTTTTTGATGATTCTGCCATTATTTTTTAATCAATCTTTATGAAATTTTCACAGATTGTATTGTTTGTTGTTTCAAGGGACTTAACAGTTTCAAAATTTCAAAAAATGCAAAGGTCAAGGTCATATTGCGATTATTGGTTTTTTCTTTGACCTTAAATATCTCAAAATCTAAAAATATTTTATCGAAAGAATATGGGTAAAATCAAAAGCCTCTAAAGAGTACTTTTTGAAGAAATTTAGTTTTTTCAGATCGGGGTTGATTTGGTTGTTTGGTGGCAGTTTGAAGTTTGGTCATACTTTGAACTGATTTCAAAGCCTTTAAAGTTTAAATGTGTGATATATTTTGTCATCATTGGAAAAAAGAATGTCTTACCTCGTCAACAAAAAAAGAATTTCGCAAATCTGTCGAGAATTGATGAATTTATAGAGAATTTAAATACATGACCCAGAATAAAAACTGAGAAAATTTGACAGAACACTGGATACCTATGTTCTATAATTAGAACTCTGCTCTGCTAGCTTTGCTCTTTAGGTTGGGATGTAACAGGTCATGAATGTATGTGTAAAACTAGCCTACTATCTCACTTCCATTGTAGCAGGTAATTTTGTTATGCATCAACCCATCAGAGGTTTTACACACAAAGCTACTGTAATGGCTAAAGACTCCCTGCAGTGATGACCAGATATTAACAGGGCTGATCACAGCAGTTGGGGGCCTGGCTCAGTGGGACATCACATTCCTTTCGAGATGCCTTTAATTTAAGTTTTGGTCACAGCGAATTCACCAATGAAGAAAAACACTAAGATATATAAAGCATTTTGCATTTTGTTGTTTTTCTGGTATTTTAACTTGGCTGATCAGGTTTGAAACTGTTTCTCATCACGAAAACCGGTGCATTTGCAGTATGCAAATCTAGTTTTTATTTAGTATTAATTTTCAGGATCCAAAGTATAATGTAAACACTTAAGTAGTATCTTTTCTGTCAAGTTATGCGTCAGGCTCATACCATATGTTTTAAAATGTTTCTACATAAATTTGGATTACAATTAGATGTGTCTTTATAAATAGACAGTATTTGTGTATAAGTAATACCTCAAAGAAATTACCTCGTATCTAACATTTTGCACTCTATTGTGTAGCATAAAATGTCGTAACTAACAAAACAGTGCCGGTTGTTACCAGCATTAAGCCATATTCCTGTCAAATATTTGTAAACTTATATTGGCTATATATTCTAAACGAGTTAATAAAGTGAAAAGTTTTGACATCATTAAGTAGTTTTTTCTTTCTCCTGAAAAGTTGCATTTTTGCATTTACGTCCTTTTCGAACGAGGCCGACGATATCTTTTTTTTCTTCTCTCTAAGCTGTTTATAATTGTCCCTTAACATGCTATTTATAGCTGAATGTCGTGAACGACGGCCATTTTTTTTTACTGATTAGTTTTTTTTTTTTTTTTTTTTTTTTTTAAATAATTATATACGAGATACAGTAGATTACAACTTGTTTTTCCCGGTTATTTTGATGTGTGAACATGTATATAATGTAATCTCAATGTACTAAAGCAATTTTTGTTAGCTATTTATTTTCATTTATTAAATACATTTCAGCCCCACATGAATTAGCCATCGGTATAGCAAAAGCTTGTATCATACACAGAACGTTATTTATCAAAATTGAAGCAACAGTGATGGCCACAATATACTTGAGGCATCATGGAGCCCGCAGTATCACGGGAACAGACTGACACCGTCAGTATTTGGGGTTTCTCAGTCACTTAATTTTAGCTCACCTGAGCACAACGTTCTCAATGTGAGCTTTTGTGATCACCCTGCGTCCGTCGTCGTGCGACGTGCGTCGTCATCAATTTGCTTTAAACAATATCTCCTCTGAAACTGCTGGACAGAATTTGATTAAACTTGGCAGGGATGATCCTTGGGTGAACTCTCACAAAAGTTGCTGAAAAAACTTGATCCTTGTAGAACCCTTGTTGCTATGGCAACGGAAAGAAGAAAAAAAAAAAGAGAAAACTTTAAAAACCATCTCCTTCAATACTGGCCAGATTTCAGAATGTTTTAGTACAGATGTTCCTTAGGTAACCTTATACTCAGGTGAGCGATCTAGAGCCTCTATGGCCCTCTTGTTTATTCTTTCATGGAACAGCACTTTATATTATTCTGTATGCTATATATATATATATATATATATATATATAAGAATAAGATGTTTAGAAATGGATAACGTGGCATTTTTGGTGGTCAGTGATCATGGGATACATTTTTTTAATCAAAGCTGGGGGTCCGAGTTTTGCAATAAGATTGCAATAATTTTATTGCAATTCTGGTTGCACAGGGGTACGAGAATTGCAATAAACTTAAAATACACATTTAAACTTAAGAATAAGGTTGAACAACATGTTATAAGATGTTTAGAAATGGATAACGTGGCATTTTTGGTGGTCAGTGATCATGGGATACATTTTTTAATCAAAGCTGGGGGTCCGAGTTTTGCAATAAAATTGCAATAATTTTATTGCAATTCTGGTTGCACAGAGGTACGAGAATTGCAATAAAATCGAGAATTGCAATAAACTTAAAATACACATTTAAACTTAAGAATAAGGTTTAACAACATGTTATAAGATGTTTAGAAATGGATAACGTGGCATTTTTGGTGGTCAGTGATCATGGGATACATTTTTAATCAAAGCTGGGGGTCCGAGTTTTGCAATAAAATTGCAATAATTTTATTGCAATTCTGGTTGCACAGAGGTACGAGAATTGCAATAAAATCGAGAATTGCAATAAACTTAAAATACACATTTAAACTTAAGAATAAGGTTTAACAACATGTTATAAGATGTTTAGAAATGGATAACGTGGCATTTCTATTGGTCAGTGATCATGGGATACATTTTTTAATCAAAGCTGCGGTTCCAAGTTTTGCAATAAAATTGCAATAATTTTATTGCAATTCTGGTTGCACAGAGGTACGAGAATTGCAATAAAATCGAGAATTGCAATAAACTTAAAATACACATTTAAACTTAAGAATAAGGTTTAACAACATGTTATAAGATGTTTAGAAATGGATAACGTGGCATTTCTATTGGTCAGTGATCATGGGATACATTTTTTAATCGAAGCTGCGGTTCCAAGTTTTGCAATAAAATTGCAATAATTTTATTGCAATTCTGGTTGCACAGAGGTACGAGAATTGCAATAAAATCGAGAATTGCAATAAACTTAAAATACACATTTAAACTTAAGAATAAGGTTTAACAACATATTATAAGATGTTTAGAAATGGATAACGTGGCATTTTTGGTGGTCAGTGATCATGGGATACATTTTTTAATCAAAGCTGGGGGTCCGAGTTTTGCAATAAAACTGCAATAATTTTAAGAATTCTTGTGATTGTAGTGTCAGTTTAGCTCTGAATTTGCGCCCACCAGTATCGTGTAAAGTTCTTCTAATTCGCAGGGCGACATCACTATGAGCACCACATTTGCGAACCAAATATTGAACACTCACATAATTTGGTACTTGTGGAATTTGAGATGGACTTAAGTATAAGGTCGGATAGCCAACTGACAGAACAACTGAACAAAGAACTTACAAACACGCTGAATGGTGTATCGCATTACTGGCTGAAGATTTATTGTTTCTCAAAACTATATCAGTTAAGAAAGGAGCGTCTGAGTTACGTATTACACTACCGTGTACTTCGTCATCTTCGTACCTGTGATTCAATCTATGAAAACGCAAGTAACTTGTGGGGGGTGAAACAAATATATTTGTATGGTCTCATTTCCACACATTTATCCGTGCTAGTTGTACCTCAGGAGGGAAAGGTCTGACACTCAAGAAGACGTGAAATCTCATGATGCTACTCATACGTTACCCAAATACTCACTTACTTCTTACATACGTTACTCATACGCCACACTGATAGTGACATACGTTTCTTATGCCAGTTATATGGTACACATACATTAACCAAAGAAATTCGTCAAAAATTTAGGTTCAGACGCTCAAAAGTTGTGCAGTTCATCAATTGTTCGAATTTTCTTTTTGTACGAAACTCAAACGTTCCTCTCACACGCTAGAGCGTGACAGGAGTATTAGCAAGCAAATCACGTTTTTTCACATATAGTGTTTGTACCTTTTAGTTATGCAAGATCTACCTATTTATGAAAACATAACCATCGTTATCTTTTTCAACACAAGCTATCATCATCATCATCATCATCATCATCAAAACATCAATATTTCTTTCTTTTCTTCTTTAAGAAAAATAATGTGTTTAAGGTCTACAAAGCAGTTGAACGTTGAAATTTATGTTTTCTTTGTTGTGATCTTGTTGTCTTGAGATTATACCATATTCTTTCATGTATTCCGTTTCAGCAAGGAAATATATCACTATGAGTTTAGTTTAAACTTATTTATTTTACGTCGATTGGGAAACAAGTTCTTACACTTATGCTAATCCCTCTCGACGGTTCCTCGGTTGGACCAGTACTTTGCGCCCGGAAAAGTCGTGAAGAGTTCTTGTCTCCATCGGGGTCCGAACCCACAATCTTCGGATCCGTTATCGGAAACGTTACCACTGGACCACCCTTAGCCGACCATAAACAGATAGTTTATCATGCTTCTATTTAATATAAATATGTGTACATGCGTTTATAAAAACTGATAACGCGTCTTACCTGAGCTTTCAGAACAGAACAAAACAAAAGTTTATTGTTAGATTTGAGCATCTTACACATATAATACATCATACAAACTTAGTTGCATGCGTGTTGCATAATTATATTGATCTATAAATTATATGAGATTATAAAATGGGTACTTGTCATTCAAGCACTTGTCAAGCAGTGAGAGTGTTTTCGAAAATTAATGTAATGATTGTGGATTTAAAATATATACGGCCTAGCGAATAAATGCATTAGCAATGATGAGGTGACTTGACTTGACTATTTGAGTTTACCGTCGCCTCGACATTATTTCAGTCATATAGCGACGTCCAGCTAATTACAGGTGGAGAAAGACCCCGAATGCACGGAGGCATCTGGGTAGAACCACCGACCTACCGCAAGCCAGCTGGAAGGCTTCCTCACATGAAAATCCGAATGACCATGCAGGGATTACAACCCACGCGCTGAGTGAGTGTTAAAGTCAGCGACTTTACCCTCTCGGCCACGGAGGCCCCTCGATGAGGTGATGAATTATACAAAATATTCGAATGTTATAAATGAACGTGTTAAATACTCACAAGGTATAAGATAGCCAGAGGGAGAGAGGAATAGAGATGGAGGGCGGGAAGAGATTGGAGAACTTGCACTCCCACATATACACACATATATATAAGTATAAATTTACCAGTCTGTCTACATATACCTCAATACATATATCTATTTATACACATGTACATACAACCGCACGGATAAGTACATATATCTCGTTAAGTCCACGGCTTATGGACCAATCAAAGGAGAAAACTTTTCTCTGCAGTATAATAATAAAATATATTATTTTGTCAGAAACACAATCGAATTTTTTACTCCTTTATGTATTATAGGTGTGCATATTTGATTAATACAAAGAACTTTCAGAAAAAAACAAAAACAACATTATATGTAATCTCTCATAAAACGAAAGCAAATATTTTAAATTACTTGTGACATTCTTTTCCAAACCAAAAAAATATCAATAAGTCACAAAATGTTGCAAATATACAACTAAATGGTATCTATCATTTTCTCTAGGTTCTCTATACTTAATCTTTATTTTACCATTTATTGCAATACTCGGAATGTATCCCATGATCACTGACCACCAAAAATGCCACGTTATCCATTTCTAAACATCTTATAACATGTTGTTAAACCTTATTTTTAAGTTTAAATGTGTATTTTAAGTTTATTGCAATTCTCGATTTTATTGCAATTCTCGTACCTCTGTGCAACCAGAATTGCAATAAAATTATTGCAATTTTATTGCAAAACTCGGACCCCCAGCTTTGATTAAAAAATGTATCCCATGATCACTGACCACCAAAAATGCCACGTTATCCATTTCTAAACATCTTATAATATGTTGTTAAACCTTATTCTTAAGTTTAAATGTGTATTTTAAGTTTATTGCAATTCTCGATTTTATTGCAATTCTCGTACCTCTGTGCAACCAGAATTGCAATAAAATTATTGCAATTTTATTACAAAACTCGGACCCCCAGCTTTCATTAAAAATGTATCCCATGATCACTGACCACCAAAAATGCCACGTTATCCATTTCTAAACATCTTATAACATGTTGTTAAAGCGTAGTCTTAAGTTTAAATGTGTATTTTAAGTTTATTGCAATTCTCGATTTTATTGCAATTCTCGTACCTCTGTGCAACCAGAATTGCAATAAAATTATTGCAATTTTATTGCAAAACTCGGAACCCCAGCTTTCATTAAACAAGAGGGCCAAGATGGCCCTGAATCGCTCACCTGAGAAACATTCATACTGAATACATAATTCATGCAGAAGTACAGCAAGATCATCTCATTTCCACACAAAAACTGTACCTGACATCCAAATTTTAATGGTCATAGCTCAAATAAGTCCATATAAAATCAAGTTACCACTGGGGTGGGGTCAATTTTGACACCAGGGCCATGTTTTAAACAGATTTGGTTGAGGTCCACTAGTTAACATCTTAACTCCAGGCTTTTTGGTTTCTGAGAAGATCTTTTGAGGGATTTCCGAAACAAGTCTATATAAAATCAAGTGACCCCTAAGGCAGCGACAATTTTGACCCCAGGGCCATGATTTGAACAATCTTGGTTGAGGTTCACAAGGAAATGTTACCACCAAATATCTAAACTCTATACCTTGTGGTTTCTGACAAGAAGATTTTTAGCTTTTCCTAAAATCAAGTGACCCCAAGGGCGGGGTCAATTTTGACCCCAGGGCCATGATTTGAACAAATCTGGTAGAGGTCTACTAGGCCATGTTACGCACCAAATATCTAAACTCCAGGCCTTGTGGTTTCTGACTAGAAGATTTTTTTAGTTTTTCCTATATATGTCTATGTACATGTAATATCAAGTGACCCCTGGAGCAGGGCCAATGTTGATACCAGGGTCATGATTTGAACAAACTTGGTAAAGGTTCATAAGACAATGCCACACACCAAATATCTAAGCTCTAGGTCTTGTGGTTTCAGTGAAGAAAATCTTTTGGAGATTTCACTTAAAAAATCTATTTTTAGCTCCTGTGACCCAGATATGCAACAGACTGGAACCATTTGAACAACTTTGGTAGAGCTTCTTGCAAGGAACATCTCAGGCAATATCCATTAAATTTGGCCCAGTTTTTTTGGAGGTGATGTTTAAAAAAAATTGTTTGACACTGGACGCATGGACAAACAACGGATAAAAGGCAGTCACAATAGCTCACCATGAGCACGTTGTGCTCAGGTGAGCTTAAAATGTATCCACTTAAGACAATGATGGACACCCTCCCTTTGAGCAAATCTCAGTAGATCAAGGGCTTAGTCTCTGCTATGAGGCAATGAATTTCAAAGCAAAACCATAAATGACCAACTTCTCATATTGGTGAACATTCCTGCTATGTTTTTTGACTCTGGTTCAAACGATGTATAAAAGCAAATCTCAATACCCCCACCCCTACCCTATATCAAACTCAATGTTTGGGCCTTAAAACTCAATGTTCAGTAAGCATCTGCAAGCTCATCCAAATAAGATGATTTCTCACACAAATATGATATTTCTTCTAACCCATCTTTATCATTTTGACTTAATACTTCTCATAGTTACCATGCCATATTTTCATCTATTGCTGAAGTTAGTGTAATGTGTCCCTGTTTATTATAAAACAGACTGGTTCTCTTGTTCATCTGGCTTTAGACTGGTCCACAGTCACAATCTACTCATTAATACAACTGAACAAATACTGGTTTACAATCTCTTCACCTGATCACAGACTGGTTTAATATTTATTGATGTTTTCAGCCCCTAGCCAACCCAACACAACAATCTAGGAGGGTTTGGTCAGTTTTGTGTATCTCATGTCGTAGTCTGGCCAGTAGTCCGGATACAGTTTGGAGCAGTTGGGCACATATGGATCCAGCAGTCTCCGATTCATCATGGCAAATCTGCAAGAACACAAGTCAGGGTAGAGTCAAAGTTATACATAAATTGCTGGAGGTCAGAATTCCAGGAGTGTAAATTCAGCTGACTTTTGTAGTTTGTTTTTTTTAATCACAGAAATATATATATTAATATAATATATATTGTCAAAAAAAAATTGCCTTCAAGAGGTTTGATCGGTTGTTTGCATAATGAAACAAACATAAAAATTGTTCCTTTTAATGGATAACAATGTCAGTATCTTGAAGAGTTACTTCCCTTGAACACCTGTGAGCTAGGTCACAAAACAAAAGGGCCATATGGCCCTTGATCACTCACCACAGTACATCAGTTTTTTCAAAACAATTCAAGTCACTTAATTTTACCTGGTTTCTTCCAGCAGCAACCAAATTTAAGTTTCAGATACAAAGAATTCTTACGTTAGTCAATCATCTAGAAGCCTCAATTTTCAACGGATCAAAAATGCCTATGCAATTATGGTATGAAACCTTGAGATTAACATCTTTTTTCAAAGGATCAGCTTTATATTAACAATTATGGTAGACCGCCATGAGGAGACCATACATGCCAAAGGAAATTTAATTATAACATGTGGTTTCACAGAAGAAGATTTTTGAAATCTCCTATATGGTGTATATAAGGAAACAAACTGACCCCCTAGGGGCTCCAATTTTTAAGGGATCAACATTATTTTCGAAATAATGGTAGACAGTCACGAGTTGACAACTTGTGCCAAATGAAATTAAATTCTGTCCATTTGTTTCATAGAAGAATTTTTCACAGAAAAAGTTGTTTATGTTGAGTATACAGTCGACATTGTATTAAGAGACCGCTCAAGGGACTGCCAAAAAGTGGTCGCTTAATGAAATGGTCTCTTAATAGATTTTGTTTGGAAATCCAGGCAAACAAGTCATAAATATACAAACTGTAAGCTAAATTGTATCATAACGTTAGATTATATTACAACATAAATACGATGTAAACTTCACAATGTTTTGTTATTTTATACCAATAAACATCATCATGTTTATTTTTGTCATATCTTACGATTTTTTAGCTGTTATGTTGGAATAATACCTTGGATCATTGGCTGAGGTATGCATTTGGTATTCGGTGGAAAAACACAACATTTGACATCGAATTCATGTATTGATTCGGACAATTTCAAGAAAAATATTATTTAGCAATGAGCTTTCTTTATGTCTCTGTCTAACATAAATCCAGAAACCCCCGATAAATTTATTTCAACCGTGCGCCCTCGTCGAGTATCATAAAACGCAAAGTATATACTTATAGTTACGAATTATTGATGGTACGCATTGCATCCGGAAGTATTAATTTACCTTATTCCCAACTTTTCTTTTACCAAAATCCGAAGCATTCGGCATTTGGAGGGATGGTTTCACCTATGTTATGCATAGTAACTTTTGAAACGGGAACCAGGAACTATATTTAGAATTTAGTTGCACATGGTGCAGTCATGCGTGGTCAAAACAAATTGGTTTCAGGTGAGCACTCATGATCGGCCCCTTATGATCGGGATAATTGTTTGTTTGTTCGGATGTGTTAAAGACGAATATGTACACATGCTCCAGCGTACACGATAATTAGCAACGGAATCAAACACGGTCGCTCAATAAAGTTGATTTTGTGCATAATCTTACGTGCTGGGACTTGGTTTATGTGGTCGCTGGTCGCATAATAAAAAAGTCGCTTAATGAGATAAATTGATATAGTAAAAACGTTCGGGCGGGATTTATAACGGTCGTTTAATAAAAAAGTCTTTTAATACAGGTGGTCGCATGTACGATGTTGACTGTATATGGAAACTAGCAAACCACCTAGGGACCTCATGTTTTCAAAGAATCAAACTAATTTTAGCAATTATGGCAGACAGCTATAAGGTGACCATTTGTGCCAAATGAAGTTTAATTCTGGCCACTCACTTCACAGAAGAAGACTTTTAAAGTTTCTGTTGGTTGCCATGGCAACCAGAGTTCTGCACAGATCATGTTTATTTTAGCAACTTGTGTGAAGGACCACCAAAGGATCATTCATTCATGGTTGCATGAATTTATACCATGCAGTTTCAAAGAAGATGTCTTTAAAAGAAAATTGTTGATGAGCACGAAGGACGCCTGAGGATATCAGGTGATCCCAATAGATCATCCTGGGCACAGTGTGCTCTGATGAGCTACAAACAAAAAGGCAGACCTGTAGAAGTAAGCCTAACTTCATAAATATACCAGTGTCTAAGTCACTTACTTATTGCCTGTAACCTTGAGCAGAAAGTTCCAATATGCAGGTCGCAGGCTGTGGGGTTCCAAAACAGCCTACAAGTATAAATACATGTGTATAAATATAAATACATGTGTATAAGTGTCTATTACCATGGTAACCACCACCTATCAACTGTAGCACATTTACCCTTTCCCTCATAGAGGACACCGTGAAAAGACCTATGCGAACAGCATAAAACCAGATCAGCCTGCGAGTAACTCGCAGGCTGATCAGGTTTTATGCTGTTCGCTGCTCCTCAGTGGTCTGGAAATGAGGATTTTGTAATTAAATTTGGTAAGGTTTAACTGTGGTTTTCTGCAGATCAGGCTTTATGTGGTACCTATTGAGTGCGTCAAAATGAGTCTATATGAGAGAAAGGGTTAAATCATCCCTGATCCAAATATGGAGGATAACAAAAAATAAGGCAGACAATATATTACTTTAAGGGAGATACACTCATAAGGGTCATGTTTGTAAAGTATATTATTCATCTCTTATACAATTACTGTCAGTAATGTGATACTATACTTCCTTACAGAAAATCAATTACTGCAAAATCACATCATTACCAAGATGCAGGAAAAACAAGAGGGCCATCATGGTGACCCTAGATCATTCAATAGTCTAGATAATACAATAAAGGCCACTTGGGATCTTACCTAGTGACCCCCAACAGCAACCAGATTCCAGATTTCTTAATATGAGTAGATTCTCTTTGGCTTAGTACTAATCCTAAAATTGTGCAAATTTGATGTATTTTGTACATAGTAAAATAGAAAAGTGTTCTTTTGAAATAAATTGTTGATAAGTTTGAATTTCAATAGCTTCTGATTTTTGGCCAATAGTAGTGATCTCTGGAACACATGTGTCATCTGCTGAAACATGACGGAAAAAGTGTAACGGACAAACAGATATCTGAAAAGTGATTACTATGTGTCAACTTTGCTTACAGCAGGTGACACAAAAAAGACCTGATGGTTTACATATGGGCAGATTTTTTCTGGCTTTTCTCATCAAAAGTAGGTAAAAGATCAAGGTTAATTGCATAATGAAGAGGTCCATCTACTTAAGTAGCTGGCCAAATATAGAAGCAATCTAATGAAGCATATAGAAGTTATAGCAGATTTAAAAAAAAAAAAAAAAAAAAAAAAAAGTCAACCCGAGACACCCGACGCCAGCCTGGACATCATTAATTTAAAGGACAAAATTTTTCATTGAAATACCTGTCCAAAAGAGCCGTCTTCAGGGGGTACCTACCAGAATGTTTAATTTGAGTAACCCTTATTGCATTAAATATTTCAACAAAAGTATTTCAGTCATTTTGAGACCATGATGTCTACCTGAGACAGACATAGTGCTGCCACACTGCAATATCATGTCTTTGACATGTGGCATGATACCTCACCCAGTCTCATTCTCCTGACACCTACCCTTTCAGTCCGGGAACCACCCTTATTTTTTACCTGCAGAAGTTCTAACCCATGACCTCCTGGTTTAAATGTGGACACTCTAATCACAGGGACCATTTTAAATGCTATGTATTCCAGGTAATATTTAAGTGGCAGTTTAGATAAAACAAGAGTGTTCTCTGGAACACATGTGTCACCTGATGAAGTATGACGGAAAAAGTGTGACAGACTCATGGATGGACAGAAGGACATCGGAAAAGTGATAATGTAGCAAGTGACACAATTACTTGAACGAGGTGGAGCAGATGTATAATACAAGACTTACAGCATGAAACACAAGGGCAGTGGAGAGGCTATAGATGATAATGTCCGCACAGCGGACATAAGGCAGCTTCCCTGCTTTTATACCTCTGAAGTACAGCATCTGAAACATACAACATTCATACATTTCACTCTAAGTTGGTGCAATATGACCAATCCTGTTCTGGTTCACCAGTGATCATATATGTCAACATTTCAAAAAATACAGAGGAAAAAGAGACCACAAACAACAGGAAATGCCATCTTACAAATGTTTTATTTATTTCATACATTAACTTCAACCTCAAACAAAATAATGTTATCTATTTACTGTCAGAGATGTTATTTCCTGTGTATTTATGTCAGTCTTTTCATAAGCAATATGGAAAAATTGTATTACTAAATCCAACTAGTTTTGATCATTAAGGTCAAGTCCCTGTAATAGTTCCACTACATTTCGGACCTCATGGCCTTTCATGGAGATAACCAAAGCTCCCTAATGTTTCATTAGGGTACCTTGGTTATCTTGGTAGAGGTTAAGAGGTCCAAGACATAACGGAACCATTACAGGGACTTAACCTTAACCCTTTCCCTCATAGAGGAAACCATGAAAAGACCTATGCGCACAGCATAAAACCTGATCAGCCTGCGAGTTAACTCGCAGGCTGATCAGGTTTTATGCTGTTCGCTGCTCCTCAGTGGTCTGGAAATGAGGATTTTTGGTAAGGTTTAACTGTGGTTTTCTGCAGATCAGGCTTTATGTGGTACCTATTGAGGGCATCAAAATGAGTCTATATAGGGGAAAGGGTTAAATAGAGATGTGATACAATTAAACATTTCTACTATATAATGACCTTAGATTATAATGACCTAATTAAAATCAGACCAACAATGACATCATCAGCAATAACATTATTATATATAAAATTCTATTAATAGAATTTTAATATGAATTCACCATTGCTTCAAAGTTATGATTGTACTTGGTTTTCTAATTAATGATATCAGAATTTGGATTCCAAGCAGAAGCCACTTAAAATGTATGTCCATTCCATTAAATCTATTTACAAAGAATCACGATTGAATAGAAACAGTAAAATAAAATTATATTTAAAACATTATTCTAAAAGTAGAAGAAAAAAAAATACACAAGTTATACAAACCTTTCATGTTTTTGCTATTGAAATACAAGTAAGGAAAAGAAGCTATTACCTATACTTCATTTCTCTATAAAAATATATAAAAAATCAATTATCTCAATATTTTGTATTTCAACCCTTTTATATCTCAACATATTTCTTTGGTCCCAAAGGGAAAATTCTAAATAAAACTGTGCTTATCTTGACACATGCCGACACGCTCATGGGGGTGAAAAAAATCATTATCGTCGCAGTTTGTTTTCACTCTTTCATAGATTATGTCCCCAACCAGCCTAATTAGTGTCAATTACTACATTAAAATGTTGCAAACTGTAATGTTTGAAAGTCAAATGATTAATGCTAGATACAATCATACACACTTTATTATTAACTATGTTCAAGACACTGCTGATCTTGCGTCTGGTAGCATTAACAGCGAGTATACTGAGACAAACTTCCATTTGGTCACAAATATTTGACATAAACTTCAACAAAACTCAGTTTAAGCTATAATATATAACATAAGACGAGCCTTTTTTATTAGGTATATAGGGCCTATACAGATGAATAGTGTCAAATACATGTGCATTACGAGAAATGATTGTTTATATATGGTCACAAGTTTCAAGGTACATTTAAATTCATATGTCGACATATCTATATCTTGACTGAACAAGAAGGCCATAGAGGCCCTAAATCGCTCACCTGAGTATAAGGTTACCCAAGGAACATCTGTACTAAGGCATTTTGAAATCTGGTCAGTAGTTTTGAAGGAGATGATTTTTAAAGTTTTCATAATTTACTTATTTCTATTGCCAATGCAACAAGAATTCTACATGAATCAGGTTTATTTTAGCAACTTTTGTGAAGGTTCACTCAAGGATCATTCCTGCTAAGTGTAATCAAATTCTGTCCAGCGGTTTCAGAGGAGATGGCGTTTAAAGATTTCACTCTATACATATAAGGCAAATTAGCCCTGCCCCTGGCAGCCATGTCTTTTTACAGATGGTATTAATTTTAGCAATCTTGATAGATGGTTACCCAAGGAATATCTGTACCAAAACATTTTGAAATCTGGCCAATAGTTTTGAAGGAGATGACTTTTAAAGTTATCATAATTTATTTCTTTCTGTTGCCATGGAAACCAGAGTTCCACATGGATCAAGTTCACCCAAGGATCAACCTGCCAAGTTTAATCAAATTCTGTCTAGCATATTCAGAGAATATGTCGTTCTAAGGTTTCACTATATACATATAAGGCAAATTAGCTCCGTCCCTGGTGGCCATGTTTTTTAACAGTTCGGAATAATTTTAGCAATCTTGGTAGATGGTTATCCAAGGAACATCTGTACCAAAACATTTTAAAATCTGACCAGTAGTTCTGAAGGAGATGATTTTTTAAAGTTTTCATTTTTTTTTTCTTTCCATTGCCATGACAACCAGAGTTCTACATGGATCAAGTTTATTTTAGCAACCTTTGTGAAGGTTAACCCAAGGATCATCCCTGCCAAGTTTAATCAAATTCTGTCCAGCGGTTTCAGAGGAGATGTTGTTTAAAGCAAATTGTTGACGACGCACGACAGACGACCCACGACGACGGACCTAATAGCTCACCATGAGCACATTGTGCTCAGGTGAGCTAAACCATATGATTTTGATGATGTCAAGATAACGGGTCTCAACTGAGCTTGAAAGGCACTAGTTTGATGGCCGTTATTAATCAATTCATGATCAATCATTGGTCAGTTGGGACAACTAATGACTGACTATGCTTTTTGCTACAGGTCAAATCATAATAATTTTCAATTTTATCTAAGGGAAAAGAGATGTGGGTGTTGATGAGAAGCATAAACAAGTGAGAAGCAAGAGCATAATTATTATATATTATTAACCTAGGTGTACACTGGATCAAGAAGATGAGAGGCAGAAGAGGGATTTGACTTATCAACAAGCTTACAAAACTCTTGGATTTGTTGGTGATGTTTGTATAAAAAAAATCCCTTGAAATTTTAAGTGCATGTAAGGAAAGTTGTGGGATATTTGTTTAATTAAATCAGCTGCTATGCATATACATAGGGCCTTCCTAGGATGGGTGAACCAAGGCCCTGGGGGCTACGCAGACTGTACCTCAGCCAGTTTGGAGGCAGTGTAGAGGGCAAGAGTCTGACTCTTGTAGAACATCATGGACCAGCCCGCCAGGAAGCCCGCCAGAAGCCCGTGTATACTGTCCTCCTTGTCTCGACACCATCGCAGCAGGCAGTTCACAGCCTGTAAACACAATGTACGTAGAATGGAAGTGAACATCCATGTTCAAGTATTTCGTTTTGCAACAATTTGTTTATTATCAAAAATCATCAAGTGCATGACTGAGTTGACATTATTAAATTAATAACTAACAATATTTGTTACGAAATGCAATGTTTGGGCATTTTCATTAGAGAAACAAGCACTACATTCAAACAAGAGGGCCAAGATGGCCCTTGGTCGCTCACCTGAGAAAGATGATTGCTTAAGAAATAAAGATGCTTGAGTGTAAAAGTGAAATCTGGCTCTTTTTTTTATGGTGAAATGGGCATAACTCCTAAATTTACAAGTCAATATCAATTATAATTGAACCCGATTGTGAGATTATGGGCATGAACATTGTCTTCAAGTTTAAAAATGATTGTTAAAAAAATGAAGTTGGTAGAGAATAAACAAAGTGAAATCTTGCATTTTTTGTATTAAAAGGGGCATAACTCCTGACCTAAATGACCCATCTCAGCCACAATTGAACTCAATCGAGACATTATGGTCATTAACAATGTCATAAAGTTTGAAGATGATTGCTTAAAAAAGGAAGATGCTAGAGTGTAAACAAATTGATTTCTGGCATTTTTTGAATATTAAAAGGGGCTTAACTTCTGAACTAATTGACGGATCTCAGCATTTATCGAACTCGACCTTATGGTCATTAACATTGTAATGAAGTTTGAAGATGATTGCTCAAAAGATGAAGATGCTAGAGTGTAAACAACGTGAAATCTGGCATTTTTTTATATTAAAAGGGGCTTAACTCCTGACCTAATCAACTGATCTAAGTCATAATCAAACTCAATCGAGACATTATGGTCATAAGCATTGTCATAAAGTTTGAAGATGATTGCTCAAAAGATGAAGATGCTAGAGTGTAAACAAAGTGAAATATGGCATTTTTTTAATATTAAAAGGGGCATAACTCCTGACCTAATGTCATATCAGCCATAATCGAACTTGGCCGTGATTTTATGGTTATAAACATTGATATAAAGTTTGAAGATAATTGCTCATGAAATGAAGATGCTAGAGTGCAAACAATGTGAAATATGGCTTTTTTGAATTTTAAAAGGGGCATAACTCCTGACCTAATGTTCCAATATCAGCCATAATCGAACTTGGCCGAGATTTTATGGTTATAAACATTGTTTTAAAGTTTGAAGATAATTGCTCATAAAATAAAGATGCTAGAGTGCAAACGAACAAATCGTGGACGACGGACGGACGGACGACGGACATTCATCGATCCTAAAAGCTCATCCTGAGCACATGTGCTCAGGTGAGCTAATGAACACCATGCCCCCACGGAGGAGGTCCTTAGACCTTGAAGGTCAAGGTCATTTGAAGATCAAGGTCACCTAGTAGAGATCATCAAGGTGCATGCACCTGTTAAGTTTGGAGGCTGTAGGTGGAAGGACTTTGGTGTTATGGTCAAGGTTAAAGTTTTGTGACAAACAGACAGACAAACAGATAGACCAAAAACAATATGCACCCGATCTATCGATGTGAGGGCATAAAATGAAGGGTGAAATTTTCCCATGATTAAAATGCTTTATTTTTAAGGAAGAAACACAAAATATTGTCTGATACATTACACTGAAATAGCTCATTGAGGCCCTTCAGACAGTTGCAGGGTTTAGCACACTTTTTTCTATACACTTTCTTGATATTTATAACGCTTCTTCTTTATTAAAATAATAAACAGTAAAGTGTTGCATTATGAATGGTCCAATAAGACGACGGGTCCTTTATTAATTCCACTTTATCTAAGGCCCATTTGAATTGTAATATAAGAAAGATCAGACATAATAGTGCAAATTCCAAATTTGTCTGAAATGTGGTCTCAAAGCCCGACTTTATTGTAATCTAATAACAAACTGGGGCCTTGAAATTTCACTGAGCTTCATACAAAGCAATTTTATCTTACCGGTAGTCAAAGGTATGTTGTCCTACATAGTGTCTACTAATTTCTTATTCTGACCAAAAAGCATAAGGAAAAGTGACCTATTTTATAGCATTACACAAACTATTCATGCTTTTTTGAGTTAATCAGAAATTCAATACTAATTTACTTTTGAGAAATCTGAACAATCATATGCATATTTTGTTTGGTATGAAGTTAAGTGAAACTGGCTCCTGGAGCATTGAAACACTGGTCCTATGATAAATGGACCATAACACAAGGCTATTGCATCAAAATCTATACAAGAGGTTAATGTGGAAACTGCCCTACAGCCAGATTTTTCATTTTGACAAAGGTAAATTTGCAGTAGCAATTAGAATTCATGTCCACAAAAAAACTTGAACGTAAAATTGATTTCTAAGATATGACTTCATGACCTATTTTTTTTTATTCCAGATGAACTCGTTCTCACAAAAACAGTCTTACCAAATTTCATGAAGATCTGACAAGAACTGCTGAAATTATGAACAAAATAAAAAAGTCCTTGAACACAAACGTTTTACAATACCGGAGTACCAGCCCACTTTTGCCAAAATATTAGTCAAATAGTTGATTGAAAAATCCAGCTTAAAAAGTACTGAAATAAACAAGAGGCCCATGATGGCCCTAAATCGCTCACCTGAGATAAATAGGTTGACCCAAGGAACATCTGTACCAATTTATTTTAAAATCTGGCCAGTAGTTTTGAAGAAGATGATTTTTAAAGTTTTCATATTTTTTTTCTTTTTGTTGCCATGGCAACCAGAGTTCTATATGGATTAAGTTTATTTTAGCAACTTTTGTGAAGGTTGACCTAAGGATCATTCCTGCCAAATTTAATCAAATTCTGTCCAGTGGTTTCAGAGGAAATGTTGATTAAAGTTTTCCCTATATACATATAAGGCAAATAAGCCCCGCCCCTGGCGGCCATGTTTTTTACGGATCGGAATTTTTTTTAGCAACTTTGGTAGAGGTTGACCCAAGGAACATCTGTACCAATTTATTTTAAAATCTGGCCAGTAGTTTTGAAGAAGATGATTTTTAAAGTTTTCATTTTTTTTCTTCTTTTTGTTGCCATGGCAACCAGAGTTCTACATGGATCAAGTTTATTTTAGCAACTTTTGTGAAGGTTGACCCAAGGATCATCCCTGCCAAGTTAAATCTAAATCTGTCCAGTGGTTTCAGAGGAGATGTTGTTTAAAGGTTTCTCTATATACATATAAGGCAAATAAGCCCCGCCCCTGGCGGCCATGTTTTTTTACGGATCGGAATAATTTTAGCAACTTTGGTAGAGGTTGACCCAAGGAACATCTGTACCAATTTATTTTAAAATCTGGCCAGTAGTTTTGAAGATGATTTTTAAAGTTTTCATTTTTTTTTCTTTTTGTTGCCATGGCAACCAGAGTTCTACATGGATCAAGTTTATTTTAGCAACTTTTGTGAAGGTTGACCCAAGGATCATCCCTGCCAAGTTTAATCAAATTCTGTCCAGTGGTTTCAAAGGAGATGTTGTTTAAAGTTTTCACTATATACATATAAGGCAAATAAGCCCCGCCCCTGGCGGCCATGTTTTTTTACGGATCAGAATAATTTTAGCAACTTTGGTAGAGGTTGGCCCAAGGAACATCTGTACCAATTTATTTTAAAATCTGGCCAGTAGTTTTGAAGAAGATGATTTTTAAAGTTTTCTTTTTTTCTTTTTTTTTGTTGCCATGGCAACCAGAGTTCTACATGGATCAAGTTTATTTTAGCAACTTTTGTGAAGGTTGACCCAAGGATCATCCCTGCCAAGTTTAATCAAATTCTGTCCAGTGGTTTCAGAGGAGATGTTGTTTAAAGGTTTCTCTATATACATATAAGGCAAATAAGCCCCGCCCCTGGCGGCCATGTTTTTTTACGGATCGGAATAATTTTAGCAACTTTGGTAGAGGTTGACCCAAGGAACATCTGTACCAATTTATTTTAAAATCTGGCCAGTAGTTTTGAAGAAGATGATTTTTAAAGTTTTCATATTTTTTTTTCCTTTTTGTTGCCATGGCAACCAGAGTTCTACATGGATCAAGTTTATTTTAGCAACTTTTGTGAAGGTTGACCCAAGGATCATCCCTGCCAAGTTTAATCAAATTCTGTCCAGTGGTTTCAGAGGAGATGTTGTTTAAAGTTTTCTCTATATACATATAAGGCAAATAAGCCCCGCCCCTGGCGGCCATGTTTTTTTACGGATCGGAATAATTTTAGCAACTTTGGTAGAGGTTACCCCAAAGAACATCTGTACCACATTATTTTGAAATCTGGCCAGTAGGTTTGAAGGAGATGATTTTTAAAGTTTTCAAATTATTTTTCTTTTTGTTGCCATGGCAACCAGAGTTCTTCATGGATCAACTTTATTTTAGCAACTTTTGTAGAGCCTCACCCAAGGAACATTCCTGCCAAGTTTCATTAAATTCTGTCCAGCAGTTTCAGAGGAGATGTTATTTAAAGCAAATTGTTGACGACGCACGACGGACGACGCACGACGGACGACGGACGACGACGGACGCCGGACGATTACAAAAGCTCACCTTGAGCACTTTGTGCTCAGGTGAGCTAAAAATGTATCCCATGATCACTGACCAATAGAAATGCCACGTTATCCATTTCTAAACATCTTATAATATGTTGTTAAACCTTATTCTTAAGTTTAAATGTGTATTTTAAGTTTATTGCAATTCTCGATATTATTGCAATTCTCGTACCTCTGTGCAACCAGAATTGCAATAAAATTATTGCAATTTTATTGCAAAACTCGGACCCCCAGCTTTGATTAAAAAATTTATCCCATGATCAATGACCCAATAGAAATGCCACGTTATCCATTTCTAAACATCTTATAACATGTTGATAAACCTTATTCTTAAGTTTAAATGTGTATTTTAAGTTTATTGCAATTCTCGATTTTATTGCAATTCTCGTACCTCTGTGCAACCAGAATTGCAATAAAATTATTGCAATTATATTGTAATTCTCGGCGTTATTGCAATTCTGGTTGTAACATGGGTCTCGTAGACAGCCGGTTGGTGACCATCACAGAGGACGTGTCGGGAGGTGATGGAACATTTAAGACGCCATTACTTCCTTGATGAACCCCTGGCTAGAGCAATCGGCCTCTCTTTCATCCCAGAATACCAGCAACTCATCAAAACTGAAATTAGGAGCAATGTTTCCATAGCAATAGTAGAACGACACTCTGGCTCCATCATCTAGTCCTCATCAACGATGTGATGCAGGAAGAGCTGGACCCTGGGAGGATATCGGACCCAGTGTTGAAGCAGTATTTCACATTCATCTCAGTCAGGGGTGATGCGTGTGATATCTTTTTAACAGGTGTCAAGCAAGTTGTTGATCTTTCTAATATGTCCGTTAACAAGAGGTTCAGAGGCCGAGGAGTTGGGTCATTATTAGTAAAGTCATCTTTACTTCTGGCGCAGGAGCTAGGGTTCCAGGCAGTCCGTATGGATGCTACATCCGTATACACGCAGAGCATCGCGGAGAAACTTGGCTTCAAAATATTGAATGAAATACCATACCGGAGTATGGTCCTTGATGGTATGTCGGTACGGGCTAAGACTGATAAACATGACAAATTTGTGGCATTTTATAAGATGATTTAGGATGAGTAAGAAATTTAGTTTAAGATGCGGTAATTGGATGTAGATTATTTAGGATTATATTCATATTTAACCAACCTGAAAACAACAACAACAAAAAAGAAACAAACAACAACAACAAAAAACACACACACACACAAAATGAACATCTGTCAACGTCTGATACCCACGCCCAATCGAGATCATCAATCGGGCCATGAACAGAATAAGTCAACCGGAGGTTTTCGACGACGGGATCTTGTAGATGTTGCATTTTAATATGGATTTTTATTTGAAGAAAACGTCACATTTTGCTTGAAACAAATTATGCTGATCATTACTGGCAATTTATTTGTTTAATCAGTAGTTTGCAGCTGGGGAGAATATTGTTCTCAGCGAGATTTGGATCCGCTGGACATAGGCACATTCTAAGATATACATGTATTTATATAAACAATTTTAGGAAACCCGTAAAAAAAAAATCGCTAGAAAAAAGTTAATTATAATAGAATCGCAATTTTACTGTACTGTACTTAACACATTTGCATAAAAGTTGTTTTTGTTGGAGTTCACCATTGCTGCGACAGTATATCAGTCATAAACGACGTCCAGCTTAATACAGGAACCTGATTCACCAAACTTCTGGGTCTATATTCTAGACTAGACTCAAGAAGCGAAATTTTTCGCTGATTTTTCACTTAATCCACAAATATTTCAGCCGTTATATTATATATGGAATAATTACGAGATATAATTGAGTTTTGTAAATCAGTCTGTCATAAAAAAACTTAATTTAAGATTTTAGAATCCCGAGTCTGGGTCTGAAATATACCCAGGAGACTGATGAATTAGGGGCCAGGTGGTGGAAGACCTGGAATGCATTGAGACGCCCGGCAAAACCGACCCTACTGCAAGCCTTACATACAGGTACGGTAATACAATGGAATGTGCAAAAGCATGTATAAAAACACACAACAAATTAGAAATATGTGCACTGGAAAGATTGACAGCCCCACTTTTAGATATTGATTACTGCTTTACTTCCAAAAACAATTACAAATGATAGGTAACAAACTTGCATATTTCATCAAGCTAAGATAAATACTTTTGTAAGTTCGTATGCAACAAGGTATCTTACAGACGGACAGACAAGGGCGAATCCATACACTATATAATTAACAAGTAACTGGTGTTGCAGCAACACATGAGTCCCCTGCCGGTGATGTGCATAATTATTCCATTACCATAGCAACCAGAATTGGTTGAGATAAAAAAACAAAGTGACGTGCAGAATCTCTATACTGCCATCTATTCATATACCAAGTTTCATAATATTATCTTAAACACCGGTAGGGGACTAATTATGGTATTTTATTCAACAAGTGATTGTTTTGTATGGGATATCAGATGGGTTAAACTAGTGTGGGCAAACTTATAAGCTAGAAAACAAATTGTGTCCGCCAAATAACCAGGATTTCTAATTCGATGCCCTGCCGTGACCAACCAAATTCATCAAAAATGGCAATAGTATGAATTGCTTGGCACTCAGCTTAGATGGGTAGGTCCCGGAATGGTTAATCTGGTATCAGGATAATGTGACTCGGTGTGACAGTCACTCAAAGGCTAAAAACTACTGTAGGTATGACTTAAAATCTTAGTAGACAAACATATTAGGTGTTGTCCAGAGGACACATGCTTTATAGTGGCAAATTAACACCATCAAGTTCATGCCCAAATAGATTCATACATTTTGTATTCAAAGTCATTTATCCTAAGCAACTTGGGGTTACACAGAATTGTTACCATGGCTACGAGCAGTTAAATACATATTTGTAAGTACCTCAGTCATCTACCAGTATACAAACAAGAGGCCCAATGGCCATAAACGCTCACCAGTGTAAATCAGCATATTCAAGATGATTTTTTCTATAAGGAAATCAAATGACAAACCAGAGATCAACTTCATTTTAGCAATCATGGCAGACATTCATGAAATCAATCCTGACCATTAATTTCATGGAAGTAAAATTCTGAAATTTATTAATTGAAGACAATATAATATATTGTATTATCACTTGCAGTTACACGATGTGAATGGTGTTCGAAAAATAAACTAGCAGAATTTATCATGATAGTTTGAAAGACACAGGGCCTTTTGTATGGGAAGAAAATGAAAGCAGTTCGTTAAAATGGTTGATTTAACTTTTACATAACATGATTAAACTTTTAAATAACAATCTGTAACAAAATATTTCGAAAATTCTTTAATATCGTTTCAGATTCCTTTTATTTACAAGTTGTCAAAAGAGAAAGTAAATCCGCGAAAACTGATGACATTTAGAAATGCAAAGCTTTTTTGGTTATTAATTTTATTTACATGGTCAGAGAAAGTTGTGAATCTATTTTGCAAAATACTAAAAGTACTCTCCAAATTACCTACAGTGTGTCTTTTTAGCTTTTATCCACAAAACAATGCATCTCTACATTAAAATATTTTCGTAACAAAATCAGCAATTTGCGTACATCGCCATGAATCTGGCAGAATTTTATGCAAAATAGAAAAAGTGGGAAAAAATGAAGAAAAAAAAGTTAATCAGATAAGCTCATTTCAAGTTTTTTCCTCTCTCTTTTTAGTTCTCTTTAGATTACCAGGCGGATTACCAGTTACATGAGAAAAAAACAAAACAAATTGAGAAGGAGAAGTGTGTAAAATGCGGAGAAAAGCCAAAAATGCGGATCACTTAACGGTCTTTTGTTTTATATTTTATTATTATTTTCTTTTTTTTTTGGGGGGGGGGGGGGGGGTACCTACAGTTGAGGAAAAATATATACTTTTACGGATGGGAATGGGGCCAAATTTCGGCCCCAAATTGGCCTTTGCACAGAAGAAGAATTTTGATGTTTTCTATATAGAGTATATAAGGGAATTAGCCAACCCCCTAGGGACCTCATTTTTTTAGGAATTAACTTTATTTTAGCCACATTGGTATACATTCATGAGGTAACCATTCGGGCCAAAGGAAATTAAATTCTCACAGCTGGCTTCATAAAAAAAGTATTTTGATGTTTTCTATGTTTTAATATAAGGAAATTAGCCAACCCCCTAGGCGCCTCATTTTTCAAGGGATCAACTTTATTTTAGCAATTATGGTAGACATTCATGAGGTGACTATTTGTGCCAAAGGAAAATAATTTCTGACCATTTGTTTCAGAGAAGATGATTTTCAAAGTTTTCAATTATTTTTTCTATTTGTTGCCATGGCAACCAGAGTTCTTCATGGATCAACTGTATTTGAGCAATTTTTGTAGAGGCCCACCCAAGGATCATACATGCCAAGTTTTATGAAATTCTGTCCAGTGGTTTCAGAGGAGATGATTTTCAAAGTTTTCAATTATTTTTTCTATTTGTTGCCATGGCAACCAGAGTTCTTCATGAATCAACTGTATTTGAGCAATTTTTGTAGAGGCCCACCCAAGGATCATACATGCCAAGTTTTATGAAATTCTGTCCAGCGGTTTCAGAGAAGATGATTTTCAGTTTTCAATTATTTTTTCTATTTGTTGCCATGGCAACCAGAGTTCTTCATGGATCAACTGTATTTGAGCATTTTTGAGAGGCCCACCCAAGGTTCATACATGCCAAGTTTGATCAAATTCTGTCCAGCGGTTTCAGAGGAGATAATTTTCAAAGTTTTCAATTATTTTTTCTATTTGTTGCCATGGCAACCAGAGTTCTTCATGGATCAACTTTATTTGAGCATTTTTTGTAGAGGCCCACCCAAGGTTCATACATGCCAAGTTTGATCAAATTTTGTCCAGCGGTTTCAGAGGAGATGTCTTAAAGCAAATTGTTGACGACGGAAGTTGGATGAAGGGTGATCCCAATAGTTCACCCTGAGCACTTTGTGCTCTGGTGAGCTAAAAACAAAACCAACAAACACCACCACTTTTTAATCGTGGTGTACTGCTAAACAAGAGGGCCATGATGGCCCTGGATCGCTCACCTGAGTACCATTGCTACAACTGATTACAAGGTTTTTAAACAGACAAGCATTCTGATATAACTCAATCTTAAACATTTTAGCCCTGACAATACTACACACCAAATATATAAGCACTGGGCCTTATGGTTTCAGAGGAGAAGACTTAGTGCGGGGTCATTTATCTCCAAAGGGCCACCATTTTGAAAATCTTGATAATGAACCATTAGATGATGTTACATACCAAATATCTAAGCTCTAGGCCTAATTGATTCATAGAAGAAGATTTTTAAAGATTTTCCTATATAACTCTATGTTAAACAAGTGACCCCTGGTGCGGGGGCATTTATCACCATAGGGTCATGATTTGTACAATCTTGGTAATAAACCATAAGATGATGCTTCATACCAAATATCTAATCTCTAGGCCTTATGGATTCATAGAAGAAGATTTTTAAAGATTTTCCTATATAACTCTATGTAAAACAAGTGACCCCTGGTGCGGGGTCATTTATCACCATAGGGCTATGATTTGTACAATCTTGGTAATGAACCATAAGATGATGCTACATACCAAATATCTAAGCTCTAGGCCTAATGGATTCATAGAAGAAGATTTTTAAAGATTTTCCTATATAACTCTATGTAAAACAAGTGACCCCTGGTGCGGGGTCATTTATCATCGTAGGGCTATGATTTGTACAATCTTGGTAATGGCCCATAAGATGATGCTACATACCAAATATCTAAGCTCTAGGCCTAATGGATTCATAGAAGAAGATTTTTAAAGTTTTTCCTATATAACTCTATGTAAAACAAGTGACCCATGGTGCGGGGTCATTTATCACCATAGGGTCATGATTTGTACAATCTTGGTAATGAACCATAAGATGATGCTTCATACCAAATATCTAATCTCTAGGCCTTATGGATTCATAGAAGAAGATTTTTAAAGATTTTCCTATATAACTCTATGTAAAACAAGTGACCCCTGGTGCGGGGTCATTTATCACCGTAGGGCTATGATTTGTACAATCTTGGTAATGGCCCATAAGATGATGCTACATACCAAATATCTAAGCTCTAGGCCTTGCAGTTTTGCAGAAGAAGATTTTCAAAGTTTGCATTTTTAAAATCTATTTTTAGCTCCTGTGACCTACTTTTTTAACCAATCTGAATAATTTGTACAACTTTGATAGAGGGCATCATAAGGATGATTCCTGTGAAGTTTGGTCAAAATCCCTTCAGCGGTTCATGAGGAGATGTTGTTTAAAGCAAATTGTTGACGACGGACGCACGCACGCACGCACGCACGCACGGACGACGGACGACGGACGACGGACAAAAGGCGATCACAATAGCTCACCATGAGCACGTTGTGCTCAGGTGAGCTAAAAAGACAAAGAATCACTCGTTGTATGAATCCTGCTTGCATACTTTTATTTCATTCACAGACTTTGTCTCAAGTTATGTCACTTCAATACTTTTAAACATAATACATCTTAATGAATCTGCATTAATGTACAAGAATTCAAATCTTTAAAATTACAAAACAAATACAAATAAAAACATGACTCAATCCTTTTGAAACATACTGAATCAATATATTTTAAGCAAAAATTTGATCTTAAATGGTGATTGAGATCTACACACTAACTGTAATTCATATAGGATCTGAATTAGAATACACGCACATGCATTCAGTAAAGCCATTTGGAGTTAAAGTTACATGTAACACGTTTTTGGAGCTTTTAATTTCAGTTTAAATTTATTCTTTTTTTACACTTATTGAGAAACAAGTTTTTACATCTTGTACTAATTCCTCTTGACAGTTCCTGGGTTGGACAGGTACTTTGCGCCCGGGAAGGTCATGAAAACTCCTTGTCCCTAACAAGGTTTGAACCAACAACCTTCAGGTCCACAGTTGGGTATGTTACCATTGGACCACGGCGCCCTTTCAAAGGAAATTAACCTGAAAGTTGTAATAGTGTGGGGCCAGTACCAGGAAGTAACATCACAATGTTGCTGGTCTAAAAACGAAAACCTGATTATCGCAAATAAATTGTCCTGCAACTGATTGTTAAGGACTGAGTGATAATCATCCATCACTACGAAGTATGTGCTGACATATGAACTGAAACCTTACTCTACATAAATGTCCAGATCTAAACATAGACATTTACATGGAAAATGCAAATAATGACATAATGAACACACATTTATTATCAGTTACAAAAGGACTCCACTGAAGATGTAATTATTCTCTCAAATTCTACAGGGTCATCTGAGATTATTACACAAATAATATTTGTCAGATATACATTTTATCATTAACTTTCACAGTTCTCAACAGACTAGAAATCAGCTGGTGATGATATCCAGGACAGGATACATGCTCAACTGTTGGTTCTGCTCTACCTCATCTCCTCACTGCCCTGCCCCCTCACTTGTAGGCATTGGCCTTATGTTTGGGTAAAAAGGAGAAGCTCTCTGGCACTGGCCCAAGTAGCATCTCACTGAAACACACAAAACTAGGAGTAACATCTATATAGAAAACAATACAAAACTTCTCACTCTTTTTGATTCATAGATTTCATTATAAGTTGTGCCATACTCAGACATTATATTGCCATAAAAACACAGAAAAAATTTAATCTTGATTTATGTGAATGCTGTTTTAAGTGAAATACAGAACATCACTGTTTCAGTGTTGCTGTGTTGGAGTCAGTGAATCAAGGAAAACAAAATCAGACCCCCCAACAGTGAGGGGCTATGTGACAGTAAGTCAGTGACTATAGCCACTTGGCCACGTAGGGAAAAAACTTGTAGCTACCCTTTATCCCATGAATATCCATCAACACATTTATGACTTCTTGAATATTAATTTACTGAACTTTATATGGTAGATGAATATGATAATGGATTTGTCTGACATGCAGACAGTGTAGAATCTGAGCTACAATAATTATATATGTGTATCAGCAAACAGAGGAGACCCTGATTAGACAGCTCCTGGAGAAATCTGTCGGATCTTGGCAAGCTCTGTTTGTCATTGCATCAAAACAAATCTACATGAGGTAAAAAAATTCAGATTGCTCCAAGATAACAGAGAGGATGATCAACCTTATCTTAATCCAGTCCCCACAGTTCGGGCTGGCCATCAGTGTTTCAAGGTCATCCCGGCCCTGGTAATAGGGTGGTTTCTCGTTCATGTGCTGTGGGACTCTCTCCAGTAAGCCAACTGGGATATACCTGAAACAAGTTGTATATGGACCATACATACGTTTACATATCTATTTTTGAAAGAAATCACGTAGACCTTTATTAAACTTGTAAATTTGGACACATGACCACATTTAATAGAATTATGATTTTTAAGGAAGATGCACACAATCTATTCATGAAATTTAAAAAGTGTTGTTTCTTGAATGCTGGTCATTTTTTTTTTTTTATATATTTCCTGCAAAATGTGAAATGGTTAAGTTTGAAGCTAAGCTGTGTTAAATACAATGTTATTTAAGTTTTACCATGCACACTTTTAAGGTGATAGAACTTAATTTCCTAACTGATACAAGTGTCCAATTACACGGCACAGCCAGCTATGATCATTGAATTTTGAAGCAATAACTAGAGCTTATATGATCTACATAGTGTAGCTCCTTTGTAACAGAACATCACTAAATCCATTAAAACACAGTTGTACATCAGATCCAAATCTTTGTGATTTACTTAGTTGACAAGACTCATTTTCATAGTTATAAGATGGTCCAGTACAATGTGTTTTCAAAATTTGGATTCAAATACAGCATGGTAATGAAGCTGGACTGTATAGCATTTTTGTCATTTCATCAGACTTACATTGTGATATACAAACTTTGCTTTATACTACTCCGTGAATTTTTTGTATACTCTACATGCGTTTTTACTTATACAGTGTAGTTATTTGTGAAAGATACCACGAGAACTGACCTGTAATGCAAGGCTACATCATAAGTAAGTGATGAAGAGCTCATCCATTAATCCGTTATAAGAGATGACCTACCTGTGTAGGAAGGACAGCCATTCCAGCAGGAACCTGCGTGTGTTTTCCACCCCTTGGTGATCTGAGCCCCAGTGGTCCAGGCCGTAGTGAGTGAAGTCTCGCAGGAGATCTAACCTCTCACCTGACGAGATGTCCCAGTGGCGCTGCTCCTTGATCTCAGTAAATACCCAGGGCTTGATCAGCGCTCCCCTGTAACCATGGCAACAAAGTCAGTACACAAATGGTGAAGTCATCAATGCTGTGTGCTTTGCACTTATATGTTACATTTAGACATTGATCAGCATGACATTTGCAGGAACAGCAGGAGTCTGGATAATGTATCTAGGGCAGTCATTGACAGGAATTTTCATATCGATATATTAAAACCCAAATATAGACAATACATTGATAAATCAGAAGTTGTTATTCATAAAGTCAGAACTCCAAATAAGATGAGTAAATCTAAATTTAAAACCATAATTCTCACTTGAACCCTATGTTGTGGGTACTCATATGACTAGCCTCATTGAGACGATTCCAGTACCCACTACATAGGGTCTGGAAAAGAAACAAAGAGGTTAGCATGCAGAATACTCCCTTTTTCTGGAGCCCTGACCTAAAGGCAAACAGTATCATGAAACAATAATTATTCTTTCTTCATTCTTTTTACATGCAGAAAAAATATATTTGTCTTCATCTTTACCTTAAGCAAGTGTATCTATACATATGAATTGAGTATCAATATGAAATAGATCAATACATATTGTTGATAAATCAATATCGAAAGTATCGATGACAGCCCTATATGACCCATACAAACAAGGCTCTTTGGCCTTCATTTTATGAGATAAACATGTATACCAAAACAAGAGGGCCATGACGGGCTTAATCACTCACCTGATTACTGACCATGCCTTGACCATGCCCATGATCAAACTTATTATCAAGACAAACGTTCTGACTTAGTTTGAGAAAGATTCAGGAACCGGTAATAATGTGGCCCCTAGAGAGTTAACAAGATCATACTAAGATTTGATCTAGTATACCATACAAGAGGGCCAAGATGGCCCTGAATCGCTCAACTGAGAAACATTGCCTTCATTGCATATTATAGTATTATGAGTCATACTGAATACATAATCCATGCAGAATTACAGCCAAGATCATCTAAATAATCCACACAAAAACTGTACCTTCCATCCAAAATTTGAAGATTATACCTCTATCAAGTCAATTTTGACACCATGACCATGATTTGAACAGACTTGGTTGAGGTACACTAGTAAACATCTTAACTCCAGGCCTTGTTGTTTCTGAGAAGATCTTTTGAGGGTTTTCCTATACAAGTCTATATCAAATCAAGTGACCACTAGGGCAGGGCCAATTTTGACCCCAGGGCCATGACTTGGGCAAACTTGGTAGAGGTTCACTAGGCAATGTTACACACCAAATATCTAAACTCTAGGCCAAGTTGTTTCTGACAAGAAGGTTTTCCTACTTTTCATACACAAACAAGAAGGCCAAAATTGCCCTATAATGGCTCACCTGAGAAACATTGCCTTCATTACCTGCACTGCTGAAGAAATAAAGATGCTGGAGTGTAAACAAAGTGAAATCTGGCATTTTTTTATATTAAAAGGGGCATAACTCCTGACCTAACAGGCTGAAATCAGCCATAATCAAATTTAATCGAGAGATTAAGGTCACAAACACTGTCATAAAGTTTGAAGATGATTGTTCAAGAAATGAAAATGCTAGAGTGTAAACAAAGTGAAATCTTTGCATTTTTTTACATTAAAAGGTGCATAAATCCTGACCTAAACAGCCGATATCAGCCATAATTGAACTTGATCAATAAATTATAGTCACAAACATTGTCATAAAGTTTGAATATGATTGTTCAGGAAATGAAAATGCTAGAGTGTAAACAAAGTGAAATCTGGCATTTTTTTTATATTAAAAGGGGCATAACTCCTGACCTAATTTGCTGATATCAGCCATAATCAAACATGTCCAGGAGATTATGATCATAAACATTGTCATAAAGTTTGAAGATGATTGGTTAAGAAATGAAGATGCTAGAGTGTAAAATAGTAAAATATGGCATTTTTTTATATTATAAGGGGCATAACTCCTGACCTAATAGGCCAATATCAGCCATAATCAGACTTGAGTAAGAGATTTTGGTTATAAACATTGTAATAAAGTTTGAAGATGATTGCTTAAGAAATGAAGATGCTAGAGTGTAAACAAACTAATTGTGGATGACGGACGGGCGATGGACATTCAATGATCCTAATAGCGCATCCTGAGCACATGTGCTCAGGTGAGCTAAAAAATCTATGTATAATCAAATGACCCCTAAGGCAGGGCTAATTTTGACCCCAGGGCCATGATTTGAACAAACTGGAACTACTAGGCCATGTTACAAACCAAATATCTAAACTCCAGGCCTTGTGGTTTCTGAAAAGAAGATTTTTCTAGTTTTTCCAATATAAGTCAATGTAAATCAAGTGACCCCTGGGGTGGGGCAAATTTTGACCCCAGGGCTATGATTTGAACAAATTTGGTAGAGGTCTGTTAGGCCATGTCACACACCAAATTTCTCAGCTC
>CM037781.1:50510951-50560951 GCA_021229015.1 Solen grandis
TGCTGCTGAATCTTAAGTTTTTGGCCACTGCCAAATAAATGCAAGTTGTAAAAATACTAAATTCTAGCTCTGATCCTGAGGTTTTTCATCTAAGTGAAAAAATCTGTGATTGTGATAGAGAGAATTTCTGTTTTACCATTTCTAAATCATGATTGAAAGGTTTATTATGGTAGATATATTTCCTTCATCTGGAAAAGTAAGTTTGAGAATTTTACATGATAGAAAATACAGCATTTACAAGGTTTTACCAAAATCAAGAAATAATCTTTGTTAACTATTACCCAAAGTCTGTAAATGAATTGCCTAATATCAGTAAGCATGATTAAATGGGGCATGAGTGGGGTCAGAAATGAGGACATGAGTGGGTCTGTTACAGCGGTACTGTTCCAGCTGTTTGAGCCCCTGATCACCAGTAAGTGTATCCAGTATGCTAACGGCACGGACGGACGAGCCCGCAGGGACCTGTACGACCAGTGTTTTACCAGTGCAGCCATGAAGCCATACTTCACACTGTTCCAGGATGTATATATCATTAGTTATAACTTTTGATTTGGATAAAATACAAAAACACATAAAAAACACTATCATCAGTTATACACTACATGAATTTTCTCCCATGAAGAGTGAATTGAGACTTGTGCTTTCATGTAGTTAAGAGAATTTTGCAACATTCTTTTAATATGATCCATGTGAGAATTAATACAGTAATGAGATATTAGCCTTGAGTCCAATGATCATGTGTGCCCTAGTCACAGAGAATTGTATTGAGTATAGATGAGGTCCATTATAGCACACTCCATTTTAGAACACTCCATTGTAGTGCACCTCTTAACTGTGCGCTCCATGTTAATGCACTCCATTATAGTGCAGTTCTATATAGGGCACTCCTTTATAGCGCACTCCAATAAAGTGTACTTCTTAATACATGTAGTACACTCCATTAATGTACACTCCATTACCCACATGAAAGTCAAATATAACACAGTTCAACAATCCAAATTTATATTTTGTGATTTGTTAAGTTGACTGAAAGCAAATTTTCACAGAGTCAACAATATAACTTGGAACCAAGATACTGTGTTATAATGTTATGTGTTAAACAGAATATAGGACTCATAACTTGTTTAATATGTGATTTAGGTGGCCGATGAGCTGAGCAAGAAGTGGGATACAATGGTGAATGATGAACACATACCACTTGGTCAGTTCATGACTGCATACGCCCTCAAGTGTGGCTTGATTTCCCTGTTTGGGGATCCAATGTGGGATGACAAGGCTGTGCTCAAGTTCCGGAAATCATATGATCTGGTAAATCTTTAGGCATGTCCTTTAACTTGTAATTAATTGGCATTTAAAAAATCCTGTCTGAACACTCATCCAATTATCTACCTGGCTTGAACCAACTGCCCTCTGGGACAGAATGGATGCTTTAACTATTGGGCCACCATGCCCTGTGTTCTCGAAAATAAAAATTATACTGAAGTATGATTTTCACGCCCAGATTCAAACTACGCCCATTAGTTTCAGAAAGTATTACTCAATTATTCAAATTTGTTGTTGTTGTATTGGGGTTTACCGTCGCTGCGATAGTATTTCAATCATATAGCGACGTCCAGCTAATTACAGATGGAGGAAGACCCCGAGTACACAGAGGTACCCGGGTAGAACCACCGACCTACCGCAAGCCTTCAAATTTGGGCCTGAGATTGTACTCTAGTATTTCCAAGAACACGGGGCCGAGAGGGTAAAGTTGCTGACATTAACACTCACTCAGCCCCTCACTGTGTAGGTTTGAGTCCCGGCAGGGTCATTTGGATTTTCATGTGCAGCTGGCTTGCAGTAGGTTGGTGGTTCTACCCGAATGCCTCAGAGCATTCGGAGTCTTCCGCCACCTGTAATTAGCTGGATGTCGCTATATGACTGAAATACTGTCGCAGCGACAGTAAACTAAAAAAATCAATCAGTCTTACAAATTTTAATTTCAATATTTTTATACCCCCACCACAGTGTGGTGAGGGCTATATAGGAATCACATTGTCCATCTTATACATCTCTTCATCAGTTGATTTCGAATATTGCATGTGAAATTTCAAAAGAGTTGTCTCAAGGATTACAGAGTTATTGCCCCTGATTGGATTGATTTCTTATTTTACATGTTTATATTAGCTATATAGGCTAGACATTTCAGTGAAATGTTGCAGCAAAATGGCATTCATTGTACACATTTTTCTTCAAAACCAAATAAATCCAGTGACAAAAAAGACACATTTTTGAAGATTCTAAAGGAGTCCCCATATTTAGTTCAACACTGTTTGCATGAAGGATAAGTATTGCTGAGGAAATGGGATATTGTGAGATTGGCGGTTGAGAGGAAATTGAGATGAAATAGCATTTAAGTTGTGAGAGGAAATTGAGATGAAATAGCATTTAAGTTGGGAATGGCAGATGAGAGGAAATAGCATTTAAGTTGGGTTTCTTAATGTTTAGCAGTAACATATTTTTCACCTTTGTACTGTAATAAGTTATTTCCTGCTGCAGCATGGACTTTACTATACATTCTTTGTATGATAAAGATATGGGAAATATTTCTTACCTACCGGCACTGATTATTTTTATTTTGAATTTATCTTATTTAATTTTTTCAATGTTAATGAGGTATTTTTCTAGGTAGAAAGTTGAACAAAGTTGAGAATTTTGAGTGGAATAGGCAATTTTGGCTATTTCAAGGGCCAGGACTCTGAAGTGCCTATAACAATTTTGCTACTTGTTGATCTTGACAAAGACTTTAAATGTTAATTCAGTTTTAGCAAGTTTGGTGAAAACTATGTCAGTTAGCGGACAAAGCTAAAATGTCCAATTTTGACTAATGCAAGAGCCATAACTCTGAGGAGCCTTGAGCAATTTGGCTGGTCATCTAACAAGGCCTAAATTTTATACCTACAAACATTCTCAGCAAGTCTGGTAATGAAAACTGTTTGAATAAGAAAGTAGACAAAGCTTAATTGTCCAATTTCGACTAATTCAAGGGCCATAACTCTAAAGTGCCTTTGGCCGATTTGGCTGGTTATCAAATTTGGCCTAGATTTTATACATTCTCAGCAAGTTTGGTGAAGATCTGATGAAAACTATTTGAGTTAGAGAAAGACAAAAAAGCGGACCGATGGACAGACTGATCGACAGAGCAAATACTATAGGGCACCAACACCAGTGTGGGGCCCTAAAAATGGTTGCTAATGATGGCAAACAATGTTGCTATGGAGAACATACAGTTGTTAAAGTTGAGGTTTATTGTCTCATGCCGACACAGGAGCACCTCTCATTAAAATCTAACTGAAAAGTCCTTTACAGATAGTCATATGGCTTTCTAAAAAATAAGAACTCTGATTTTGATATATGTATATAATTATCACATAACAAAGGCCAGCTTATAACAAACCCAATATATATTTAAATGTATCACTAGTTAAATATTGCGACAAACAAAATAACTGTAATCACACACAGTGTTTTTAATTTGTCATTGAAGCATATTTCCTAAAATGGATAGGGTAGTAAAGTCCAACAATAATGCTTTTCTTCAACGTTTGTGTAACGTCATGGCTGTAATCCTAATTTGGGTTTTATGATATAAAATTCAAAACAACGTTACAGAATACAATCATTTTTTTGAATGTGATCAATTTAGCTGAGGAAAAAACGTGCATTTATAAAAAGCACAATTTGAAACTAATATAAATTATTCTAAAATATATCAATATAAATAATTTTTTTTTTTTAAAGGGAAATTTCTAAACTAGATCCTATTTCAAGAAAATTATTTTAAAAAAATTTTTTTTTTTAAAAAACTTAAAACTATAATATTCAAATTAAAAAAAAACACTGACCAAAACATAAAAACAGCTGGTATATAGTGTTATGTGATAAACAGAATCTGTCATTTGTGTTCATCGTTTGCTAAAATTATCAGATGCGTTAGATGAAACGATACAAAACTTGTTTAATATTTTCAGTACACAACGACTACTCTAGTCAGATCCTATATTTATATACCGGTTCTTCCAACAATGCTTTCTTATTGCATAATGAACACTAACGGAGCATAAAAAAGAAACTATGCTTAAATAGCCTTAAACCATTACCTCATGAATATTCATGCACAAATTCATGTCTTGATGGATATTAATTGAATTTTTTTTTTTTCATTGCCACAGATGACTGTACGTAGAAACTGAGCTACAAGATTGTATGCACAAACAGAGGAGACCCTGATCAGACAGCTCCTATAGGATCTGGATCTACTCTGTTTGCCAATGTTTCAAAATGAGACTAAGTCTATATGAAGTCAAGGGTTAAAGATAAAAAATATATATATCCACTGTAACAAAAATGTAATAAAACATTGTAACATCTTGAAAATGGATTTTCCGGCACCAACATTTTTTTTTATATTAAATGGTACATGTATTCACAGAACCAGTTAATATCTATGAACTGTCTTCAAAGGTGACTAATATGTAGCATGCAATGATAGTCATTACATACTGAAAACAAAATATGTCTAGAATAGAAAACATACAAATAAATCATTGCAAAAGCTGCATGACGAAAAAAAAAAATCACACCCAGTAATTACTGTATAAATCACAAGATGTCATCAAATGTGTAAAAACAGTACATGCAGACAGCGTGTCACCTGTGTTCAATCGAAATTCAATTTTGTAGCAGATTAGTCTGTTTTCATACTGGAATATTAGACAATACATTCATCTGAACAACATATCTTTCAATATGTTAGGGCAATATTTCCTCCTAGAAATTATCATAGAACATACATAATGTATCCATACAGTTTAATCTATAACAACGGCCATAACAGCCGACATGTGAGTAAAGGCCAGTGACTAATTTCCCGTTTGTTAGAAAACTTAACCTCTAAATACCAGCCACCTCCATATAAATATACCTGTTTTCAGTTTTCCTTTGAGTGGCCTTTGTTCACAAGTTATACCTAAGACTTATTAAAAAGAGTTTAATGGGTCTTTGATTATACTATTATAACAGTTAACAAGTCAAAGATGGAGAAGCCTATCTGGCACTACTGTAGATACAATCTTTATCAGCATCTACATAGTTGACACCAGGCCACAGCAGTGTTTTCTTTTACATCTTGTATACATTTTTCTGTTCATCTTCATGCTTTTAATCAAACCAAAGTCTACTTTGTTCCACATTTTCATACACATTTGACCTCTTACAAGACCTTCATGTGAAGAATGACGAAGTGTTTTGTTAAATCATATTCAAATAATTTAATTTCAGTACCACATGTTTTATTATAGTAACATATACTACTCAAAGTTTGCTAAGCACCACCGGCTATTTTCCCATAGATTTACCTGCTAAGACAAGCGACTTTAAAGGCATGCTACATTAAAGTTTACATTAAAACAAATCTTGCTTTTATGCAGAAGTATTGTTTATGTACCAAACTTACTACCAATTACAAAAAATAAGCCTTTCGGATCCTCAATACTGGGAATTAATCATAATTAGAAAGTGCGAAATTTTGAGAAAACACCTTAAAATTTAAAGTCAGCTAAATTCAGAACTTTGATCTTCAAATATTCCTGTTTTCTAAATGGAATACTTTTAAGGATATTTGTAACGATGTTGACCTGTTCATGGTCATTTTTTTCTGTATTGATCACAAGATTTAACTTCCATTTATAAAATGCCATTTCTTGCAAAAAACACACTTTTGTGAATTTGCCAACTAATGACAGGAATAGGCTAAATCGTTGTAACTCATTTTTGAGCCTCTTTTCTATAATTTTGACAAAAATTATGCGTAACAAGAGCTGTCCATAAGACAGCGCGCTCGACTTTTCTCAGTTGCTAAGACACAGTTTTATGGATTTTAATAGTATGGTACATATCAATGATGATATGTTCTAGTTATAGTAGAAATTATTCTATCACCTCCAATAAACAAATATGACATTTTTAATTGGTGAAATTAGCATGCAGAATCAATTTGAGAATGTGGTGTGCTGTGGTAAATTGAAATTTGTAATTGGTGAAATTAGTATGCAGAATCAATTTGAGAAAAATTTTTTGGTGAAATTAGCATGCAGAATTTATTTGAAGAAATACTTGACATTTCCACATATAAATTCTTAAAGAGAAAATATTAGCATTCCAGTGACCAACAGATCTGCTTGTGAAGTTTTTGTTAGATAAATGCTGTAATCTAGTATAAATGCCTTTTTTCAAATAGATCCTGCTGCACCAATCATAGCTTGGATATGGTCTGTAGGAGGTTAAAGCTGCTATAGCATATTGCATGAGATCTAGCCTGGACATCATCTGGTGTAGTGTGATAGTACAACTATGTAAAAAAATTACCATGATTTTGGCTGTTTTGTAAGTATGAAAGTGGCATAACTTAAGAAGTAGTACAGCAAGAGTTATGGGCCTTGTTAGTAAGGTAGAGGTAATGATGGTGAATATGTATTTGAAGTTTAAGTTGAATACCTTAGATAGTATTGAAGACAAGGATCCTAAAAAACGATTTTTTACCGGTTTTGACCGATTTTGATCTCAATCGACCGGTTCAGATTTCAAAAAGTACCAAAAAAATCGGTCGAAAAAAAATCCATAATCCTCGTCTAAAACTTTCAAAATCGGTCCAAACGGTTCATAATAGTCTCTCTTACACACCAATTGACCTACTTCTTGAATTTCCGGTGTGCCCTCGGGGCAGGTGTCAGTGGGGGTCAGGCAGGGACACCCGTCTAGGTCATTATTGGGCAGTTAAGATGAATGGATTGACGGTTTGTACTTAGCGGTTATTTGGACGGTGCCGTGTAATTATCTATGCCGTAATAATGGACCATTGCTTGTTTGCAAACTGTAACCGGTCGACTTTTAAATGCGGTAATTAATGACAATATCAAAGGCTAATCAAAATGTTTGATCTCCTTAGTAATTTGTAATTTGTAAGAACAAAATAAAAGAATTAAAAAAAACTGATAACTGTTTGGTGTTATTACTCAACTTTATATTTGGTATATAAGGGGATGGTATCAGTGACAAGGCTGCATTTCGTTGAAATGGCTCAGCGCAATTTACTTGCGATGTTTAAAAAATCAAATGACCGGCTTGGCAACCCGGCTCATGATGATAAAGAAAACGGGAGTGGTGACCCAGTAAAAAGTACATTTCAAAGTCGGACTGGCAACCCGATATGCACACAAATCCGGCCTGGCAAACCGGTCGAAAACACTGGGAATGGGGCAACCCGTGATGCATTTTCTATTATGAAATGCAATCAAAAAGTAGAAATTACAAATAAAAGGAAGCGGAAACTTAGCGATGGTGCTTCCTCTCAGCAGCAAAACAAACTGGTAAAGACACAGATCAAAACGTTCTCAAAATCTTGGCTAGACGAATTTAAGTGGCTTGAGTTTGAAAATGGGAAAATGTTTTGTTCACTGTGTAAGCTGCACAAGCACAAATCAAAATTTAGTCAGGGAGGCTCACAAAACTTTCGTATATCTACATTACGTGAGCACGAGGCCAGTAGTGGGCACATGGGTTCTCAAAATATCGAGTCAGATATCGAACGCTACTTACTTACTTACACACATGGTAGTGGCTAGCTGCAGCACAACGCATTTAAATAAAAAAAATAATCACAAATAAATAAAAGTTATTGACAAAAAAAATATATAAACACAAAGGCACATAATAAACAACACCAAAACGACTGCTTCCAACAATTTATTGATTCGTTAGAGTCATATACAGACCGTCATATACATGCACTTCCGGTAAACAAACTTTCGATTTCGTAGAGGTAAATATTGCAGAAAAATACCTTATTATGCCAACAGGATGCTGAAATATAATAAAAGATCTATTTTCACACTGCAAATGATTCAGGGTATGTTGATTGAAAATATCAATGTTATTTTTTTTTTTTTTTTTTAAAATCCTTTTCCGGATCAAAAGAGGTAAATATTGCAGATTGTTTTAAAGGGGGGGGGGGGGGGGGGGGGGGGGGATTTTGCCGTCGACCGGTTGAGATTCCAAAATTTTAGGATCCCTGATTGAAGATATACAACTTTGTAAAAACTTTAACCTTGATTTTGGCTGTTTTGTAAGTATGAAAGGGGCATAACTCCAAAAATAGGGCCTTAGAAGTAAGGTGGAAGTGATGATGGTGAATAAGTATTTTAAGTTTGGGTGGAATACCTTTGATAGTATTTAAGTTATTGATGTTTGAAAAAAACTTTAACCTTGTGTTGCAACGCCGACGCCCGAGTGACAGTATAAGCTCTCATTTTCTTCGAAAAGTCGAGCTAAAAATGATGGTCAGCTAACGCTTTCCTTTCAGGTACATAGCATTACATTAAGCATGTGTTTTCATGTGACTCTATGGGAAAATAGCTGGTGGTGCTTAGCAAACTTTGAGTAGTATAATTTAAAAATAAAATATTTAACAAACCTTCATCAAATCTGACAGCACCATACAAGTTTTTATTTTACAACCAACAAATACTTGTACCTAATAGTAAGACAGAGGACAATAACTGGTTTCACTTCCTGCTGCCTCACCAGTTGCCATGGAAACAAACACATAGCCCACTAACCATATGGCTCAGGAAAGCTGTGAACACTAGCATTTAACCAGTAGCACACACACTTATATATTACAAGCTGATGAATATATCATAATGACATGGCAATGAACAGTACTGGACAGTAGCCCTGATTAGTAAGGCTGTTTTCCCCACCTATTTGAAATGTATATCATAACAGCATGTGATACAATGTGAAATGATTCAAACTTTCATTATGACTGTTCAATAATGACCACAAGAGTATTCTTTGGAACACATGTGTCAACTGCTGAAGCATGACAGAAAAAGTGTGACTGACAGACAACGGAAGAGTGATCACTATATGTCAATTCTGCTTACAGCAGGTGACACAAAAAGATCAAACCCTTTTACACTGAAAAAATCACAGTTGTTATATCGACATCCTTAGTAATAAAGTAAAAACAGCATCAAGAATAGGGAAATTGCTCAGAATCAATTGTAATACAAATACTATAGCATTTTTAAATCTGATTTTCGCGATACATTACAGCATTCTTTCATTTGATAACATTTAACTGGGTTGGGCAGTGGCTTGTCAAGTTCCAATGCCTTGGAAGCACACAAAATAATTATTAGGGCTTCTGCCATTTACATTTATGAAGCTAGGCAATAATTTATTTCCTTGTCAACACACGTAAACCAGTCTATCTCCTGGCCAGAGTGATCCAGATCTCGTCGCTGGGATGGGTGACCAGTCCATGCACCGGCTCTATCACTTGACCCTCCACCATGCTGACCTTGAACTTCCGGATCAAGGTCGCCACAGCTACTGCACCCTCGTTGTATGAGAACTTCTGACCAGGGCACATTCGTTTGCCAGCAAATCCGAATGGAACAAACCACAAGTTAGATCGCTTTTTGGAGTTTTCCTTGCTGAATCTGTCAGGATCAAACCTGAAAAAATATTGCACACTGTATAGAAATGCTTGATGCATTCAACATACATTGTAAAGAAATGCTTGATACATTCAACATACATTGTACAGTCGAACCCCGGTTACTCCACCACCTCTCATTCAAATACCCGGCCTCATTCGAAATACTTTGTTGGTCCCGATCACTCTCCTTCTTATTTCTATATAAAAATATCTGGGTTATTCAAATTTGTGCCATTCGAAAACCTGGCCTCATCTGAAAAGATTTTTTGGCATGTGCCAATCAATTCGTATGATTTTTGCACCTCCTTATCTGAAGTCACTGACGAGCATTAATTACCGGCAGCATTTTGAAAACAAACAATGGAAAGGTGGGAATGTTAATTAATTACTGAAATGGGTGGAGACAGTCGCTTACAGTTTACATAAATTGTTAATTGATTGGGTGTTTGTGCAGTTCAATCATAAAGGTGATGATTGTAGTATTTGGGATACGCTGTTAAAGGAAAATTTAAACAAGTGTAACAAGCAGACCACGATTACATCGTTTTTCGAGACGACGTTGATGTAACGTTGATACATGTATGTAGTTACTTGTGGTTTAGTCAGACATGATGAATGTTCATGTATGCATATATGCAGAAAAAATGAATGTTGGTAAATTAAATATTAATTATCCATTGCTGTTTTCAAGATGGCGTTTATATTGGGCACATGTAGTCGCTTGTGGTTTAGTGAGACCTGATAAATGTACATGTATGTATGTATCTTTTTTATTGACGTATGCATTGATTATCTATGTATCGAAATCATTTATGCATAAGAAGATGAAAGTTGTGAAATAAAAATTGATTACCTACCTATATTCGTTTTCATTTACATTACTTAATCATAACATATTTTAACAAGAGCTGTCAGAGGACAGCACGCTCGACTATTCAAAATGCTTGTTGGTAAATCAAGTGAAATCTATTTCAATTCTTGCCCTTCATATACCCTGTAAATAATAATAGTCAAAAATGATATACCTAATAATATTTTTATGATGTTTAAAATCAATCCCATGCCTAGTTACTGAGACACAAGCACAATAACACTGTGCATGCAAAACTTTAACCATAAATCCAAGTTAGAAAAGGGCCATAATTGCATAAAATTCAGTCCAAAAGTTATCCTCCTTAGTTTTCTGATGTCACTGAACACACTCCTTAACTTTCTAGTCAATTCCACAACCAATTTCTGAGATATAAGCTGGATAGTAGCTTGAATGCAAAAATTTAACCAAAATTCTAAGTTAAAAAGGGGTCATAATTTTTTATATATTCCATCAAGTGTTATCTTCCTTTATAGTATGATAACCCTAAACATATTAAAGATGTTTCAAATCAATCCCATGCCTGGACTTTGAGATATAAAAACCATGCAAAACTTTAACCAAAATTTCTAAGTTAAAAAAGGGACCATAACTTGTAATATATTCCATCAAAAGTTATCTACCTTGATAGTATGATACTCCTAAACATATTAAAGATGTTTAAAATCAATCGCATATTGACCATTTAAGCAAGACTTACATGTAGAGTTGTTGTCTCTGCTGTGCCCACTATACAATTCATGCAAGCAAGACAGATGCAAGAAATAGAATTAATAATAGTTACCTTGCCTGATCCAAAATGTTTTTCTTTAGTCTTTAGTCTTGTTGATGAGAAATGAGAACTTTCACTCTGCATCACCACCCTGACTATATACATGCCTTATAAAATTTATTATTAAGTTATCGCGGTCGCGGGATCCCATTTTTTGCCATATTTTCACTATTTCCGTTACCATAGCAACCACAATTTTAGTCGAAGAACAAAAATAAAATGATGTGCATAATTTACATATTGCCATCTAGTCATATACCAAGTTTCATCAAGTAAGCTTGCTTAGTTATAAAGTTATCGTGGGATCCCATTTTTGCCATATTTTCACTATTTCCTTACATAGCAACCACAATTTTAGTGAAGAACAAAATAAAAAGTGCATAATACAATTGCCATCTAGTCATATACCAAGTTTCATCAAGTTAGCTTGTTTAGTTATAAAGTTATCGCGGGATCCCATTTTTTTGCCATATTTTCACTATTTCCGTTACCATAGCAACCACAATTTTAGTCGAAGAACAAAAATAAAATGACGTGCAAAATCTACACATTGCCATCTAGTCATATACCAAGTTTCATCAAGTTAGCTTGCTTAGTTATAGCAGGATCCCATTTTTTGCCATATTTTCACTATTTCCGTTACCATAGCAACCACAATTTTAGTCGAAGAACAAAAATAAAACGACGTGCATAATTTACACATTGGCATCTAGTCATAAACCAAGTTTCATCAAGTTAGCTTGCTTAGTTATTAAGTTATCGCGGGATCCAGATTTGAGCGGAAAGACAGACGGACAGACAGACGGACGGACAGATGGACGGACAGACAGACGGAGGGCAAACCTATAGTCCCCTCCGGTGTGAACACCGGTAGGGGACTAAAAAGGGCAATAATTTGTAACATATTCTATCAAGAGTTATCTACCATGAAAGTATGATACCCCTAAACATATTAAAGATGTTTCAAATCAGTCCCATGCCTGGATACTGAGATATTAGCATGAAAGTACCTTGCATGCAAAACTTTAACCAAAATTTCTAAGTTAAAAAGGGGCCATAATTTGTAATATATTCTATCAAGAGTTATCTACCTTGGTTGTCTGATGCCCCTAAACATATTCATAAACTTTCAAGTCAATACCATGAATGGTTATTGAGTTACAAACTAAATAGTAGCTTGCACACAAAACTTTAACCAAATCTTCTATTGCATGAAAAACTTTAAGCAAAATTTCTAAGTTAAAAAGGGGCCATAATTCATATTAAATTCAGTCAAGAGTTATCTACCTTGGTTGTCTGATGCCCCTGAACATATTTATAAACTTTCAAGTCAATACCATAAATGGTTATTGAGATATAAGGTTGATAGTAAGTTGTATGCAAAACTTTAACCAAAAGCTGCAACGCCAACGCCGACACCAGGGCGACTACAATAGCTCTCATATTCTTCGAATAGTCGAGCTAAAAAGTGTACATTATACGTTCACTGCATGAAAAAAGTGGGTGGGATGGGTTTTTGTCTCAACGATCGACGTGATTTGGGTTATTCGAATACATGCCTTACTCGAAATAAAACCCTGATCCCCGGGATTTCGAATAGCCGGGGTTTGACTGTATAAAGAATTATTTTTGGTGGCTAAATGTTATAGATTCAAAAGTCAATTGTTAAAGTGACACAGCAATTTAGGCTTTATTAAATGCTAAACCAACAAATAAATATCAATCTAATATCTTGTAGTGAAGAAAACGCATTTATTTAATATCTTCCTTAAAGTCAAGAAAAGAAAATTTAAGCATATCAGCCTTCTAGGAGCTGTTTGTTCATACAATATTTTAGCTTAGATTTACATAGATGATAAAGAAAAAAATACTACTGTCAGTAAATTAATATTCATAAATCATTAACATTTATGAGATTAGGGGTGAAAATGGTAAGGAGTGATATAGATGGAGAATTCAAATCACTGAAGATGACAGACTTGTCAAGAGATACTGACTTGTTAGGTAAGGGCCACACTGTCTCATCCTTGGAAGCCACTCCCAGTGCATGTATCACAGGGGTCTGAATATATACAACAGAGGCTGTCTTGATTCTAAACACTTTTCCAGACATGTAAAGACATAAAACAAAACACCACAATGGCATGCAATCATCCGAATTCATTTCTTCATTTTTTAATACAATTAGCTGAATGTTCCCCTATATAAAATCACAAATTTTAAGACAGCATTCAAAATTTGCAGAAAGCTTGACTATAGAAAATTAAAACTTTGCAGCTAGTCTGATTATAGAAAATTAAAAACTTGTAGAAAGCTTGACTAGAAAATTAAAATTAATAGAAAGCTTGACTAGAAAATTAGATTTATCGAAAGCTTGACTATAGAAAATAAAAAATGTACAGAAAGAATGAGTATAGAAAATCAATTTGCAGAAAGCTTGACTAAGTATAATTTTAAAATTTACAAGTCTGAAGAGCATTTTACATCTAGCTGAGAGTATGCACCAGTCCAGGTGTTGAGAAATGACTCAGGCTCTTAATGTTGTGGGTTTAAGCCTCACCAGTTTCTTACCCCTTGCAGGCACATAGAATTGGTCCAGCTCAGTAACTACCGACATAATTATAAGTTTTGTCCCCTGCTTTTCAATTTACATTTAAAAAATATACAAACTTACATTTTTTGGAATTTTATGCCCGCCAATTTCTGAGTCAAAGTCCTGGAACCTTCCCGCATAAGGTGCCACCACGGCACAGCGCAGCGTTTCATTAAGTACTTGACGCAGGTACCTGTTGGTACATTATGGTGACCTTTTCATTAACCATTTAATGCATCATAGCACAATTGTGGGGTATAAATAATTATCAGGAATAGCTTTAAATTTGGAAATATGGTTGCTTTTGGGCAATGATTTTCAAAGGAGCTTTTTCAGGTAATGTATTAAATTATTTGAGTCTTTTGATATGCAATGAACAGTAAGTGACACTTGGCAAATTTTGAAGAGTTTAATAAGAGGAGATTACTGCTCCTAAGCCCTGGACACTTACACCAATTCATTTACGTTGGTGTTGTCCACATTGTCATCCCCTAGTACGGTCTTCACCTCCTGGTACAGTTTCTCCTGGACATCTGGGTGTGTAGCCAGGAAGTAAAAACACCAGACCAACACTGAAACATGGACGCATCACATTTTCCAAGGTGACCTGCATTATACAAACCAAGCACTTAATGTGAAGAAAATATCAAAAAAATAAAACTATTTTGTATACTAAGATTTTTGTTGTATGAAGTTAAATGAAACAGTCCTGATTGTGTTTGTTTAACATATATCACACACAGTATTTTAGTCATTTGGTGACATTGTCTGAGAGACATAACAGTTAGTATGATATTACATGTACACATTTTTATCAAAACCAAAGAATGATAAAGCAGTGATACTTTTGTAAATGACTGATTTTCTTAGTGAAACATTTAACTTTAGATGGTTTGTGAGTACAGGCCCAGGGTGCTGACTATACTGACAGTTAGAGGAGGTGTGGAAGCTGCCCACGATATACGCCAGCCCGTCAGAACACTGGATGTCCGTGTCATCTGTATAGTCTAGCAGAAGGTCCAGTAGCAAGGCCTCGCCATGTTTTGGTGGATTCTCCTTCCTGTGACGGATCAGGTCTCGCACTACCTGGTACATATACTGCTTCTCTGAAAAATACCAAGACTAGCAAGTCTATTAAAATGGCTCACATAGGTATTTTTATTCCTGGAGCTGTCTGATCGGGGTCTGCTCTGTTTGCCAATGTGCCAAAATGAGTCTATATACTGTGAAATCATTTTATTTCGTGGGGATGAAATTTCGTGGATTCAGTGAAAAAACATGTTCGTGGGGACAAGAATTCGTGGATTCGTTCGTTAGGAAAAAAAAAAAAAATTTAATTTATTTTTTTCAACGTTATCTGGACGTTGATTTGAAGACCTTTACAAAATTTAAGTTGAAAAGAATGCAGCCTAATATTGATCATAATATGTTAATGACATGACATTTAGTATATGTTAAGATCTGTTTTCAAAACTTACTTTTAGGAAGCGTTAATCAGACCAAAGTAAGTATAAATAAATCTAAGCTTGTGGCCATATAATTTTCGTAATATTTCGGCCATGTATTGCTTAGGATAAAAACCGAGGTCACCACAGTTGTGGCACAGCATGATATCCCGGATCCATTCGTCATCAACTGGGGCTAGACAGGATGTCCTGTAGTGCCTGGGGGCAAGTGGACAATGGGGGCACAGCAGGTGTCAAATCAGTCGTCTTGATGACAACGACAAATCACTGTGCTATATTCGCCATAATACAGGGTGGATCTCTCCTACCCATGCAGCTTATCTACGCAGGAACTTGAAGACACTCGTGTACTCAAAAAAATTATGACACAATTTGTAATGAAGTAAAACTTCACAAATGAAAATATATTTAACGAGTAATATATGTACATGTGCATATATCATGTATATATCATAAAACTATGTACCATAAAATACGACTAGTACAGCGACCGCAGTATAAACAAAAGTGGGTGGAGTACTGTAAATTATGGTGGAAACCAACTCAAAATTAGTTGCACTTGTACATCAAACACAAAAAGTAACACAACTAACATTATGAAGTTTTCTTTGGCGATTTGTTTATTTGCTTTTTAATACATTGTATTCCAGAACATAAACTTTATATATATTATTTAACTCAATTTACTCGAGTCTGTTGGGGTATGGGAGAAGGTCGTCATTATCGGCGAGCTGTTTGACATGATAAATGAAAACTTTTCGTGGGGACATAAATTCGTGGATAGCGGCGTCCACGAAATCAACGAAAATTAATCCCCCACGAAATATTATGATTTTACAGTATGTGGTTACAGGATAAGTTGCAATAATAATATATATCACTGTATCAAAGAAAATATGTTTAATTACATCTATAAAACCATCATTATCTGAATTAATTTACAAGTAGAAAATCGGTTTCTGAGGCAGGAATAAAGTCAATAAATGTAATGACCAGACCACACAAATTACACTCTCTGGAAATAAAGTCTGTAACCCATTACATTTTAACAATGTTAACCTTGTGTTCAATACAAGGAGATATACTAGACAGGTGTACCTTTTTCAAAGAATTTGATCCTTGGCTCTGTGGCTGGCTCAGTAATTTGCCGTTCAAACTCATGCCATACCTGTAACATAAAGACTTACTATATATCACAAAGTTGTTAAAGGGTTAAAAAGAATTCCTTCCTAATAAAATTGAAATTATAATAATATTCACTAGAGCTATCACTGAATGTGATTGATACCCCCACAAGGTAGCTTTTAGTTCAGGGAAAGGAAAATGATTGTGAGGTTTTTTGTTCACTTCAAGTAACTTTAGGGATATCTATGGCAAACACCCTTAGTCAATTACAATACAGATTTTGGTATATGTTGCAAGCAATTCATAGCCATATCAGAGGACTCCTATAAGAGCTGTATGATCAGGGTCAGTAGTCTTTGTTCATGTAATACTGCTAACAATGAAGACCTTGATTAGAAGATTCTAAAGGAGTCCCCATATTTAGTTCAACACTGTTTGCATGAAGGATAAGTATTGCTGAGGAAATGGGATATTGTGAGACTGACCTGTGTCTTTTTTGTCACTGGATTTATTTGGTTTTGAAGAAAAATGTGTACAATGAATGCCATTTTGCTGCAACATTTCACTGAAATGTCTAGCCTATATAGCTAATATAAACATGTAAAATAAGAAATCAATCCAATCAGGGGCAATAACTTGAGACAACTCTTTTGAAATTTCACATGCAATATTCGAAATCAACTGATGAAGAGATGTATAAGATGGACAATGTGATTCCTATATAGCCCTCACCACACTGTGGTGGGGGTATAAAAATATTGAAATTAAAATTTGTAAGACTGATTGATTTTTTTAGTTTACTGTCGCTGCGACAGTATTTCAGTCATATAGCGACATCCAGCTAATTACAGGTGGAGGAAGACTCCGAATGCTCTGAGGCATTCGGGTAGAACCACCAACCTACTGCAAGCCAGCTGCACATGAAAATCCAAATGACCCTGCCGGGACTCAAACCTACACAGTGAGGGGCTGAGTGAGTGTTAATGTCAGCAACTTTACCCTCTCGGCCCCGTGTTCTTGGAAATACTAGAGTACAATCTCAGGCCCAAATTTGAAGGCTTGCAGTAGGTCGGTGGTTCTACCCGGGTACCTCTGTGTACTCGGGGTCTTCCTCCATCTGTAATTAGCTGGACGTCGCTATATGATTGAAATACTATCGCAGCGACGGTAAACCCCAATACAACAACAACAAATTTGAATAATTGAGTAATACTTTCTGAAACTAATGGGCGTAGTTTGAATCTGGGCGTGAAAATCATACTTCAGTATAATTTTTATTTTCGAGAACACAGGGCATGGTGGCCCAATAGTTAAAGCATCCATTCTGTCCCAGAGGGCAGTTGGTTCAAGCCAGGTAGATAATTGGATGAGTGTTCAGACAGGATTTTTTAAATGCCAATTAATTACAAGTTAAAGGACATGCCTAAAGATTTACCAGATCATATGATTTCCGGAACTTGAGCACAGCCTTGTCATCCCACATTGGATCCCCAAACAGGGAAATCAAGCCACACTTGAGGGCGTATGCAGTCATGAACTGACCAAGTGGTATGTGTTCATCATTCACCATTGTATCCCACTTCTTGCTCAGCTCATCGGCCACCTAAATCACATATTAAACAAGTAATGAGTCCTATATTCTGTTTAACACATAACATTATAACACAGTATCTTGGTTCCAAGTTATATTGTTGACTCTGTGAAAATTTGCTTTCAGTCAACTTAACAAATCACAAAATATAAATTTGGTGTCGATTGTTGAACTGTGTTATATTTGACTTTCATGTGGGTAATGGAGTGTACATTAATGGAGTGTACTACATGTATTAAGAAGTACACTTTATTGGAGTGCGCTATAAAGGAGTGCCCTATATAGAACTGCACTATAATGGAGTGCATTAACATGGAGCGCACAGTTAAGAGGTGCACTACAATGGAGTGTTCTAAAATGGAGTGTGCTATAATGGACCTCATCTATACTCAATACAATTCTCTGTGACTAGGGCACACATGATCATTGGACTCAAGGCTAATATCTCATTACTGTATTAATTCTCACATGGATCATATTAAAAGAATGTTGCAAAATTCTCTTAACTACATGAAAGCACAAGTCTCAATTCACTCTTCATGGGAGAAAATTCATGTAGTGTATAACTGATGATAGTGTTTTTTATGTGTTTTTGTATTTTATCCAAATCAAAAGTTATAACTAATGATATATACATCCTGGAACAGTGTGAAGTATGGCTTCATGGCTGCACTGGTAAAACACTGGTCGTACAGGTCCCTGCGGGCTCGTCCGTCCGTGCCGTTAGCATACTGGATACACTTACTGGTGATCAGGGGCTCAAACAGCTGGAACAGTACCGCTGTAACAGACCCACTCATGTCCTCATTTCTGACCCCACTCATGCCCCATTTAATCATGCTTACTGATATTAGGCAATTCATTTACAGACTTTGGGTAATAGTTAACAAAGATTATTTCTTGATTTTGGTAAAACCTTGTAAATGCTGTATTTTCAAACTTACTTTTCCAGATGAAGGAAATATATCTACCATTATAAACCTTTCAATCATGATTTAGAAATGGTAAAACAGAAATTCTCTCTATCACAATCACAGATTTTTTCACTTAGATGAAAAACCTCAGGATCAGAGCTAGAATTTAGTATTTTTACAACTTGCATTTATTTGGCAGTGGTCAAAAACTTAAGATTCAGCAGCACGAATACCATATAGCAGGTTATTTCTGCAGGTGTAATATTCTGCGTATTTGCCATAAAAATGGGTGAAGTTTTTTTTTCTATGGATTATTTTTCTGCAATTTCTGACCCAGAAGAATTTATTTCTGCACTTGCTTACCTTGATATTAAAGCAAACATATCAAAATCTCTAATTCTAAGTATTATACCTAAAGAAGATCACTCTATATTACATCTCACATACTCTACCACCAATCATACCGTACACAAGTTAATAACAGACATGAGTCAATCCATCACTTGACTTTTTAATTGTATGTTTATATATTTTCAAATGCAACTTTTAAAATAGATTCTTCAACTGTAAATAAATTTCGAGGGCAATTCAATCAGATAGCAAACCACTGGTATATGTGCGAAAATATGCACAGTTTGCATTGTTTGGCATGTAATTAAGACCCCAAGGCGGAGAAAATCTTCCTGTCCCCAGGTAAACTTGGAAGGTGACACATTGTGTTTCATTAATAAGGGTAGATTACAATGAAATGTGGTCAAACTGTCATATTTTTACTCTTTGTTCTTTTCATCCATTTCCTGTAATAACAAACCATTCAACAATTTAGTGAAAACTACACTGCCTGGTTGTTTTGTTTTAAAGCTAGCGGTAACCGACTCTTGTTGATAATAGAAATACCATCATGGCATATTTTATGTAGATCAGTATCAAATGATCTGTTTTATCCTGCGCACATTTTTTCTACTGTAAGTTAATTTCCACGGATTTTATTTCTACGGATTTGTATTCATCTGCAGAATAGCAGAAATAAATTACCCGCAGAAATAACCCGCTATACGGTATTTTTACAAGTTTTAACATTTAAACATATATAACATATGTGTTGTATTTTGTGTACATGATAGACTAATGTAAAGTAATTATGTAGGTTATTGAGCTAGTATAAACTTGTAAACCAGTCAGCAGGTGTATGCATAGTATTAAAAGCTGCTCTCAAATTTATTTAGCCCAAACTTATAACTTGACTGATTTTCTGTACTACTCGCAAAATTATTCAAATGGACAAAACATTAACTAGCAAAATCATTCTTCCCTCACATTTTGCAAGTTTGCTTGTGTTAGATTTGAGGCCTGAAGATGCTTTATAAAAACAGCCCCTGAGCATAAGTATGAGGGCAATTGAAATCACTATTTTTATTTAACAAGAGGGCCAAGATGGCCCTAGATCGCTCACCTTAGAAAAGTATCATTCATTGCCTGTACAAAACAGATTGCTTTAGAATTAAGATGATGAGGTGAAACAATGTTCAGGAATTTTCTGACCCCATCCACAAAAGATATCATCATGACAAACATTCTGCCAAAGTTTGAGGATGATTGGACCAAAAATGTTGCCCTCAGAGTATAAACAACACCTACATTTCTATCCAGCCCCACCCATTTTCAAACTGGTTCGAGATATCATCATGACAAACAATCTGACCAAGTTTGAGGAAGATTGCATCAAAACTGTGGCCTTTAGTGTGTAAACAAGATTTTTCTAAGATTTGACCTATTGACCTACTTTTCGGTCCGGCCCTGCCCATTTTCGAAAGGGTTCAAGATATCATCAAGACAAACATTCTGACCAAGTTTGAGGAAAATTGGATCAAAATTGTGGCCTCTAGTGTGTAAACAAGATTTTTCTAAGATTTGACCTACTGACCTACTTTTTGATCCAACCTGACCCATTTTCAAAAGATATCATCATGACAAACATTCTGACCAAGTTTGAGGAAGATTGGATCAAAATTGTGGCTTTGATCAAAATTGTGGCCTCTAGGACGGAAACAAGATTTTTCTAAGATTTGACCTACTGACCTACTTTTTGATCCAACCTGACCCATTTTCGAAAGGGTTCAAGATATCATCAAGACAAACATTCTGACCAAGTTTGAGGAAGATTGGATCAAAATTGTGGCCTCTAGTGTGTAAACATCAAATTGTTGACGGACGACGGACGACGGCCGACGGACAATCAAGTATCCCAAAAGCTCACCCTGAGCTATGCTCAGGTGAGCTAAAAAATATAAAAATCATACTCATAATATTAATGAGTATTTTTTTTAATGAAATAGGAATTTGAGTTAACATTTTCAGACAAATTTAAACCTGTCTGTATGTTTATTGGTACAAACGTGGTCTATCAAAGACTTTCTGGTGCTCCTTGAACAAGTCGGCACTGGCGATGCTGACGGTGTAGGTGGGTCCCCACCAGAAGGAGGCGATAGGGCCAAACTGCTCATGAAGGCCCATCAGGAACTGGTGTAGACTGCCTGCCTTCGCAATATCCCCGAAATTGCCATCTCTGTTGCAGAAAGGAAGAAAAGTAACAAATAAATGAGCACTCTGTTTGGGTTTCAATCACTTCGTTTGAGAACTTTGTCTACATAAGAAAGATATACATATAGTGCACCCATATACATATATATTGTCCCTTTGCAATGCAATTGTTTCAAATTTATAACAAAATGTTATCAGCTGTTATGTTAAATTGATTAACAGGCTATCCAATGGCTACACTAGGATAATAGTTGTCAATGGTTGACCTGGTTTACACAAAAAATGGTTTTGTTTGTGATACTGTTTGTGATTAGTTGACCTAGCCATGACTGGGAAAGGCGAGACTTAAAATGTAAAGGTGCAACGGATCTTTCCAGCTTTAGTAGTGAAAATTTAAACCCCGCCTTCATTCCTTGTTGAGTGATTATAATCTGTTTCATGATAGGATCAAATAATCACAAACACATATCATTTTATCTCAAACTATTGGATAATCTGATTATCAATTTGTAAACACTGAAATTAGCTGCCATAGTTTAAACATACAAATCAGAATGGTAAGCGATAAATATATGGAAAAATTAATTAATGCATTCATAGCCATTTATCTCATGATTTCCTGTTTAGTCATGCAAATTTATGACTTGACTCAAAATTGATTTACTTGATTTAAAATGGTATTTGAAACATGGAATTATCTCGGAAGACTTTGAGCTACAATGATGTATACCATAAACCTGGATCTGCTATGCTTGCCATGACATCAAAACCCATCTACATGAGGTACATGATTAATACATTTGATGAAAACTGATCTAATTTGCTCTCACTGTAACTTAATTTTCAAAATTCAGGAAAGTTATCAACATTTTAAAATAATTCATATGCAGAAGTTTTAAATGTTCAGTCAGTGAAGCACTCTCTTTGCAAAAAAGGTAGACTTACAACATATACCTTAAGTTTATTTCAGATCATTGATTTTTTTTTCACAATTTTTACTGCACCAGTCCTGGGACTATCCAGGCTAAAATAATATGAGTCCCCTTTCGGAAATATTCATTCTACTTTAATTTCAAAAGCATTTACCAAACTTTTTATGCATCTATTGGATGAATTAAAATCAAAACATTGCATTCACAGTGAAAACATTGCATCCTGAATGCAGAATGCAGAGGTAAAACATTTTTTTTTTTTTTTTTTTTTACGACCTATGGATAGAAAGTAATGTCACTTATGAAAATCTTCTTGTTGACACTTGCATTCACTTGGTTCTTGATGTGGGAGGATCCAAAGTAACATGTCCAAATGGGCAACCAGCTACCCTGGTTACCTAAGACATCTCCATGATATTGTTTGTTTGCTTGGAATAACTTTCCAGACAATATTTCAGTCTTCTCAGATTTTTTGTCTACATGAGACTGTGATATAATGCTGCCTCATTGTGATATAATGCTGCCCCACTGTGATATAATGCTGATTGAATCATTGTGATATAATGCTGCATCATTGTGATATAATGCTGCCTCACTGTGATATAATGCCACCGAACTGGGCCAACCTGTCCTGAAGGCTGAAACTTCCTTTATGTGTTCAGTAGTGAGATATACCAGAACCATTTTAATGACTTTGTTATGTCGCAACCAGAGATTGAATCCACAACCTCTTAGTTATTAGGGACCATTTCAGATGATACTGTGAAATCATTTTATTTCGTGGGGATGAAATTTCATGGATTCGGTGAAAAAAACATATTTGTGGGGACAAGAATTCATGGATTCGTGTGTTAGAAAAAATAGATTTTTTTAATTTATTTATTTCGACGTTATTGGTCATTAATTTGAAGACCTTTACAAAATATAAGTTGAAACAAATGCAGCCTAATATTGGTCATAATATGTTTAGAATATGTTAAGATCTGTTTTTAGTACTTACTTTTGGTGAACGTTAATGAGACCAAAGTAAGTGTAAATAAATCTAAGCTTGTGGCCATATAATCTTCGTAACATTTCAGCCATGTATTGCTTAGGATAACAAGAGTGCCAGTGATGCCACAATATACGCCGCCACAAAATATAAAGACCAAGAGGGGTCTTTTAATTATTGCTTTTAACATTTCTGTAAGCATAACCTCATAATGAAGTCTGTAAGACCAATTAATTTAGCTGAACAGAGATAGAACCCTAAAAATGCTTCCAATATGACAGTAGGTCAAATAGCAGTATCAATTTGAATCCTTTTTTCTTTCTCCCCATAACTCTTGCAAAAATCACTGTACCAGAAAATCCTTGCCTTATGCACTTTTACCTGTTTAAAACTTGAGTTGTGTTTTAAAGAGACCATGTTAAGAAAGGCATAACTATTGCAAATATTGATGAACATCAAAGCCCCTGCTTTGTGCATATCTACCCAGTATAGTAATGACATTGCCCAAGTTTTGAAAAGATGAAGTCAGAAACATACAAGAAATTGCATTCCCAAAGCTGAAATATCAATCAGCTAAAAAGACTAAGTTTCAGGGGACACAAATCTTGCAAAAATTAATGTACCGGAAAATCACCACTTCATGCACATCTACCCATTATAGTAATGATATTGACCAAGTTTTGAAAAGATTCATTCAGAAATGTAGGAGGAGTTGCGTTCACAAGGCTGCAATATCAATCAGCTACAGAGACTAAGTTTCAAGGTACACAAATCTTGTAAAAATCAATGAACCATAAAATCGCCACTTCATGCACATTTACCCATTAAAGTAATGACATTGACCAAGTTATAAAAAGATTCATTCAGAAATGTAGGAGGAGTTGCGTTCACAAGGCTGCAATATCATTCAGCTACAGAGACTAAGTTTCAAGGGACACAAACCTTGTAAAAATCAATGAACCGGAAAATCACCACTTCATGCACATCTACCCAGTAAAGTAATGATATTGACCAAGTTTTGAAAAGATTCATTCAGAAATGTAGGAGGAGTTACGTTCACAAGGCTGCAATATCAAACAGCTACAGAGACTAAGTTTCAAGGGACACAAATCATGTAAAAATCAATGAACCAGAAAATCACCACTTCATGCACATCTACCCATTATAGTAATGATATTGACCAAGTTTTGAAAAGATTCATTCAGAAATGTAGGAGGAGTTGCGTTCACAAGGCTGCAATATCATTCAACTACAGAGACTAAGTTTCAAAGGGACACAAATCATGTAAAAATCAATGAACCGGAAAATCACCACTTCATGCACATCTACCCATTATAGTAATGACACTGACCAAGTTTTGAAAAGATTCATTCAGAAATGTAGGAGGAGTTGCGTTCACAAGGCTGCAATATCATTCAGCTACAGAGACTAAGTTTCAAAGGGACACAAATCTTGTAAAAATCAATGAACCGGAAAATCGCCACTTCATGCACATCTACCCATTATAGTAATGGCATTGACCAAGTTTTGAAAAGATTCATTCAGAAACGTAGGAGGAGTTGCGTTCACAAGATATGGACGTATGGACGGACGGACAGACGGAGAAGATGACGCCAATATACGACCGCCTCCGGCGGCGTATAAAAACCGAGGTCACCACAGTTGTGGCACAGCATGATATTCCGGACCCACTCGTCATCATCTAGGGCCAGACAGGGTGTTATGTAGTGCCTGGGGGCAAGTGGACAATGGGAGTACAACAGGTGTCAATCAGTCGTCTTAATGACGACAGATCACTGTGTTATTGGCCATAATGCAGAGTGGATCTCTCCTACCCATGCAGCTTATCTACGCAGGAAAGATACTTGTGTACTAACAAACAATATGACACATTTTGTAATATATATATACGTGTACATATATCATGTATATATTATAAAACTATGTACCATAAAACACGACTAGTATAGCGTGTACTAGTACAGTATAAACAAAAGTGGGTGGAATATGCTAAATTATGGTGGAAACCAACTCAAAATTAGTTGCAGTATATTAATAAACACAATTAGTAACACAACAATCATTATGAAGTTTTGTTTGGCGATTTGTTTATTTGCTTTTTAATACATTCTATTCCAGATTCAACATAAAATTTATATATATTATAGAACTCAATTTACTCAAAAGTCTGTTGGGGTATGGGATAAGGTCGTCATTATCGGCAAGCTGTTTGACATGATAAATGAAAACTTTTCATGGGGACATAAATTCGTGGATAGCGGCGTCCACGAAATCAATGAAAAATTAATCCCCAACGAAATATAATGATTTTACAGTATTGTAAATTAAATGATACTTACTCCTTGGACACAGGGTCGAGTCCTGGAATGGTAGAGGGATTCTTGCTGCCCTGGAAGCAGATAACAAAAAAATACTGAGTGTGTTGGACATTCAATTTTTTTTAACTTTTTCATATTACAACCAGGTAATGAAGAAGTTTTATTCATTTAAACAATATTTTGGGAATATTACCAGTGTATTTTTACAGTTGACCTAAAATATAATATGCATATAAGAGCTACATGTATTTCAACATTATATCCCTGATAGACTCTGATCAGCATTCTTGGACCTGTTTTCTATAATTTGAGATGAAGGCTACCACATAAAGCTGTAAATATCCAAGCATTATTTCTTTTCAAATTAGGAATCTTTTGTATTAAATTTGTGAAAACTTAGAAGAAAAAAATTCAGACCTAAATTATTTAAGAAATACAATGTATTGATTTATATCTTCCTATGTACAATTCAAACTAGTACATAACGCCTGGGCCCTCCAATTTTCAATCTGACTGGTGCATTCTGGGATTTAGGGTCGCTTGAGTACATCAGAAAATAATTGAAAGCCTTACATACTGGCATAAATTTGCATTTTATGGAGGGCTTAGTCTATTCTGTCCTTGCATTAACCTTGAAACATCAGATACAAACATCATGCAACACACTGATTAGATACAAGAAAACACACAGTCGAGTTAAATCCAAGATATGATTGAGATGAACATGAAACACAACTTACACAAGTGTGATCATCTAGAGGGTCCAATAGCAATCTTATGTTGCTTGGATGTAATGGATACATTTTCAAAAGTTTGAATGGTTCAAAATTGTGTTTGAAATGGTCAGAAACTGGTTGTTGCTGTAAATCTTTCATCTGATTGTTTCAGATGTCATTTTTATTTTAACTCTTTACCTCATATAGACTTATTTTGATGCACTGGCAAACAGAAAAGACCCAGATCAGACAACTCATATAAGAGCTGTCTGATCATGGTCTCCTCTGTTTGCGCATATGATTATATTGTAGCTCAGTTTCTACACAGCCTGTGTGCCTAAGAAAAAAATCATGATTTCATATACCAGTTAAAGTTCAGTAAATTAATATTCATCAAGTCATAATTTGTATATGAATATTCATGAGGTAAATGGTTGACAACAGATGATGCCCACACACCCTATACAGGATAATCCCAGTAGCATGAATGTGCTCCTGAAGGTGAACTACACAGGTGTTTTAAAACAAAGCCCTAATGAAACCCTAATTAATAATGATACAGAATCAAGCCATAAATATATAAATGATATCAATTAACTGAGAGTGAGAGTAAATAGAGTTCTAAACTTAATATAATAAAGGTTCCTGAAGGAAATTAAATAATGACAATAAAAAGGTAATATTTCTGTGAAATTTCAATAAAAGTTGCCATTTAAGATACAAATTGTATTTATCAACAAAACCAATCATCACATTTAAACAACATTTTCATACTGATTTTATTCAACCAAATTAAGGCTATTTAAACCCATTTACCTTTAACTATAACTGAGTTTTCACGTTGCTACATAAGTTAGCACATGTTATCAATCTGCATTTCAATAACAAGCTGGCCATGCAGTCACCTTTATCAGTATTCACTGATACACAACACTGTAATCGTTCACAGTTAAGCAAGGAAATAAAACAGCCCTCCCAAACAGTATATATTTGTTTTTTTTGTTTTTTTAATAAAGTTCCTTGCAGGCTAATCAGGACTTACACTGATAGCACAGACCAGTGGCTGTGTGGTAAGAGAGGTTGGAGGTCATGCGTTAAATCCCAGGCTGTGACATACCAAAGTTAGTTAAAAATGGTACAGCTCCCATTGCTTGTCGCTCTGCATATAAGGGTTGTCCCAAGACTGGTAAAATGGCCCAGTATCAGGATAATGTGACTGGGTGTGGTATCATGCCACCTGTCTACAGCGTAATACTGCAATGTGGCAGCACTTTATCTGTCTCAAGTAGGCAAAGTCTCCAAGTGACCAAAATACTGTCAGCAGGGCATTAAACTCAACAAACAGTCGGATAGCACAACTCAGGAGAAGGCTTTTAGTTTGATCTGACTTTTCACAGGTCAAAGATTAAAGACTAAACAGATGTAATATGACATAGTTTTTAAGAGTTGACTCTACATGGAATTCTGACAAGTATAAGTAATTTGCAGGGGCTAAAAAAACCTGGTGCCTGTTGGAAATCGAACAGCAGACCGACACTTAAACCAATTCATCAAAGAGCTGTCTCAACAGCAAGGCATCTGGAAATGACTTCATTATATACAGAGTTCCAGATAATTTTTTAACCTTGGGGGTAAATACCCCCACTTTCAAAAGTATGAGGATAAATGGAGATATGTAAATGACAAAGGGTAATATACAAAACTCATTATTTTTGATGATTTATGAGGACACGTGATTACATTATAACAAAAAGAATAAAAGTAAGTGCTTTATAACTTTACATGATTGTATACAAATCCACGCTTGGGAGAGTAGAACGAGAACTACATTTGTTACTAATACAGCTTAAAAGAGGAGGTGTCATTTTATCTTATTGCACCAACAATTTTTTTTCTTTTCTTTTTTTTTTTATTTAATTTTATACCTAAGTGTCAAAATTATTTGCCCTTTGAACAATGAAGGCCTTTTCCTTTATGATACTCATGTACAGTACTTCTTCTCTTTATAACTGACTTATGATATATACACATCAATTACCATTTTGTAATGATATTATTGAACATAATTCTACACTCTGTCAAGAAATTATCCTCATGTTATCAAGATTGACATATTTTGGGCATACAAAGTCTGTATCACAAAAAGCATAGTGAAATGTTTTAAAATCAACAACTTCAATAATAAGTTATTATGTGTGGTAACTTGTATTTTATGCCATAAATATGGCATAAAAATGCTCTATAAAATTATTTATATAAATCACCTAGCTGCAATTGACCCATCTCTTTATCTGACACCAACAAGAACCATGACAAGATCCAGCCATAGCACTAGATACCTTCCCGACAGTACTTCTTCAGAGTCATAAATACAGCTTCTTCCCTTGCAACATCCCAACATGGAACACACTACCAGCATCAGTAGCTGAGGCCCCCTCTTTGGCCTCTTTCAAGGGTGGGCTCTGCAACCTGACCTTCTTGCGGACTGCAGTTCTCCCTGTTACCAAGTAGTTCCCACATGACAGACTTGAGCTATGCCAGCAGGGTTTCATGCCCTTGTACCGCAACCAAAGCTGGAAAGGTCTTGTCTAGATGGATTCGAAACAGCAATTGGGTCTTTCTCCTCTTTTCTCACTTTTAATTTTTGCAATTTGACCATTACTGTCTGCTAACTTTTACTATCCTTTCAGACACTTTATCATACAACTTATTCTTGCGCACCGTCAAAGTAGTGTCAAGTTTGACAGACTGATGTAACCATGTAGATGTAGAACTACATCTACGCGAGTACCCGCGGGTAAGTGTACTGTATGACGGGAACCCAGTATAAAATGATGGACTCGTTTCTGCCCGGTCCTAATCCCATTCCAAAGACGGGGCTTGAACCCTCAATATTGGGATCTACAGTAGGAGGAAAAATGTCGCGTTTTCTCTTGTGAAAACAAAGAGAGATCTATAATCAATCAATCTAATTACACATCGAATATCGCTGCAAATGTAACAGACACCCAACATTACTTACACTCTCTCCCACACAGAGAAATGTATACCTTAATCCAAGAAGTAAAGTCTCTTACCGGATACAGGTAAATGACAAGTGCCAACAGGGACACGACAAATGTCACAGCAAATATTGCAAACGCCAGCATGATTATCTAGGAACCTTTCCCGTGTTTTACGACCAAGATAAGTGATGCAGGGACAGCTGCTCTTTTGCCTCTACGTTAACACGAATTCCCACGCACTTGAGTGTCAACGGCTAATATCCCACGGACTTATGGTACAGGCTATTCGCACGTCGTTATAATGTAAATAGTTCAATTAAACGCGCTTAGGATATACCCTATTTTCCTAAAATTATGTTGTTTTTGAGAAAAATACGGTCCCACACACTTAAGTAACACCCTGATTTAAATCAAATATCTTGTTTCTGAGGAAAAATTCGGTCCCATGCACTTAAGGTACACCCTGAATTGATTTAAGTCAAATATCTTGTTTCTGGGGAAAATACGGTCCCACGCACTTACGGTACACCCTGATTTAAGTCAAATATCTTTTTTCTGAGGAAAAATAAGGTCCCACGCACTTAAGGTACACCCGATTCTTAGTCTAATATGTTGTTTCTTGGGTACTATACGGTCCCACACACTTAAGGGACACCCGATTCTAAATCTAATATGTTGTTTCTTGTGTACAATACGGTCCCACGCACTTAAGGTACAACCGGTTCTAAGTCCACGCACTTCTTCTTCTTCCTATGTGAGGGTAGGGTTCCTGCCGGAACGTCTAGTACCCTGTTGATAAAACTGTGGTGCCCGGTAAAACAGCTGGCTATATACAGTAAAACTATGTACACAGTCTCAAAACTCTACTGCTGTGGGGATAGGAGAGACCAGACCTCTGCCCTGAAACTCTCTAGGGTCTGGATGTTGGTAATTCTAGTTGGCAGTAGGTTCCAGTCCCTGATGGTCCTAGGGAAGAAGGACAATTTGTAGCAGTTGATGCTTGCAGGGATCTGGTAAAATCTATTGGCACCTCTGGTCCTTGTATCGCTGTGTACAAGGGGGTTCTCTGGCACCTCCACAATACCGCTGCCAATTTTGAAAAGCATTAAGAGCCTGGCTAAGTACCGACGGTGTTGCAAGGTATCCCATCCAATGTTGCTGATCATCCTTGTTACACATCCTGGGGTACGGTCGGTGTAACAGTTGTACACAAATCTGGCAGCTTTTCTTTGGATTTGTTCCAGGGTGTGGGTCTCTTCAGAAGATGCTGGACCCCAAACGCTACTGGCATATTCCAGGCCTGGTCTGATGATCGAAGTGTAAGCTGCAGACTTGACAGCGGGTGAGCATTCCCCGAGATTTCGTCTCACGAAGCCTAGCGTGCGGTTTCCCTTAGCCGCAGTATTGACAATGTGCTTTTTCCACTGAAGATCATTACTTACAGTGACCCCAAGGTATTTGCTACTGACAGCTGTCTGAAGATTTTCGCCATGGAGTGTATAGTGGGTCTCGATCTGATGACGACTATTTTTGCAGACGCGCAGCACTGTGCATTTAGAAGGATGGAACATCATTTGCCAGTCTGTCTCCCACTTCTCCAACGATTCAAGGTCCTTCTGGAGAAGGATGGCGTCTTGCTGGTTCCTGATATGTCTGAACACTATGCTGTCGTCCGCAAAAAGTCTAGTGTCTGAGTGGGCGATATTATCTGGGAGGTCATTGATGTAGGCGAGAAATAAAAGAGATCCAAGAACGGTGCCCTGTGGTACTCCCGATATGACGTCTGCCTCTGTAGATTTCTCTCCCTCAAGAAGGACCTGTTGCTTGCGATAGGTGAGGAAAGCCTTGATCCAGTCCAGTGTCTTCTCTCTAACTCCATAATACTGTAACTTATGGAGGAGACGATGGTGTGGGACCTTATCAAAGGCCTTTGCGAAGTCAAGGAGTATGATATCCACCTGGCCCGGTCCCTGAAGTCTACTGGCAATAGTCTGAATGGTCCACAGCAGTTGCGATTCACAGGATCTTCTAGCCCTGAAGCCATGTTGTGCTTCTGTGAGAACATGATGCTGCTCAAAGAATCCCATTACGGAACTGTAAACAATGTGTTCAAGGACCTTGCACACAATAGACGTCAAGGATACGGGGCGGTAGTTGGATGGTAGGTGTTTCTCGCCTTTCTTGAATACTGGGACAACCATGGCGTCTCTCCAGTCTTTGGGGACTACGCCTGTGTCCAAGGAAAGTTGGTACATTCTTGCCAGAACAGGGGCAATTTCATTCGCTGCAATTTTCAGAATGGCTGCTGGTATACAGTCAGGACCGGTTGCCTTATGTGGGTTCAGGTTGCCAAGCTGTTTACATACTCCGTTCCATCCGACGGTGATGTCCTCCATTGGTGGGTAGGGGCTTGGTCCTTTGTTCGGTGCTCTGGCTGAGTCTTCATGTGTGAAGACCGAACGAAACTGATCGTTGAGGATTTCTACCTTGGTCTTTGCCTCGCTGTGAATGAAGCCATCCCTGCTCTTTAGAGGAGCCACACCAAAGGCTTCCTGTTTCTTGGATTTGATGTATGACCAAAATTGTTTTGGACGTTCCTTATAACTATTGGAGATGACGTCAGTCATGTACTTTCTGTGGGCCAGTCGTATCTCACGTTGTGATTGGGAACTGAGTCTCTTGTATCTATCCCAGTCTGATGGCCTATTACTACGCTTCGCCTTATGGTAAGCACGATATTTCTTCTTTGTCAAACGCCTGGGGTTTGTATCTATCCAAGGATGGGTATATCTAGCTAGTGTTCTTCTAGTTGGAACAAACTCCTGTGTGAACTTTTCGATGGTGGTTTTGAAATCTTCCCACATTGCTTCAACAGATGGGAAAATACGATTACTGAAGGTTTCACAGTAGGTGGCTAGAGCTGATTTGATGCTATCAGTGTTGGCCTTCTTCCATAGGTAGATTGTTCTTCTTTTTGGTCGTGCTCGGACTGGTTGCATTGCGAGGTCGTAGAGTACAATGTCATGGTCACTCTTGTCTGTTATTGGTGGTACGGGTTTACACCTCTCAGTAAAACCTGGGTGCGTAGTCAGGATAAGGTCTAATGTATTGTCTTTACGAGTAGAAAAAGTTACCATTTGTTCGACTCCCAGGTCTGAGGCAAGATCAAGATAGTGCTGGTTTACTCTTCTCGCGTAATGTTTAGAGCTGGTGATGGTATTATCCTTCCAAGAAATATCTGGTAAGTTGAAGTCCCCTCCTATGACTAGGATTGACCGTTTGTTGTCTTTTCTTAGATTTAATAATTCTGTCCGAGTGTTGTGAAAATATTCTTCATCAGTTCTGTTTGGTGGACGATAGTATGCACCAAAAACTATCTTCTTCTTCGACTTCGTCTTGATGGATCCAGTAATAAGTTCCACTTCCTTGCTGCACCTAACATCAGTGATATTGAGCTCCTTTTTGACTGCAATAAGGACTCCGCCATGGGCATCATCCGCTCGGTCATTACGGTAGACATCATAGCCTAAATTTTCTTCAAAGATTTCTGATGAATTTACATCGTTGCTAAGCCATGTTTCAGTACCCAGGATGATGTCGGGTCTGGCTGTGTCCACTAGCGCAGAGATATATTTGGCTTTCTTCCGAGCACTCTGAAAGTTGACCGTAAGGAATCGCAACGAAGAACTGTTCCTGCTCTTTCTAATCATTTTGGTGGGTTTTGGAGAGGAAGCATCTGTAGGAATCCCAATGGAGCTGATTGACGTGTTTGATATGTCGCTTACCGAACTAAGCCTTTGATTTGGTAATGGTGAACTGAGCGAATCCGCTGGGACGGAGCTGCATGTGCTGTTTATAACGGCACTTGAATTGATGGAGGAGTGATTGCTGTCTGCCTCTGGTAGATCATATAGGACAGTGGTTCTGTTGAGCGAGCTGCATGATGGGCAATACCATGGAAGATCAGTATCAACGTAGATTTTGAATTCCAGTGTATTCATTTGCAGGCAGGATTTATGGCACCATTTGTCACAATCATCACATGCCAGGGAGTTTTGTTTTATCCGTACAGCCTTCTTACACACTCCGCATGGGTACCTGGGAACAGCCCGTGGTCCAGGGTTAGCCTTAATTCCACTCATTAGTAGGAGGAGCAGGATGTGAGAACGTCTTAGAAATTTGATTGGGATGGATGATGGAATGTGTCTTTCATTCTTCATATAAAGATAGAATATAAGGCTAGGTTCGAACTCAAAACACGGAGGGACGATCATTGAAATTTGTTTTACGCACTTAATTGTGGTTCACATTGATTTAAGTCAAATATAATGTTTTGATGTATGTTGGTAAATATGTTATTCTTGTTATTTGTTGACATGTTCACTGTATATCTTTGTAAAATCTTCATATATGTAGGAAATAAAGGTATACATGTATATGTTTGCGACATTTCTCACTTACATATTCCAGTTTTGTAACTTGTCTTGTAAGTCCACTTACTTACAGTATGAAGCTTTGTTTCAAATATCTTACTTAACGCTCCATTACGGAATAACGAGTATGACATTCTTCTTCTTCTTTTGTGTGTGGTATTTTTGTTGCATTGCAGGCGATATCGTTTACCTCTGAGATGAAAAGCATAGTAATTCTGTTTAACTATATCAAAAACCAAACAGGGTCCTAACGATAATATAAATATTTAACTTCATAAATAATCTCCCACTCTTTCCCTTTCTCTCTATCTTCTTGTGTTTCATATCCTCTAGTTGATTATAAGAGTACGTATTAAATAAAACATATGATTTTTATGCATGTTATTAGCTAACATTTTACATGGTTTGTACGTATGATAACCTATTTGAATATAAGATAGTATAATTATGTGCTGTATTCAATATTATTTTCGATACCCTGTATAAGTAATTCTTTATGTAAAGGAAAACACGTAAATGGCGTTATGATATTAATGCAGTTAGGCGAAAAAAGAAATAAGATGTTTGTTTCCACTAACATCTCAGAAAAAAGTAGGTTCGGTTAGTCGGCTTTTACCCATTTTTTAACCTGCTTTCCTTTTTTACCTTACTTTTTTTAGAGGAATTGACGAACAATAGTGTTTTTCAACCGTTATTGCTCGAAGTTTTAAAAAATAGCTAGGGTCGGTACAAAAAAAAGGTCGGTGGGGTAAGTGGAAACATTACGTCTTATCTAAACGTTTTAAGTTAAAACTGAACCCTGGATGAAGAAGGAAGAATTTTAAAAAAATACTCCAATTTCCTTAATTGGTAAATATTCTCTACAATAGAATGATCTGTCTTCAGAACCATGGTTTTTTTTTCTTTTCTTTTTTTTCCAAACATGCACGTATAAGACATACATTTAAACGTTACATGTATTTCATTTCCGCTTGCGCTTGTGCTTAGGTGCGCCTATTAGTACCTTCCTTTGAAACTAATTTGCATATTACGGAAAATGGCAGAGCCATGTGCTAGCCACGTGTTCTTTTCCGAGAACGATTTCCCAAAAAACCTTTTGACACAGAGTTCCATTCTAACGTTAAGTTCGTTAAGCAACATAAACGGAAAGGGCCAGATGTTAGAGGTAAGTGTATTGTGTTGCTTTTATGGATAAAATTAAAAACAAAATACAACAAGAAAATATGTCGGTGGTAACGCGCCTCGCTTCTCACCAATGCGTCCCGGGTTCGATTCCTGGTCACGTACGAGAGAGGGTATAGTGGTCGCCAGTCCAGACACGTGGGTTTTCTCCGGGATCTCCGGTTTCCTCCCACAATTATGGCCACATACGCCGCCATCAGAGCCATTGAGAGTGATTAATATAAGTTGTGATAACTTGTTTCGTAATCGATGTAAAATAAATTAAGTTTAAACTTTAATAATTTATATTTATACAAAGTTCCATGATGATGTGAAGTTACCTTTAAAGAAAAAGAAGCTCCATTAAAGAGGTAAACACAAGTACAGAACAACACATCCAGCCGTGAAAAATGGGTCACAACTATAAATTTGCATATCATGATGTATATGCGAATATAGTTTCATCAAAATGTGAAATCATCTTTACAGATATAAAAGCGTTGTTTTTGTAGTTTTTGTTGTTGTATTGGGGTTTACCGTCGCTGCGATAATATTTCAATCATATAGCGACGTCCAGCTAATTACAGGTGGAGGAAGACCCCGAGTACACAGAGGTACCCGGGTAGAACCACCGACCTACCGAAAGCCAGCTGGAAGGCTTCCTCACATGAAAAATCCGAAGTCCCTACCGGGATTCGAACCCACAGCGGTGAGGGATATAAAAGCGTAAACGCAAGGGTAATTCCTAGGCAGAAGAATTATTTTACCATGTTCATTCAACCATGAAATGTAGGTCACAGCCCTAAATCTGCATAAATATTGAATTGATTATATCATGATGTACATGTATACCCAGTTTCATAAACATATGAAGTCATCTTCATAGAAAAAAAGCTTAAACCTGAGGCAGAACAACCAATTGTACAATGTTCATCCAACCATGAAATATAGATCACAGCCACAAATTTGCATAAAATTAATATTAAAAAAAGTTATATAATGATGTAAATGTGTATCTAGAAACATAAAGATGTGAAGTAATCTTCATAGGAAAAAAATCTAAACCGCAAAGGTTAACCTGAAGCAAAACAATAATTTTTTACTGTTCATCCAACTATGAATTATAGGTAACAGCCACTAATTTGCATAAATTTGAAAAAGATCATATCATGTTTACCTAGTTTCATAAAGATGTGAAGTAATCTTCTTAGGAAAAAAGCTTTAACGCAAAAGTAAACCTGAGGTTTATCTATATGCCCCCAACGGAGTTGGCGGGGCACAAAAATAACCAATGAATTTTCGAATCTGGGCAATCTTCTGTGTGTTGACAATCTTTTGCATGTTAATGAAATGCCCTTACATGGAAAATGTAGGAGCTAATTTATTTACATGTATACAAGATGCAGTTCTGTGGTGAGCGCACTTATGTCCAATGGTTATGATATAAAGCAACCCCCACCCCTTGCTAATAGATATCACATATGCAGTAAATGAATATATATAAATGCTGCATATATATAAAACGTTTTCAATTAAAATTGAATGTGAAAATAACTAGAAAAATGGTGCGAATCTGTGGCCTTAAAAATACATGCCGTAGGATTTGATGTAGCTATATGTGTCAATCTATGTCAAGTACTTGTCTGAATTATGATTACAGTACAGCAGGTGCGCCCGTAACATACCAAAATCTTCCACTCTAAGATGATGTTTTAAGAACAATTTAATTTTTTAAGTCGATTGGGAAGGAAACATAGTCTTGCCACTTAAACTAGACCCTCTTGACGGTTCTTGGGTTGGACCAGTACTTTGTACCTGGAATGGCCATTCCTTGTCACCAACAACCTTCGGATCCGCCGTCAGGTACGTTACAACTAGATTATGCACTTTATGCACTTTTCAGAATAGTAGAATTTACAAAGGATAATGTGACTGTATATATTTTATTACTTTTTGTGACGCTGTAATTAAAGACAAAAATGTTAATAGGATGCCGTCACTATGTACCAAAATACCTGATGTAATAAATTAAAAGTAATAAATTTCTCTAATCTTTAAGCTTGTTTGACACAAACATTCAAACCATTTTCATGAATATTCTACATGTCTACGGCATATGAGCAGTGTGGCAGCACTATATCTGTCTCAAGTAGACATCGTTTCCAAGTGACTGAAATACTGTCGGCGGTGTGTTATCATCGAATGGTCGTCAAGTCAATTGTATCTCATTCTACGGAAGGTCATTAAAACCACAATAACTCTGTTTCATGTTACATTTTATGTACGTAGAAATTAGTTGAACTATTTTTAGTTAACTATTAGTTGCCAAACTATACGGCAATTGTTATCAGGAATCAGATCATGAATATGGCAGACAAAGCCGCCGAAAGTTGCAAACTTCTAAGAAGATGGGATTGCAGGACAACTGTGCGTGTGCGACGCATCCTAAAGTTCCCACAATATCAAGTAAGTCAGAGTTAATGAGGTCAAGTAACTCATGAAAATAATCTTGCCTTAGTAGTATTACTCAACCTGTTTTTTTTATATACCCGCATTCATCTATCTATTCACATGATACAATACACATGTCTATACAATAGTAGAACATGTGTGTTTTGCTCTAATCTATATGTTATGAGAAGTTCTTTTATGCGTCCGAAGGCTGCTGAAAATAATGTCAAAACTTAGTTTTTATTTGGTTCAATATAAGTGAGCGTTTTTGTTATTTTAATATACATATGCAATTATTTTTCATTAATATTGATAAACCAATAAATTTCAGTTTATTATATCAAGCAACGAATATCCTACACAAATAATGCAAAAACCATAAAAGACATGTATCAATGTCTATCGTACTTTTTTCTAGAGAGAAAAATACAATTTGATATCTAGGTTTTCGCAAAATTTACTGTATTAAGTGACACTTCATTTTAAATTATTAATCAAGTGCTGAATAAATAAATAAAAATTCATTTTTTATTCATCATCTTATTTAGATTCATTTTATCACAACAGTCTCTGTATAATCTGTAATCTCTGTCATATTTTCTGTTTCAGATTCAAGGAACTCGCACTGTCAGAAAATTGAGAGATACGTCCAAAAGGGTGTAGCAGGAATTCAGCGATCAAACAGAGACTTTGCTTGTTATCCATGTCCTGATTGACAATAGACATCACAACCACCCTACAGGAGAGGTAAAGACAACGCTTACTGGGTACTTTTAATCAGAATTGAGTTTTATTATATACATATAAATTTTCAGGCTCTAATACATATACATGCAAAAAACGAGACGCATATTAAAATCCCGTATTATGTTAGTGACGTCAGAGTGACTATGCGGACTACTTTCGACATGGTACATTAGACTGTAGTGTGGTCCCCGCTTGGAAATCATATATATACTGGAGTCAGGGGAAGAGGATGAACTATCAGACTTAGTCGAATCTTTCTTGGAAATTACATCCAGTTTCCGTGATTTCTTGCTCTGGTTTTGGTGAACAGTCTGCAACAGAGCGTACCTTAAGTGCGTGGGTCGTTTTCAGTATCAGAAACAACATATTAGACTTAGAACTGAGTGTACCTTAAGTGCGTGACTTACAAATGAGCGTCCGGGTTTTTATATAAACAACATATTAGACTTAGAACTGAGCGTACCTTAAGTGCGTGTGTCGTTTTCAATATCAGAAACCACATATTAGACTTAGAACTGAGTACGTGTACCTTAAGTGTGTGGGACGATTTCAACATCAGAAACAACATATTAGACTTAGAACTGAGCGTACCTTAAGTACGTGGGACGTTTTCAACATCAGAAACAACATATTAGACTTAGAACTGAACATACCTTAAGTGCGTGGGACGTTTTCAACATCAGAAACAACATATAAGACTTAGAACTGAGCGTATCTTAAGTGCGTTGGACGTTTTCAACATCAGAAACAACATATTAGAACTGGGCGTACCTTAAGTGCGTGGGACCGTATTGAACCTTAGAAACAACATATTAGACTTACAAATGAGCGTACCTTAAGTGAGTGGGTCGTTTTCAATATCAGAAACAACATATTAGACTTAGAACTGAGCGTATCTTAAGTGCGTGGGACGTTTTCAACATCAGAAACAACATATATAAGACTTAGAACTAAGTGTACCTTAAGTGCGTGGGACGTTTTCAACATCAGTAACAACATATTAGACTTACAACAAATGAGCGTACCTTAAGTGCGTGTGCTGTTTTCAGCATCAGAAACAACATATTAGAGTTAATTTGAGTATTCATTCCGCAATGAACACCTGATACGACGTGCGAATAGCCTGTACCGTAAGTCCGTGGGATATTAGTTGTGTATTGCAAGTGCGTGGGAATTAGTGTTAACCTCCGGCGCTACGTTGCAACGGTGATATCATACGAACTACTATGCGTGAAAACGCAACATTTCGTACCTACCGAGCTACATGTACGTCTTCCTTAGTAGTTTCCGACGCAGGAACTCGACTTTTCCACTGTAATCAGCTTCTTGACAATGTTTTTGCATTGAATAACTTACAACAATAAGCGTTGTACGATGTTGAGTTCAATCCCTACCAAACTAAATGAACTTAAGGTTAAGCAATTCAAAGTATTGTATAAATATAAAATTATTTTGCACGTCTGTGATATTAGTTAATTAATTACTATTATTTCAGCAAATATGTTATTCGCTTGCATAGTTATCTATAAGAAGATTGTATTCATTTGTGTGTGTGTGTGTGTGTGTTATAATGGTACTAGAAAGGTCTTTAATATATGCAATACTTATACACATCATTTCTTATTCCATGCGGGAATTAAATTCTAAACTAGATCTACTACTGGACCATGACGTCCTTCAATCAACATGATGAAAATCTACATACATGATCATTTTCATTTGCATATGACAAAGACATATTGAAACGAATCTTAACCATGTAATGCACAATTTATTATTATTCATCTAATCACACCCGTAGACCCGTAGATCTTAATCAAATTTATTGTTTCGCTTTTTTTTTTTTTTTGCTTTTTTTATCAGAATCATATGAATACACACAGGCTTTTAAAGATAGTAAAGATAGACGTATTCATTATTGAAGGATATTATACTTGTGACAATCGGCGGACCCGGATTAACCGGGGGAGGGGGGCATAGGAGTGACTGTTTGTGGTCAGTAGTGGAAATCCCCATTGCGAGCCTCTTACTGAATTAAAGGTACCCAAATGACCAGTCGCCCAGGTTGACCCCTGCTGAGAGAGCATCCGCTGTCACTTATCTCCGCTGTCACCTTGACAACGGCAGTGTGTCTGCTTTAATCTGAATCAGTCAAACGCTTTTAGTTTTACTGAATGTACATTGTACATGTCACAGATGTCAATTAATTAGTATAAATTTAAGTTGCATATTATAGTAAAATTAATAAACGAGAATCGAACCATACCCATTGTTATAAACGCGCTTTGAACTGCGACAAAAAAATATGGACCGCTTAAGTGCGATCTTTTTCTATCCCTCTCTCTTACAGATTATAAGATAAACATAAATATACTTATTTAAATCGAAAGGGATCATATATAAAACAACAAATGGACAATAACAGATATGTCAATGTATGGAATGCCATACCTGCCTTACCATAGGCAAAAACATTTAACGACGTGTGTTTGACATGCTATGATGCAAACAAAATAAAATGTGGTGCTATTTTCCATTACACTATGTGCGTTTGTCTCTTTATGCTGTCAGAAAGCCGTTATATGATAATCCTTTGTCGTTACATGGTGTTCAAATATCGTAATATTATGAACATATAAAGTTATATGATGATCTCATTTCGTTGTATGATGTTCAAACATCGTAACATAATGTTCAAATATCGTTATATGATGTTCAAACATCGTTATATGGTGTTCAAATACTGTTATATGATGTTCAGACATCATTATATGATGTTAAAACATCGTTATATGATGTTCAGACATCGATATATGATGTTCAAACATCGTTATATGATGTTCAGACATCGATATATGATGTTCAAATACTTTTATATGATTTTCAGATATCGATATATGATGTTCAAACATCGTTATATGATTTTCAAAGACATATATGATGTTCAGACATCGATACATGATGCTCAAACATCATTATATGATGTTCAAACATAGTTTTATGATATTCAAATACTGTTCTATGATGTTCAAACATCGTTATATGTGGTGCAGACATCGTTATATGATGTTCAAATACAGTTCTATGATGTTCAGACTTTGATATATGATGTTCAAACATCGATATATGATGTTCCAACATCGTTATATGATGTTCAAATACAGTTCTATGATGTTCAGACTTTGATATATGATGTTCAGACATCGATATATGATGTTCCAACATCGTTATATGATTTTCAAATACTGTTATATGATGTTCAAATACGATCTATGATGTTCAAACATCGTTATATGATGTGCAGACATCGTTATATGATGTTCAAATACAGTTCTATGATGTTCAGACATTGATATATGATGTTCAAACATCGTTATATGATGTTCAGATATTGTCGCTTATTCTCAATGTAAACTTATGATTGCATTATATTTCAGATGTCATATATTCGAGTCATTGACTGTTCGATTGATTTATTGTGATTATCGTCATCATCCTGCCATCATCCATTAAATTTATAAATCTTATACGTCGTCACTTACTCACGACCCATATACGTGTAATATACATAACACTGGAGCTGACCGGGTACGACGACAATGGCGCCCAACGTGGGACTGTGGCATCAGTGCTAGGTATGTCTAAGACACCTGCACGTGGTTATATTTACCCTGTAACTCCTAGAATTCAGGGACGAATTCTAAAATGGAGGGGGATAATGTCACAGTACCGTTAACTCACAATAGGGGAGAATCATATGTAAGTGGCCAGGTAGCTCAGTCGGTAGAGCATTCGCCCTGTAAGCGAAAGGCCCCGGGTTCGAGTCCCGGTCAGGCTGCATATTTTTCTCACCCTGTGACATTTGGCGCCCAACGTGGGGCTGTGGCATCAGTGCTAGCTATGTCTAAGACACCTGCACGTGGTTATATTTACCCTGTAACTCCTAGAATTCAGGGACGAATTCTAAAATGGAGGGGGATAATGTCACAGTACCGTTAACTCACAATAGGGGAGAATCATATGTAAGTGGCCGGGTAGCTCAGTCGGTAGAGCATTCGCCCTGTAAGCGAAAGGCCCCGGGTTCAAGTCCCGGTCAGGCTGCATATTTTTCTCACCCTGTGACAGTATGATATCATGTCACATGTCTATTATGCTTTGTGCACTTCCTCCAGTGACCGCATCAAAACTAAAGACGTATAAAGTTTGTACCCGATGCACCATTGAATGGCACTCGGCAAAATGGGTTTGCTATGGGAACTCAGAGTACTCGATCAGTACTGCTTCTACCCAGGAACGTGTCTCCCGTGTATCGGTGCTATACACCGGGCACGTAAAGGAACCAAGGGGTCTATTCGCAAAAAGCTAGTGTATCGCACCCGGACTCCATTGTATCCAACTACTTCTCTTCCTTTGTTATCTCTTTAGCAAAGAAAAGGTCTAAAATATGACCCTGATAATCAGAAAATGATTGCTAGCCATTACAATAAAAGAAAAAAAGAAGGAATGTGACTGGGTATGGTATGCCACATATCTACCAAGTGATGAGGCAGAACTATGTCTGTATCGTGTAGACAAATGTCCCAAAATGACTGAAATACAATCGATGATATTTTAAACCAAAACAAACATGAACAAAATCGCAAAGATTACATTTATTTTAATAAACATTGATAGGGGCATTATATCTGACAAACCAAGATCACATCGGTTATTACTTGGCGTCTTATCACTGCTAATCATTAAAAGATAGAGAGAGAGAGAGAGACAGAGAGAGAGAGAGAGAAAAGAAAGGTGAGATACAAATAAAATATTAATAGGCAGTGACAAAAAATATGAATGTTCCTTTTGGTTTTTGGTCCGTCTTGTCGGTATATAAGAAATAACGCGTGGTATCAGTTCCAACTATTCCACAACAGATATTCACAACCGGGAACCACCGATCCTCGTATAATGACGTTTGCACATCATGTAATGTCAAAATCGCACCAGTGTATGTGAAAGCACAGCGTAAATTTAGTTTCAGCAGGATAGAAGTACAAAAGTGCTGCTTGAGGCAGCACATTGAAGTAAGAACGGCGACAAAGAATAAATTGTCTGATAATAAAATTCATGTGGGTTAACAGGAAAACAAATTGTTTTTTTGTTTTTTTTTCAAAACTTTTATTGAGATGTGAACTTGTTTACATAAGTATATATATTTAATTACATAAATAAAAAAAACTAGTTTCAAGACTTGAAGGGAATCTTAAAATGAAGAAAGACACACAATATGTTTAAATATCAAAACAAAGACCTAATATACATATTTAGAGGACACAAAAAAATTTCAATGTAGGAAGGTGAGAAAAATGTGCAGCCAGACCAGGACTGAAACCCGAGACCACTTACAAAGGTCTCCCACCGATAACGATTACATATTCCCTGCAACTTTGGAATTTGTTGCATAATTATAGAGATCAAATTGATAATGATGCTGATAAACAAAAAGGCAGTGTATACATTGGAGATACTATATTTAAATGATCACTTGTTTGGTTTAAAATAACTAAGTGAGAAAAATGTGCAGCCATACCAAGACTTCAGCCTGGAACCCCTAAAGGGTGATTGATCTACTGGTTAAGTTATTGGACTGCTTACACGTCTCAGACCGATAAGTGTTACTTATTGGCACTACATAAGTTAGTTTAGAAAAAAAAATGGTTGGTTATTGGAAGGTTTTATAAAGTTTTACAGTGGCAAAAGATTAAACAATGTAAAAGAAAATCTTATTTTTGTGTAATTTTTTCAAGAAGTAATTTTAATATACAGCATGAAAAAAATAGGAACGCATAGAAAATTTGATTTCAAGATGCTTCAGATATATACCATTTTAGTATACCATTTATAAAATACATTTTTTAGTATAGTGGTAAATATTTGAAATGAAAAAATCACAAATTCAAATAATGAGAAAATATCTTGTTTTAGTGATAATGAGAAAATATCTTGTTTTAGTGAACTAAAACAGATTACTACCCTTCAACAAGGGTTGTCCATAAGACAACACGCTTGACTATTCGAATGTTTGTCAATAAAAATAAATATTGCAGTTAAAGGCAAAATAAGAAACTCTGTATTATCAAAATATACTAATGAACAATAAACATGTGCTTTAAGTTTTAAAGCAAAATCTCAAAGAATTCAGTGAAAAGGTGAGTTAGTACAAAAAGATAAGTCAGAAAAGGGGCATAATTATGCCAAAATCCAGGACAGAGGGGAAAAAAAAAAAAAGCAGATTAATAGAGTAAGAAGTTAAGTGAAAAAATGAGATGATGCGAAAACTTTAACCAAGATTCTTTAAAAACAAGAGGGCCAAGATGGCCCTGTGTCGCTCACCTGAGTAAGATGGTTGTGTTAGGCATAATGACAAAAAATCTGGCATCTAAAGTGTTTTTCTAACATTTGACTAAGTGACCTACATTTTGATCCTACCTGAATTTGCACTCAACTGGGAATTCATGCTGTCATCATTCATATCAAGTTTAATGAAGACATTTGGGACAAAAATGTAGGCCTCTAGAGTGTTCACAAGATTTTTCTAAAATTTGCCCTGGTGACCTTTATGACCCTATGTTGCCCAGTTTTCAATTCATCCGAGATTGATGTAAACAAACATTCTGACCAAGTTACATTAATGTTAGTCTAAAACTGTGGTCTCTAAAGTGTTCACAAGGTTTTTCTAAGATTTGACCTGGTAACCAAATTTCAAACTCACCCAAGATATCATGTAGACGAACATCCTGACCAAATTTCATGAAGACTGGGCCAAAACTATTGCCTCTAGAGTGTTAACAATGTTTTTCTAAGATTTGACCTAGTGACCTAGTTTTTGACCCAATATGACCCAATTTCAAACCCATCCGACATAGCATAAAGACAAACATCCTGGCAAAGTTTCATGAAGATTGAGCCAAAAATGTGGCCTCAAGCATGTTCACAAGATTTTTCTAAGATTTGACCTGGTGACCTAGTTTTTGACCCCACGTGACTCATTTTCGAACTCATCCAATATATCATTTAGACAAACATCCTGACCAAATCTATTGAAGATTGGGCTAAAACTGTGGCCTCTAGAGTGTTCACAAGCAATTGTTGATGACGGACGACGCACGACGGACAAAAGGCGATCACAAAAGCTCACCCTGAGCACAAGTGCTCAGGTGAGCTAAAGAAGAAAAAGGCATATCTGTTTTAAAATTCATGACAGTCTGACCTCCAACACAGGCATGCAATTTCATGTGTGAATAATGATGGGCATCCATGGAAAGAAATTGGAGATAAAAGCAATGTTAAACAAATTTTAACATTTTAAGTACAAAAAGGCCCAATAATATGCAAAACTATTTAAAAGTTACTGTTTCTGTAACTACTTGGATATACATTCCTGTTTCTACTGGTTGGTCTGATGTTGATAAACACATGTGTGAATTTTGAGAGACATCCATTGAGTGAAAGTGGAGATAAAAGCAATGTTAAACAAAACTTAAAATAAAACTTTAAAAAAATTAAGTCCAAAAAGTGCTATAAATTTGCAAAAAAAAATAAATATTTGTAAGAGTTACTGTCCCTGTTTCTACTAGTTGGTGTGATGATGATCAAGGCATGCGTGAAGTTCGGAAGACATCCATTGAGTTAAAGTGGAGTGGCATTATTAAACAAAACTTTAACGTTTTTCTAAGTCCAAAAAGGGCTATAAATATAAACAAGAGGGCCATGATGGCCCTAAATCGCTCACCTGAGATAAATAGGTTGACCCAAGGAACATCTGTACCAATTTATTTTAAAATCTGGCCAGTAGTTTTGAAGCAGATGATTTTTAAAGTTTTCATTTTTTTTCCTTTTTGTTGCCATGGCAACCAGAGTTCTACATGGATCAAGTTTATTTTAGCAAATTTTGTGAAGGTTGACCCAAGGATCATCCCTGCAAAGTTTAATCAAATTCTGTCCAGTGGTTTCAGAGGAGATGTTGTTTAAAGGTTTCTCTATATACATATAAGGCAAATAAGCCCCGCCCCTGGCGGCCATGTTTTTTTACGGATCGGAATAATTTTAGCAACTTTAGTAGAGGTTGACCCAAGGAACATCTGTACCAATTTATTTTAAAATCTGGCCAGTAGTTTTGAAGAAGATGATTTTTAAAGTTTTCATTTTTTTTCTTTTTGTTGCCATGGCAACCAGAGTTCTACATGGATCAAGTTTATTTTAGGAACTTTTGTGAGGGTTGACTCAAGGATCATCCCTGCCAAGTTTAATCAAATTCTGTCCAGTGGTTTCAGAGGAGATGTTGTTTAAAGGTTTCTCTATATACATAAAAAGCAAATAAGCCCCGCCCCTGGCGGTCATGTTTTTTTACGGATCGGAATAATTTTAGCAACTTTGGTAGAGGTTGACCCAAGGAACATCTGTACCATATTATTTTGAAATCTGGCCAGTAGTTTTGAAGGAGATGATTTTTAAAGTTTTCAAATTATTTTTCTTTTTGTAGCCATGGCAACCAGAGTTCTTCATGGATCAACTTTATTTTAGCAACTTTAGTAGATCCTCACCCAAGGAACATTCCTGCCAAGTTTCATTAAATTCTGTCCAGCGGTTTCAGAGGAAATGTCGTTTAAAGCAAATTGTTGACGACGCACGACGACGGACGCCGGACGAAGGGCGATCACAAAAGCTCACCTTGGAAGAGTTGCAGTTCCTGATTCTTCTTGTTGATCTCATGATGATCAAGCCATATGTGAAGTTTGGGGGACATCCATCAAGTAAAACTGGAGAAATAGCAATGTTAAACATTTAAACAAGTTTAACATTTTTCAAAGTCCAAAATGGGCCATATATATGATAAAATATTTGAATGAGTTACTGTTCCTGTTTCTTCCGGTTTGTCTGATGAGGATAAACACATCTGTTAAGTTTGATAGACATCCATTGAGTAAAACTGGAGATAATAGCAATGTTAAACAAAACCTTAACATTTCTTTGGATGCAAACGCCGACGCCGGTGTGACTACAACAGCTCACCCAGTTCTTTGAAAAGTCAAGCTTACAAAAATGATAGAGAGAACATAGCCTGATTGATCCATGTGAAGTTGCAAAAAAATGTGAGAAAGTCATTGTACTGGAATTCAGAAAATAAGATATGTCAAAATTTTAACCCTTTACTTCATAGAGACTCATTTTGACGCATTGGCAAACAGAGCAGACCCAGATCAGACAGCTCCTATAGGACCTGTCTGATCAGGGTCTCCTCTGTTTGCTTATACAATATTGTAGCTCAGATTCTATACAGTCTGCAGAGCTAAGAAAAATCAAATATTTGATATACCATTTAAAGTTCAATTGATTAATATCCATGAAGTCAAAATTTTGTACATGAATATTCATGAGGTAAAGGGTTAACTTAAATATATTGAGAATTATGTTGTTGACATTTTTTTACAAAGAGTTCCATGTTATTGGTACTGTACATGAACCATATATCACCAGCCTATCTTAAATTTTAAGAGATTTTAGCTGAAGACAAAGGTTAATGGCACTGAAAGTAAAGGGCCATTCTCCAAAATTTATTATAACATCGTTCACAAGTTGTCAATACATTTAGGATATATCATCAGCATATCTTTAATAAGATCAAAGTAATACTATGGATAGAATTTTCCAAAAAGAGCAAATGCTCTGAAGAGAAGAGCTCTCCCTGGAATATTTTTTGCAACATCAGACTATTTTAATAGGAACAATGTGATGTTGCAGATTTTCTAATTTTTTTATTTTTTTTAAAAAGAATAATTTGAAAAATTTGCCAAAAATCACCATCTCCAAGTCGGGAAAGAAAAACTGATAATAAAATTTATGTGGGTTAACAGGAAAACAAATTGTTTTTTTATTTTGACATAACTTTTATTGAGATGTGAACTTGTTTACGTAAGTATATATATTTAAGAACATGTACATAAATGGGAAACTAGTGCCAAGACTTGAAGGGAATCTTAAAATGAAAAAAGACACACAATATGTAAAAATATTGAAACAAAGGCCTAATAAACATATTTGGAGGACACAAAAAAGTTTCAAATTAAGAAGGCGAGAAAAATGTGCAGCCAGACCAGGACTAAAATCAGGGACCACTTACAAAAGTTTCCCACTGGTAACAGTTACATATTCCTTGCCAATTTGGAATTCGTTGCAGGATTTACAGAGATCAAATTAATAATGTTCCTGATCATTGGAGATACTATAATGATCCCTTGTTCCGTGCAAAATACCGTAACCAAGTTAGAAAAGTGTGCAGCCAGATTAAGATTTCAGCCTTGGGCCCCTTGTTTAAAGAGCAATTGCTCTACTGGCTAAGGTATTGAACTGCTTAAAACCGTCTCTGACTGATAAGTGTTACTTACTGGCACTACATAAGTTAGTTTACAGAACAAAAATGGATGGTGACTAGAAGTTTTTATAAAGTTTTACAGTTGTAAAAGATTAAACATGGTAAAAAAAAAATATTTTTATGTAATTTTTTCAATAAGTAATTTTAATATACAGCAAGAAAAAAAAAGGAATGCATGAAAAATTTGTTTTCAAGATGCTTTTGATATATATACCATTTTAGAATTGCAGTTAAATGCAAAATGAGAATCTCTGTATTATCAAACCGATGGATGCTCCCCAAATAAATGCTAAATAACAAAGGGCAATAACTCCAAAATTATGCATAACAGAGTTGTGGTTCTTGTACAGTGCACTTCTCCTCTTTGAGATCTATCTACCTATGAAGTCCACATTGAGATCTGTCTACTTTTGAAGGTTCGTGTTGATACCTCTTATAGTTTCTGTGCTTTGCTCCGGACAAAATTTAAGTATGAAAAATAACAAAGGGCAGTAACTCCAAAATTATGCAAAACAGAGTTGTGGATCTTGTCCACTGCACTTCTCCTCATTGAAATTTATCTACCTATACAGTTTCATGTTTGATACCTCTAAAAGTTTTCGTGCTATGCTCCAGACAAAAATTAAGTATGAAAAATAACATAGGGCAATAACTCCAAAATTATGCAAAACAGAGATGTGGTTCTTGTACACTGCACTTCTCCTCATTGATATCTATCTAACTATGAAGTTTCATGTCGATATCTCTTATAGTTTTGTGTTATGCTCCGGACAAAATTATGACAGATGGACAGACGGACAAAGCGGAAACTATATGCTCTCCCTTCGGGAAGCATAATAAACACACAAGAACAATAAACGTGATCCAAGTTTTAAAGCAAAATCTCAACGAATTCAGTGAAAAAATGAGGTGGTGCAAAGCTTTAACCAAGATTCTTTAAAAAAAATGGGGGGGTGGGAGGGCATAACTTATTTTAAAATTCATGACAAAGTCTGACACTTCCAATACAGGCATGCAATTTCATGTTTGAATTATGAGGGACATCCATGGAAAGAAATTAGAGTAGCAATATTAAACAAAATTTTAATATTTTTTTCTAAGTACAAACGGCCGATTAATATGCAAAAATATTTAAAAGATTTACATTTGTGAAGTTTGAGATCCATCCATTGAGTGAAAGTAGAGATTATTAAACAAAACTTAAAAAAAAAAATTTTTTTTTTCCTTTTATAGCGACGTCCAGCTCATTACAGGTGGAGGAAGACCCCGAATGCACGGAGGCATCCAGGTAGTACCACCGACAGACCACAAGCCAAAACAAAACTTTAAAAAAAAAAGGCCCCCCCCCCCCCCCGTTTTTTTTTTTAAGAATCTTGGTTAAAGTTTTGCAAAAA